>JAPTHN010000175.1:0-511530 GCA_026936325.1 Platynereis dumerilii
ATTATGGTTCTCGATTTAAACTACAATGGCACGTGGATTTTGGCAAATAGTGCATGGAAATAAATACATGTATGCTCTGCAACATACTTGCTATTTAAAACCTACATTAACTAATGTGCTGACAACAAAATTTGCTTCCTGAAGGTGGGAATGAATATACAACAGAAAGAAACAAATTTAAAGACGTTCATTTTTGTTTCAGTGGCCCAGTTGAAACTCCCGAAAGAGCATTGCCCTTCAGTAATAAAACTCTGATAATTGTTTGTTATGCAACCTATGTCATATAATTGCAGACTTTGTATTAGCTGCAGCAACCACGTCTCAATAACAGTTACTTCTATCATATGAATACTTTCACTATTTAGGCTACTTTTTTTTGGGCAACACTCAATTAAGTCAATTATACCACTATTTTTTCGTACTTAGTTGAACAAAAGATAAAGTTTGGAGCATCAAGCACTAAAATAGTCCTGTTGGAAGTTGTTGGGATACCTGTAAAGACAGACGTTTATGTACATGATAAACCATGGTACATGTGGAACATACACTGACACAGCTTGTAACCAGACTTAATTTATAACTTATCTAACATAGGGGAACATCCTCATTTATATAATATGATGGTACACATGTCTTCATCATACAAAGGTTGCAATTTCTATCTATGAAATTGAAACTTGTGCAAGTCTGGTGATGTGTTCTAATGAGTGTCACTATTCTGACCAAAATAACGATTCACTGTCTTAATAAATACAGCCAAACTAGCTTCTCACTGGTACCTGAACTTGAGCAGAAATTTTTGCATCAATCACAATGGCAATTGGTGACCAGATTGCTCCTGCTTGCTGTTCTGATTAATATGCTAACGCCGATCCTGGAGTCGGGGCCCCCCCTCGGCCGAATAACCGGACAGAGCCCGGGGGTCAAATATTCGGCTGAACCGAATACTGAGTCCAGCTTTTGTACACCCCTAACAGCTACCTCATCGGCACATCAGTATGGAGTCAACCAGAGTTGAGAAGGATCTTGGGAGTTCACAAAGACAAAGAGCTCAAGTTTCATCATCATGTCCACATTTCATTAAAAAAAGGACATCAAAATTCTGGCCTAGTCAAACACACATTCCAGAGTGTGGATGAAGTAAGCCATCCCTTGTCAGGCCGCAGCTGGAGAACGCCAACGTGATATGGAACCGGATACGGCATCCACACTGCAGTCAAACAAGATCAAAAAGGTGCAAAAAAGGCAACAAAGCTTTTCCCACATATGGCTCATGCACCTTGCCTATGTAGAACTACTTGAATTCTTAGGACTGCCCCTTCTTAGATATAGACAACTTAGAGGCGACCAGCCGCGACCTTATCAAGCTCTACAGAATCATTTAAAACCATCATGACACGCTTGTTCCAGAGCCACATGTATCGGGCAGTTTCCATCAATATGCGCCAACAAGAGACCACACCAAAAGCTCTACAAGCCCAGATATGACAGCAGCAATACCTAGAACGAAGCCGATAATAAAAATTTCAAAGCATGAATTAAAATACCAGTAACAGTCTGCACATTTGAAGAGAGTGTCTTTGCACAATGTCATATTCTGGTCATTTCATTTTGAGATTTTGAGGGACAAGGGACTCAAAGTACCACCAAGGGACAGGGAATTCAAAAGTAAAATTGCGAAGGGACAGGGGGGGGGGATGCAAAACCCAAATCAAGAGCCTCATATTTGGAATATTTGCAGACATGAGACAATACGGCACTCTATCGAAAAAGTACTTCTACACCGTGTCTGACGAAATTATGCAAATAGGGAAATATGAGGTTATACCATGGGTAGGTGCAGTACATCCCCGGTATACTCCCAGAGACCCGAAGGGTCGAGGGAATATACTGGGGTCGAGGGGAGTATACGGGGATGTACTGCACCTACCCATGGTATGACCTTTTTATCCCATGTCTAGGCACATTTTCAAAATAATATCAAACTTTTACTTATAAATAAATGTATTATAACTACTTCTTATAATTCTAGCTTGAACTGACAATTCTTGTTTCAGTAATATTTTTATTGCGGCAAGAGTTTTTAAGATATTGCCTTAAAATTTGCATCAACAACCTTTGGAATATGACAGACAGGACTGGTGGAAATAATAGAGCTGGTGTAATTAGATCCTGAGATATAAAATTAAACGGCCATGGAACTTAAAAACACGTTGACTCAAATTTATAATTTTACGCTTGAACTGAAAATCTTGTTTCACTAATAATTTTTTGTTGGCAAGAGTTCTTAAGATATTGACGTGAAATTTTGGATTAATAACCCTTGGAATATGATGGAAAGGAATGTTGAATATCATACAGCTGCTGTAATAAGATCTAGAGATACAAAATTAAACGGCCATGGAACTTTAAAATACATCTGTAATTTCACGCTAGAACTAAAAATTCTTGTTTCAGTTTTAATTTTTTGGTGGCAAGAGTTTTGGAGATATCGTCTTGAAATTTTGGATTTGATATCTATACTATATTTATAACACTACCTGCTAATTTTTATACATCTGGGATGATTAGATTCAGAGAAATAATAAAACGGAAGTGGAATGCAGAAAAACGTTTCCGAAATAAATGAACCACAGTGCTGAAACTATACCAAAAAACTGAATTTATTGCTATTACTTACTCATGTTTTGTAAAACATTGTCTAAAACAATATTAGAAAATAAAAAGGGGTCCTCATCACGATGGAAATTTATATAAATCAGTATTTGTACAACTAAGTCATTTCAGAAAAATTAAACAAGTTTTACGAAAATCGCATTGGACATTTTTCTATACAAAATAGAAAGTTAAAACTGTAAGTCTAATGCACTATTTTCTTCTGGATCTAATGCTTCAAACCGCTTCTTTCTAACCCCAATACATCCCTTGCAAATTGCAAAAGAGACGCCCATTTTTGTGCTTGCAAAATTACAAGAAAGATGATGAGCAGCAGCAGAGATAGTGACACTATACTGAATTTGAATTTTTGTGTGTCTAAATGCAGCTCTCTCATTGGCTGGTTTCAGTATATTCCCTGGCAAATTAGGGAGTATACTGGTCAGATGACATATACTGCTTTTTCTCCCCGATACTGACTTTTTCCCTGCTGTATTGCCCAGGGAAAATCACAGTATCGGGGAGAAAATGTGCCTAGACATGGGATAATAGCTCATACCCATGTGATTTTCATGAAATTTCTTTCAGGCAAAGTTGACTATTGCCATATATTCAAAATGTTGGTGTCTGATGAAATTATGCAAAAGCAACATTGTAAGTGGAAAGAAGGTACAAAAGTTTAATTTTAAAATAATTGTGCTCAAAACATTAGCGTTACATCTTTTGGCAACTATTCACATCAAAAAAATTTGCCTACTTGCTGTCACTGCATAGCTACAGGCTATATGGCAAAGTTTGTTGTTTGTTCCATACACGGAAGTATATTCTTCCGTGGTTCCATGCATGAAAACTAGCAAAATGTAAACCAAAAAATCCTTAATTAGATCACTTAGTGAGTACACAGTGTTTAGTACTTTTTCGCAAAAACCAAGAGCATGACCTGCATCTGGACCATCTTGAAATCGTTCTGTTATTATTCATTTACCAATTTACTTCTCATTTTATTTTCAATGTGATGCTATCAGCTCATGTGCACACCCTTGCACTGCCTGCTGTCACTCACACGTATTACATCCCACACTGCAGCAGTGCCCCTGGTGACCCAATTTCATCCCACTCAAGAGTTCAATTCATTTCTCATGGTGTTGCCACCTGAACACTCATATTTCTGGTCATGACACACAACTGCAATACAATGCTTACTTTGCATGTATCAATTTCTTCTAATGTTCGGTATTTCCAGTCTCAACAACATTGCTTCCCTCACTTTCTTACATTTCGCTTGCCTACCTGTGCCAATATTTCAACTTCATGACATCAAGTCTTTTAAACTAGTATTTAAATGTCACTCTAAACACAGGTATCTAAAAGTTTTCCTTACTTTAAAGCGAAGGCGTTACTTCAAAACAATTCTTTGTCAAACTTCTTGCACTTATGGGCATTTTCTAGTAAGATAGATATTTTTTTACATTTGAATTTGTTTTGTTAGCTGGTTTAGTTCAAAGATAAACAAGAATGTGCAAGCGTCAGTTTTTTGGGCAATTTAATTTTCACCCATATCTCTCCTTATTTTCAATCTTTACAATTTTCAGTCATTTGAGTCCAAACACAATGTCATGTCTTATTGTGTTTTTCATTTTTATCCTTTCAGGTGTGCAGAACTGACCAGCTTGATTTGATCTGGTGACCTCTTTTACTGTTGGGGCTCTTCGTGTAACAAGGTAATTTGATACTAATTCACAAACAGAAATTTTTAATATAGATTCTAAAGAATCATAAAATGCAATCTACATCTGTATCGTGAAATGTTCTTCTTTCCACATCAATAAGGAAATAATAACTAACTGGAGTCACAGCACTATACCATACTGCAGTAACTACAGTACTCAAAACATTTTGACATCATAACTTTAGTTACTTTATAACTTCAGTTACTTTACGGCCCATTCTTTTCTTAACAATGTCAGAAATATTTTTTCCTCATCACGCATGATTACAAAAGATGTTGGGAAAAATGAATTTCCAAAAAAAAAAAAATTTCAAAAAAAATGTTCGAAAAAGATTAAAAAAATTTCCCAAAAAAAAAAGTTTCTCAGAAATTTCCAAAAATACGAAATTGTTTGAAAAAATCCATTAAAAAAGATTCCCAAATAAAATAAATGTTTAAAAGGAAAAGTTTCATACAAAAAAAAATTCCAGTGAAACATTTTTCTTCCAAAAGTCAAAAATTAAAAAATTGCTTAAAAGAAACCAACAAAATTCTTTCCAAACTTCGTTCCTTTTTTACCCCTAAAATTCCTTTTTTTTATAAGCCCTTTTTTCCCCTCAAAACTTCTTAAACATTTCTTTTAGAATATTACCTTTCCACCCTATTTCTCTTTGTCCAAATTTTTTTCTCCAAATTTTTTATCGAACAAACCTGAATATAAAAATGAATTTTGAGAAAAGATTTAGAGAATTTCAATTTAGAGTCTTTAAAATTCATTTTTTGCGTTCAGGCGGTCCCGCCTTCATGCTTTGGCATTTACATATTAGTAATATTCATGTGATTTACAAAAGTTAACCACCTTGTGTGAATCACATGATTTTTCTCCCAAACTTAACCATGTTAACTGGCTATTGCGGGATATATTAGATGAAGTACATTGTCAGAAAAGTGGTGTTTTCTAATTTGCATTAATGAATATCAGACTAGACCTGTGTATGTGTTATGATAAAGCGTGAAATAGTGATACAATTTATCAATTTATTTCTTCTTTCTTTCAGGTTCATGACATTGATTGAAGATTGTCCTGTTGGGCCCTAATCTTGGCCGAAGTAAGGGGCTACACTACCTGATATGCAATTAATAGATGTGACATCCTGGATTTCTTCTTTTGAAAGGCAAATTCGAAAGGAAAATGGTCCATGGACATGACAATGAGGCACTGCAGCAGTTACGTCCTAGTAAATTGTTGAAAACACGCCAGTCGTCCAATGATTGGAAGGAGCACACTACCCCCATCCAAAGTGAATTGGAATTGAACTCATCATTGCAAAGAATTGAATGGATATTTATCTTGGCAAATTAGTATTTTGATATCTTGGAAATGAAAGTGTGAAGTGTGCATTTAGAAATGAATGTTTAAGAATTTTACCTTTCAAAGATAGGCATACCAGAGAGTAAGGTCTAGGGTGACTATGCACAGACCACCTAGCTACACGGGCAACTCAATCTGTGTCTGCACTGAAAAAAAAAGGTTTGTGTAAACAGTTACGTAGGCTGGGTTGAATCCTAGGGGGGGGGATGCAGAGACTGATCCGGAGGCATGCGCACTTCAGAAAAGCCTGAAAAATTTGAAATGTTTGCATGTAATTCTCCTTTTTTGATCAAAGATAGACAAACCAGAGAGTAAGGTCTAGGGTGGCCTCAGACTATGCACAGATCTATCACCTAGCTACACGGGCAACTCAATTGGTGTTTGCACCGGAAAAAAAAAGGTTTGTGTAAACAGGGCCGTAGGCTGGGTTGAACCCTGGGGGGGGGGGGCAGAGACTGATCTGGAGGCATGCGCACTTCAGAAAAGCCTGAAAAATTTGAATTTTTTTGCATGTAATGCTCCTTTTGTGATCAAATTCTAGGGAGGGGGGGTAGTGATCACTTTCTAACATGTCTAGAAACCAGGTGTCCGACTTAAGGAACCTTACCCTACAAAAAAAATTAATTTTCTTGGGTTTTCCGGGCCTCGCATGCCTCTGGACCAGTCTCTGGGACTCTCTGCCCCCAGTGGCATCAGTGTAGGTGGGGCTGGTAGGGGAGACCGGGGCTGGTTGTCACAGGGGCAGGTTGTCACAGTGTGTAAAACTTAAACATGCTACTATTTCTATATAAAGTATACAGGAGCACCGCCATTCTGTATAAATGGCAAAAGAGGAGTGACTTACACCTATCTGGTGAATATATACCTATATCATTCGAAATCTTGATGTCTATTGGAAATTTTTGAAAATTCAGAATTCGGGGCAGGTTGTCACATTTTCGGGGCAGGTTGTCACACTCTCGGGGCAGGTTGTCACACTTTTGGTTATGAGCTCGAATGCAGGAAGTGGAACTCTTGTGGGCATATCTTGACCAAGAAAAGTTATTTTGGACATATGAGGAATCCTTTACTTGCCCATTGAAGACCTTAACAAACACGATACTGTGTACAAGGGTGCTACAAATGAAGGCCTACCAATCAGCAGGAAAGCATTCTGATCTGGAGTAGGATTTTTACGATTTTTTTTTTAAATTTTTTATATAAATTTTAAATAGATTTATTTAAACACAATGCAATATCTGAATATATCTTCAGTCATCAATAGCATGTATAAAGCACAGATTTATATTTGTGTTAGTTTTTTTGGTTTAAAAGCCTGGTCCTAATAGGTAGCAACCAGCTCCAAAAAGTGTGACAACCTGCCCCGTCTTTTGTGACAACCTGCCCCGACTGATGAAAATTCCAAAAACGGGTGACAAAGCCGTTGTTATCAAAATTTTCACTATTTGTTCTAATGATGATTTAAAGAAATGTTTACATGGCAAGTGTATGAACTGTACCTTTTTCAACATTTATTTGATAAAGAGTAGTAGGATGACATGCAAGTTGCAGTCAAAAATGTACTTTTTGTGACCGGAAATTTTTAACAGACCGTGTGCTACAAACTCCCTTCCAGTGGTCCAGATTTTTCAAAAAGACTCCAGTGTGTTATAAAAGCAGTATACCATGATTGGTTGAGCTGTGTGACTCCATAGCTTAGTGCAATAAAAAGTGTGACAACCTGCCCCTGTGACAACCAGCCCCGTCTCCCCTACGCCACTATTTGCCCCCACCACTTTAAAATGAAACTGACGCCCCTGTCTGCCCCCCCGCCCCCCCCCCCCCCCCCCCCACTAGGATTCAGCCCTGCCTACTGCCCTATGGCTTTGCACACTTTCATGGTACCGTGGAACATTTGCTAGTGCTCAGTATCATTTATATAAGTTTTATCAGTGCAAAATTCAATTTGCCGCAAAGGCCAATTTTCAGAGAAATTCATCGATGTGTAGCCAATTTGCGCGCAAATATATATATATATATGCAATTTTCATTAGCCACGTGCAGGATGCATTAGCTATAGCTAATATGTTTAATGGTTTGGAAAAGTGTTGCTTTTATCATTCACCTAGCTTTCTCTGAAATTTTGTAACATATTACAAATATTTTTATGTATCTTCCTCCTCAGGCAATAATATAGGCCTAAGACAAATGATTTTTTTAAAAAGCTATGTATTGGCCTATTCAGGCATATATTTTAATTGATGTTGTTCAATATTGCTACCAGTAACTTGTCCGGCCCTGCCGTGAAGTTTTACATTGGTCCGGGAAAGGGCTAGTTTCTCGGACTTCCTCCATGGCCTAATGGTTATAAGAGTGCTTGTTTGCAGACAGCTGGTGACAGAGTGGTTAAGATGCCCGCCTGCTCGGCTGAAGGTCTTTGCCTGCATAATGCCAGCTGGATGTCATTCGGATGAGACGTTACATTGGCAGCCCCTTGTATAAGTATCTGTGCGGGAAAGTAAATGATCCCTCACATGGGGTAAATGTGTGACATGTTGAGGACTCCTGCTCTCTCTCCCATCTCACCTATCAACCTCACATGTGAGTGCCCAGAACTGGGCTAAGAGGGCTGCACTTACCATATCTACATCTATCTATCTGTCTATCTGGGGTATGTGCCCAACTCCCAGTTATTTCATCATCATATGGGGGTCAACAACTATAAATGTGCAACTCCCAGTCCCTCCACAAAAAGGGAGGAAGAGCGCCCGGCTGAGCCGGGGTACACCAGTCATGTTTAATTTTCAGAAGAAATTGAATATTGTTTCTTTTTTCAGTCATGAATGTTCACTAAATGCTTGATGCTTGATTTCATACTATTTATCAAACCAGTTAAAAAGTTCTGAATAAAAAATCACCATCTCCACCTGATATTTTGTGTTTTCTCTCTACATAGTATTCTGGGCATAAAATATAGCGCTATATTGTATTCTGGGCATAAAATATAGCGCTATAAGTATTCTGGGCATAAAATATAGCGCTATAAAGTATTCTGGGCATAAAATATAGCGCTATAAAGTATTTTGGGCATAAAATATAGCGCTATAAAGTATTCTGGGCATAAAATATAGCGCTATAAAGTATTCTGGGCATAAAATATAGCGCTATAAAGTATTCTGGGCATAAAATATAGCGCTATAAAGTATTCTGGGCATAAAATATAGCGCTATAAAGTATTCTGGGCATAAAATATAGCGCTATAAAGTATTCTGGGCATAAAATATAGCGCTATAAAGTATTCTGTAGCATAAGATATAGAGCGCTATATTGTATTCTGGGCATGAAATATAGCGCTATAAAGTATTCTGGGCATAAAATATAGCGCTATAAAGTATTCTGGGCATAACATATAGCGCTCCAGAGTATTCCAGCCATGAGTATGCAAAGTTTCAGTCTATATTAACTTGAGAATTCTATATCAATATGAGAAGCTGTTTTAATTGAATCTAAAGTGAAAATATCATTTTGGCCCTAATATCAGCCACATGGACCTAATTTCAGCCTGGCATGTCCCTAATATCAGCCACTCTGTACCTAATATCAGCCTACCGCCTTATAAGGGCATTTGTGCTTCTAATTATGCATGCCTGGGGGAGGGGGCACTCACAAATTATTTGGTAGGCCTTCATAATTGTGTCAGGCTGAAAAAAATTGGGTGACTACACCCAGTAGTAGAAGTTTGTCGCCCCCCCCCCTAAAATGACGATTGGTACTCTAGGATTTTATTTCATTTGCACCGTGGTAATCACATATTTTTTTGCATCGTTAACCAGTGATTTTTATCAAAGACCTTTGAAATTTAAACATGCATTGTAATAGAATGGTAACAACTTTCAGGCAAATATTTTCTTGAAACTTTTGGTGTCACATGGGAGAAATAATATAATTGCGAAAGAAATGACAAAGGTTGTTAGATACCAATTCTGTCGAAGGTTGGATTTTTGCAAATTTTTGAAATTGTGTTATGGACTTGTATCAGCCTTGCAGCAGTGATGGACTCCTGTCATCACCCAAGAGCTATGAATGAGCAATCTTCAGCCTTGATCTGTTCTTGAGACCATGTATTTGGGGACCCTGTACAGTGTACAAAGCTGCCTGATCGAGGGAAAAATTGACTCCTGAGAGTTCCAAGAATTTAAATCTAGTTCTTGACAAGCTCATGAAAATTTGAACATGTACACATTTTGCAAGCTAGGTCCCATGTGTCAGCCTCGTTTCAAACAGCACTTTTATGCCTCAATTGAAACAATTATTTATGATGGTTGCAGTTGTCACCAAACGACGCCAACAAAACCAGAGATGTCGCGAAGAAAACGTAAGACACCACCAACAAGCCTTGCCTCCCAACTGTCATTTCTCCCCTTGCAAAACGTACTGTAGGGGGAGTTTATGCAATGGCAATTTTGACAAGTTAATCCAATGTTTTATAACACTTTCTAGCTAGCCATGATTCACTTGTGAGGCTAGCTCATGAATGTGAGGCATACACAGTTTACACATGTTCATGACGCCGAAGGCTGGGTTCAAGACTCCAAATTTCTTCTAAACTAAGTATTATTTGTGTTCACAACGATAAAACGAAACTTGAGCACCTTTTCAAATAGTCAAAAAAGGACAAAGGCTAATGGAATGGCCATAAGATAATGGCACGTCTCAACTTCTAATCACATCCTGAAAGATCACCTACAAGCATCAAATGGTCTTTAATTCACAGCCATTGGGAAGCTTTCAAAATCATAAATTTTTGGTGAAATTAATAACTTATGACATACCATAAACTAAGTTATGTGCATCAAATTATGTCTTAATGTGTAATGTTTCATCACTGAAGATGTCACTGTCATATTCAAGAAATAAAGCTTTCTCAAAAGTTAACACTAATCACATACTGAAAGGAAAACTACCATTTTGTGCTTCTCTTGAGAAATTAATGTTAAATTAATTCATGTTTCTCCTTTTCTTGCAAATCATCATGCCTGTCAAGGCCAGGGCAAGGTGGGCATAGGGTGGGACAAAATTGCATGCAAAAATGTGGTCTCCTAAAATCTCCACTTTGAAAATCAAAACTGTTGAATGCATTGGTTTTAACAATCAAAGCAAAATTTAAATTGAAGTATAAACTCTGGAACTTCCACAAAACAAATTTCAGGTATTCTATAATCTGTTCAAAAATATTGTACTTGTAGGAATAATTTGTCACTTTGATGTTGCAATTGAAACTAAACTTCAGTTCACACAGCGCAGCTCAACATTTAGACAAAACTCTAACTAACAATGTCTGTAATCACGGAATTTATTGTAAATAAACAACTGATCAAAATTGAAAAAACTAAGCATGTCAATAACTATAATTCTGCACACGAGGTATCCCCTGTAACATTTTAGTCATTTATTTATACTTTAAACTGATTAGCCAAACCATTTGCAAAGGACTTTCTCCTTCAGCCATCCCACAACACTTGAGATGCTCCTGCTGAAACAACCTCCCTCAAACAGGCAGTGCCGAAGAAATTTCAGATCCAAACCAAACCTCATCCTCATTAATTACCCGATTTGGCCCTCTATGACTTTTGTTAAAATTGAAATATTAATACCAGCCTAGAAATAAAAAAATTTGTCACTCTTCATCTGATATGAGACTGGCAAAGTGCACAGAAATTCCAGAACTTACAATAAGCTATATTGGTAGGACCTCAAATGATTGCTTCAGCAAAGGGAGATCACTATAAAATGCTTTAAAATGTATTTTTATTTTTAATTTCTTACATATTTAACATAAATTCCACATTTATTGGTACAGCCAGGTGAATTTGGCTTGAAAAAAAAAAAAAGAGCAGTGCTAGTTGTATTGACTTTCAGCTTCAATGGGAACATAATGGTAATTGAAACATACCCAACAGATGTGATATTTTTAGAATATATAGTAGAATACCAGAAATAAATTTTTTGAAAATTTCATTCAGCTGCTCCAAATAGAACTTCAGGTTTGTCAAAAAATTGGATGTGAAAACATTGTTTTGGGGGGGGGGGGGAAGAACTTTCTGAGCGTCACTGGTCATGTCCAAGCCCATCATTCCCCAGGTGCCCATCATGCCTCATCTTCTCCTGCTATTTCTCATACTATGGTGTGATAATTGTAAAGGGGAAGGAGAACACTTTCATTATTTTTTGTAATTTTCCCTTTTATTGGAGGGTCAATTCTATTCATGGAAGTGCCCCCCACTCAAAAACAGTGTTTTCAGATCCGAATTTTTATTAAAAGTGCCCTAATATCAGCCAGGCTGATAATCGGTCTCTAGCTAGGCTGATATTTGGTCACCATGTGGCTGATAATAAGGCATCCCCCTGCTGATAATAAGTCCAAGTGACACCTTTCCTTTTCCCGCAAAAATATGATATACACAACAACAAAACCAATTGTTTGGTGCAATGTTCTTGAAATTAAGACTATTTGGCAGCAATGTTCACAGTAAAGCACCGCCACAACTGTGCTCTGAACTTCAAATGATAAGACAAATCTTTTGTTTTGGGCTTGCGCCATTTTGATTTTTCGACTTTTGTCAGGTTGCAAAACATGTCGTAGACAGCCTCTTAAAACAGGACACATAATTGCCAGCTGCATGGGTAAAAGTAAAGTAGCAGTTTCATGCAATCTTAGCAAATGAAGACAAGAAGCAAAAAAAATCATGCAATGGAATGTTTTTTTATGTAACAATGACTTAGGAGCAAGTATTTGAGACCACTTCCAAGGCGGTTGATATTAGGTCCAGGCTGATATTAGGTCCATTCACCCTATTTGGGATGTGGAAATGGTTACGATATTTATTGATTTATGGTAACATACAAGTTTAGGGGGGTCTTTGAATATTGGGAAGAATGAGCATTGTGCATTGTGTGGTGTTTGAGATATTTGATGGATGGATGCCATGTGAGCTCATGTGATGGAGACTAAAAGTAAAATCCCCCATAGCATAGCATGGGGGATAATTAGTCATCTCACATGCATTTCTGGCCAAAGTTTTTCCTTAAAACCAGTTTTGTAGAAGATGATATATGTGACCTGCTCCACCAAAATGGGTTCAAAGTCGGCCTGCTATCATATTCAGCTGTGAAAATTACTTTGTTCTACTGGAATTGGCTTTAAAATTATGTTTCATTTGTCTTGATATCTCCACCCAATCCAAAGATATGGCACCTCAAACATTGATGATACGAAACATCGAACTTCGAGAAAATGGCATTTGAATTTCCCGCCATTACAATAAAAGAACTAGACAAATCAAAAATGATGCCCAATTTCGATAATTTAAAATCAGTTTTTGGTCAAGGTGGTCTCAAATAATCAAAGAAAATTACTTTTGCTAAAACGTGGTACCAACAGCTAAACATAACGTGCTCAAGGCACTTTAAAGCAGACCTCGTGGCATGCAGTGAGAATTTACCATTAAATCATAAATATGAGATAATAGTGAGAAACTTAGTTATATGTTCCCCATGGACCAAATTGTAAATGGGAAATGCATATGGGATTTTTTTTTTTGTAATCTGTTGATTGCTATTTGCTAGAGATTCCCTTTTCTTTGTACAATTCCATTTGAAAACATTTTCTTTATTTTTTAATGAATTGCTCTATTAAAATAACAATGTGTCAGCCAATGAACGTCACACCTTTGCAGAATAATGATATAGCAGTTATGTATTTAGTGCTAGAGAACTTTTTCTGAACATTGTTCATACCTGCAAAGCTTAATCAGATCATTCATCCATGTCACTGTAATTCACAAATAAGAAAGTCATAACACAGAAATATGAAGTTATTGGTCCCTAATTGGTAAACAATCAGCAGCAATGCACAGGTCACAGTTGACTGCACACTTTGCTCAGACCAATGCCTTGTTTGGGGAACCCCCTTGGAGATCAGGGGGGGGGGATGCATATGACGTCATTCATTGCTACAGCATTGGGTTGAATGGATTTCCCTTGTCAGAGAGTTTATTATGGGATTAACACAGTGCGCGCAAAAGACGTCGGACAATCGGCTTTTGCCGACATTTTTCACTAATGTCCGACCTGTCTCTGGCCCTGGTCAGACAAAAAAGCCGACAGCAGCATGCTGTAGATCTTACAAGGTCTGTTTGACAATCAGCAAGCCCTTCAATACCAATCTGGATGGCAATTTGCAGTTGTTTGAAGTGAGCCAATCTGGATAGCTTTTTAATTGCAATTCTGTCGGTTTTGAGCTTTTTTAGACACCCAATTGACTTAATTGCCATTCTGGACTAGAGGCAGAGCCAAAACGACACAAGGTGATAATCATCTAATAATGTATCAGAGCTAATTACAATCAACAACACGACAAACCTCTCTCTCTTACTAGTAAAAAGTTAAACTAAGACCTTTACAAAAGTATAAACCTAGTTCTTCATTCTCTGTTGAGTGCAGTGTCATGTCACAATTGTCTAAATGTTTGCATGTGAAATTTATTTATTTTTTAATCACTGAGATATAACACAGCTATGGTTACCAATCCAGATTGTTAGAAGTTTTGCCCATCTGAAAATACATAACTGCTTTTGTAAAACGGCAAGGGAAGACTAGAATTGGAGGATTCGAAGCAGGAAAATTCTTATAGAGATTTACCAAGCCGTGGATTTAAAGTTGATTTAAATATGAGACTAAGACTCTCAACAATTTACATAAAAATAGCAGGTTTAACAACTGGACAAAGTTTTGATTTTTCGGTCAAAGAGAACATTTTGTCCGGGCAGCAGATGGGCCTTAAAAATTTGAAAAAATTTTTGTCTGACTGAAATGAAAATTGTCTGACCAGAACTTCCTGTTGGTCAGACAAAATGTCTGACCAAAACCACTTTGCTTTTGCGTGCACTGGATTAACATGTACCAAAAGTTGATCACTTCACGTGGAGGCCCATCACATGATACATGGTAAATGGCATTATGATTGAAGAAGGCAGGCAGCAGAAACTTGACCCACAAGATATGGCAGAATTTCAATCTCATAGGCAGCTCCTCTACGAGGTCTGCCAAAAATCATCAAAATATGACCATTTGACACATTTTGCTAATTTCAGGAAAATAAAGATTGCCTACTTTGAACTCATTTTGGTGGAGCAGGTCACATATTTTTTTAGATGAAATTCACATGCTTAATTACAGCAATTTAAATGTAAACCTGACACATAGCTAAAGGTAAAAAAAAAAGCTACACATTGAAATATCCAAATCACGACTGGGGAGAAGGAAGGATTTTTTAGATAAACATACCAGAAGCATTGTATAAGAGTATGCAACATTTATTATTTACCAGCTGATCTACATAACACACAAACCAGAAGTGTCATATTTCAGGAGATTCACATGCTATTATGACGAACATTTCCCTGGATGACACAGCATTGATTTTAGATGATATTCACATGCTCATAGTCCTGAGCAGTTTATATTAATGTAGGCCTAAATATGATACCTGATGATGAGAGAAATTGTAACCCAACGAGGACCATAAAAATAAGCAAATATGGACACACTTTATGCCGATTAAATGCATAGCGCTCTGGGAAAGGAGATGTGATAAATAAAAAGACACAGCAACAACCACTATATGACTTTTTCATCGACAAAAGCATGACACCAACCATCATATGAGATTCACATGCTAGCTTTTATGACGAAAAATTTTCGTGCATGTAGAGAAACATGCACTGCTACGTTGTAAACTCCCTGTTAATGAAAGGATGACACACCGGCAAAGAATAACCTTGCTGCATGGTGTTTCATGAAGTGGGTATTTACAAGTGGAAAGATTACATTTGTAAAATGAACAATAATATATAATCACAGCTGCTAGTGACAAGCTCGGCCAGAACGTGTTGCATCAACACATGCATGTATGAGCATGTACCCTCAACTAGACCACGTTTTATTCTTCCGTTTATTTTCTGCTGAGGGAAGACTCCAAACCACCTCCCAAACCCAAATATACACTGTATATCAAATGGCTGCCCTCTTATACAATTCGCAAATTGATGTCTTAATTCAATTCTGGCACAGAAACTTTAATCATAATCAATTACTTCTATACACACATATAGGCCTAACTATGTATACAGACAACAACAATATGTTATTTTCCGGAAAACAGTAAATTTCACTAAACAGTTTTTTGCACAGCGAGTCCTCTTGTGCATATCGAGACTTCTCTTGTGGGAGAACAGTTTGACACAAATAGAACATCAACATGGCTTAGGCCACACATAATTGATCTTTAGCTTCTCAGATTCCTCTCAAGGCACTTTTTCTACGGTCGGTCGGTAGGACAAAAAAAAAAGGTGAAAAAACAATTTTTTATGTTAAAAAAAAAATTTTTTTTTCAATTTTTTTTTCCATTGGCAGGAAATCTATTGTTACGGTGGGTCCGCGAAGCTAAGAATCAATTATGTGAGGTCTCATCTCCACTATGAATTTTCATGTGTCTATTGCGATGCCCTGCACGACTGAACATCTTACCACAAACGGAACATCCATATGGCCTTTCACCACTGTGTGATATCATGTGCTCATCTAGATTTTTCTTTCCACTGAACTTCTTATCACAAAGAGAACATCCATACGGCTTCTCTTCACCGTGTGATTTTGTATGTCTATCAAGACTGTCTTTACGGCTGAACGATTTACCACAAACAGAACATCCGTATGGGTTCTCCAGATTGTCACCAGGTGTCTCTCCGGCGTGAGTTCTCATGTGACGTAGAAGACTTCCTTTTTCGCTGAATACTTTATCGCAAACGGAACATCCATGCGGCTTATCCTCATTGTGAGTCCGTATATGTCTCTCAAGGCTGCTTTTGTCACACACCTTTGCACCACATATAGAACATAAGTACGGCTTCCCTTCATTGTGTATCCTTACATGTCTAAGGAGACCTCCATTATGACCGAATCGTTCACCACAAACAGAACATTCGTACGGCTTCTCTCCAGTGTGTGTTCGCATATGTCTAACAAGCAGCCGTTTTTCTTTGAACATTTTGTGACAAATGGAACATCCATGCGTCTCTTCGCCGTGTATTTTCATGTGGCCAAGAAGATTCTTCTTGTGGCCGAACGTTTTACCGCAAATTGCGCACAAATGCGGCTTCTCCGCACTATGAAGTTTCATGTGTGCGTTAAGATAACCCTCAAGGCTGAACATTTTACCACAAACTGAACATATGAACGGCTTCTCTCCACTGTGAGTTTGCACGTGTCTTAGAAGAATCTTCCTTTCAGTGAACGTCTTATCACATATAGTACATCCAAACGGCCTCTCCGGAGCCTCCTCACTGTGAGTTTTCATGTGCGAGTCAACCGTACTCTTATGCCTGAACATTTTGCCACAAACGGAACATCCAAACGGCTTCTCTCCAGTGTGTGTTCTCATGTGGCAATCAACATGAGCTTTCTGATGGAATCTTTTACCACAAATGGAACATCCGAACAGTTTCTCCTCGCCGTGAGTTCTCGCGTGAACGTCAACCAACGTTTGCGAACTGAACGTCTTACCACAAACGGAACATTCGTACGGCTTCTCTCCTTCGTGTGTTGTTTTCATGTGAAGATCGACAGAAATTTTCCGGATGTACCGTTTTCCACAAATGGAACATCCAAATGGCTTCTCTCCTGTGTGGGTTCTCACATGAGTCATTAATAGGGTCTTGTTCTTGAACTCTTGGTCACAGACATAACACTTCAGTTTAAATCCAGCGAGCGAATTCTGATTTTGTCTCTCGGTTTGCATCTCTACCCAATCTTGGTATAGCTTAGTGTCACATGCTGAATCCATTTCATCAGTTTGGTCATTAATACTAGGTTCCGCTTTAGGATATAAGCTTGTCGAATATTCACAATCATATTGCGTTTCAATGGAATTTTCTATTCTGCTTTGTAATCCTGTTAATCCAATTTGATAATTCGGTTCAGCTTCGGGTATCACGTTAGCAGAACATACATAAGGTCTTCTTGTGGAATCTTCTAATCCACTTTGAAACCCCATCAGACCAATTTCAGAACTTGGTTCTGCTTTGGGTACCATTTTATCTGTTTGGTCATCAACAGTTTCTGTTTTGGGATCCAAGCTTTTGGAATATTCACCATTATATTGCGCGTCAATGGAGTCTTCTAATCTGCTTTGTAACCCCGTTAATCCAATTTGATCATTCGATTCTGCTTTGGGTATCAAGCTAGTAGAACATATATAATTAGTTCTTGTAGAATCTTCTAACCCACTTTGAAACCCCATTAAACCAATTTGGTCACTTGGTTCTACTTTGGGTACCATTAAGCTGGTGGAACATTCACCATCATAATCACTTTTGATAGGGTCTGCTAATCCATTTCGTAACTCAATTACACCGACTTGCTCGCTTGGTTCTGTTTTGGGTATTACGCCAGTCCAAGATTCACCATCATAGTCAGTTTTAATGGGGTCTACTATTTCACTTCGTAACTCCATTCCATAATTTTGATCGCTTTTTGGCTTTGCTTCTGGTATTAAGCTAATACATTGACCATCATGATCAGATTGAAACGGGTCTTTTAATCTAAATCTATCTGGTAATTCCATTTCAATAATCCATAGACTTTCAAATGCAGGAATACTCCAAAATATTCAGTATACGGCCTGAAAACGAAGAAAGAGAGATCATAAATAACTAGTGTTTGTAAGCGATGTAAACCTTATGGCACTGAGTTGGTCGGACTCGGTCCCTCAGATGACTTTAGAAATGGTCTCTGATTTCATTAGGTTCTATATTCTGTGCCTGACAATCATCAGTTTGTTGAGGGATACAATTTCAGGAAGTCAAAGTCAAAGTTAAAGTCAAAGATACTTTTATTTGAGGCACAATCAGAAGTAATACATCTTTTTTTCAGTTGACGTATAACTAATGTATAAATTATAATATAGCAAAACAAATACAATATAAAAGTGAAAGATAAAGACGATAAAAAGTAAAATCATCAACTCCAGAAAAAGATAAACTATGTATATTAAAAGGTAAACTGATCCATAAAATAGAAGTGCAAGCTCAGTTGAAGAAAAACATTCCTCCATGCAATATTAGGAACCACTTAGTGATTTATTCAGACATGAATATTCTAATCATCAAATTAAGTTAATTAACCCCAGATTTGAATTCCTAGACAAAATAAACCCAAAAATCCATGTATGCAACGTCAACGAAAAGCACATATTTTATGAAGTTTGTCCAAAACCAAGCCATTATTAATGGTTAAACTGTCATTATTATTAACCTTCTGTCCATTTAAATGACTCAAATATGACCAAGAAGTAATACAGGGTGTCTGTAGAATTTTTCTAAACAAAATTCCAGGATTTTCCACGCACAATTTCATGCAAATTGCGATTTTTTCCCAAGTCTTTTTATTTTCAAAGCCTGAGATTTTAGAAACAAAATTGCAGGCTTTTCAAGGCTTGGAAGACATTCTTCTATGTTAAGACAAGCACCAAAATACTGCAATATTATTCAACCTACCCAGAAGTGCTTACATTGAAAGAATACAACAAAACATTGAAACAATCAGATTTTTGGTGAAAACTACATACTTGGCAGCCATCTGACATGGACTTTTATGTCAAAAATCACAAAAATAACCCCAGATATGAATTCCTCGACCAAACAATTAAACTCCAAAATATATGAATTACACATCAGTATAGGCTAGCTCACATCATTAACAAGAACCCAGGGGTTCAAAATGGAGGTGGTGTAGTGTCCTAAGTTGAAGTTCATATCCCCTGAAAATGACTACTTCCCTGAGTGCCCAGTACCAGACCTGTGTTGGTAGTATTTTTGTGCTAAATTTCAGAATTTTACAAATAATCCATTTTCAAGCCACAAAATGACCACGTGGCAGATGCGATATGGAAAAAGAATACATTCCATAAAAGAACTTGGAAAGAGCTTTAAAATGATGCATGGAAATGTGTGTGATCTGCCAGGTAAAACCTCCTTTTTGTGGAAGGAGCTGCACATTCATTTTGGTGAATATCATATGAATAATGATAATCAATGAGAAGACAGGGAATGTTAGAGTAAGACATACTCTATCCACTAATAAAATTAACTGTCTCAGTATGGAACACTGGATATAATAGTTACCTACATCCATTAAAATCCAATGGGCTCTGACACTAGGGTCTGACAAAACTGACTTCCAACACAAAATTTACTCTAAACTAAACTATATATGGCTATAAAAGTTACAAATATGTTTGAATAAAATATTTTTTGAAGTTTACCAATTTATTCATTACCATTAATTTCTGAGAAACCAAAATTTGAGAAAAATATCAGAAATCCTAATATTTTTCCAGTTTTTTAGTTTTTATGAAAACTTCAAAGGATTGGCCCTCCAAAAGAGTTTAGTCATTTAAAGAGGTATAATTTAGACACCTAAATGCAAAATTTCAGAGGTCTAACTCCAAAATTGACAGAATCATGGAGCATTGAAAAAATAATTTTTTTTTCACATTTTTGCTGACTTTGCTCTTACTAATTTTGGTAAGAGTATTAAGACCTCCAAAAGGCACATTTAGAGTATTTAACGCATAGTATGGCAGATTTTCATGTTCATAGGTACAACTGTTTCGGAGTTCTGCTCCAGAAAGGAAAAAAAAAATTATTTTTAATTTCCAATATTTTACAAAAACTGTACCGATTGCTTAAATATGAACACCAAAAGACACTTATATTCTACAAGACCCATTCATGTGCCAAATATCATATATACAAGTGCAATAGTTTAGGCACAGTGGCCAATACACAATGCTGCCAATGGTGGATTCAAGCAAGATAAAAACGAAGTCACGTCCAAATAACAATATGCCGGCTATTCATTCCAATGCCAGATGCTTGCTCTATAATCAAGCTAAGGTGCATTCTTGACTCCAAACTTCTCCAAACAAAATTGCCAAGTCAGGGCCCAAAAGACATTCTGAAAATGCTCAAATTTCAAATTTCCCGCCAAAACATTTTCTCAAAATTCACAGTCATTGTTTTGTGTTGTTAGTCCTAAAGGATGTGAAAACACAACTCAATAAAAATTCCAAATCTGCATAACTCTCCCCTCACAGGCCTTCAATGCACTGTTTAACATCAGATGAATTTGTAAAATTATGAAAAAAAAAAAAATTCAGTTTTCAAGATATTTTGCTGGTATTTTTGTGCACGATATGAAGATTTGGACACCTTTTGCCCCCGACGCATGAAGTTTTGCTGTGACATTAAGTTTTCGGCTCATAAGATTCCATGATTTTGCTCATGGTTTCACTGAGGAATTAATCAAATATTGTACCTTGAAGTCGCTAAAATCCTTCTATATTTTGCTATATTTTATTGTAAACAATTCCTATATCCCTATAACATTTTATGCGATGTTGGGTGGGCACCCTGTGAAAATGCTCTCAGCAGCATGTCACTTCATCCAAGCTAGTATCACTACCTCAAGACATTTTGTCAGCCAAATCTTTACTTCTGCAGACTGACACATACCTCTCTGACTTTCACATATCATGCATAAAAATGCTAGTAGAAGTACCATGGTATAAATCAAGTGCACACAATGTTTTCATGAAATTTGAAGCTAGAGGAGCACATAATATTATGCAGTACTTTCATGCATACTCAAATTGCACCACAAGTATGAAATCATCACAAAATTTGTACATTATCTTAAAGCACAAAACCAGTATAATGGAGTGTATTTTGCAGTGTATATCCATGCTTTTATACTGATTTTGTATTTTTATAAGGATTTTGTACTTCTTGACCGAGAGACTCTACTACAAATGCACTTCTTTTGGCACCTTCTTCTACTTTTTAGCTCGTCTGTTTTCTTTGAAAACGAAGAGCTATTGTCGTCACTCGATCGTCGTCGGCGTCGTTGTCCCGATTAAGGTTTGTGTAAGTGTCTATTTGTGACCTTAGTTTTCCACTGAGTTATGAAATTTGGCACAGGTATGGGCCCATGGGTATGGATCGGCATGCAATCGAGAAATCCAAGATGGCTGCCATTTTGTGGCGGCCATCTTTCTTCATTCTTTAACTGCCCATTGTGACCTTAATATTTCACTTTGGTTATGAAATTTGGAACAGGTGTGGGCCTGTGGTTATGGATCGGGAACATGTCATGAAATCCAAGATGGCGGCCATTTTGTGGCGGCCATTTTGGCAGCCATAGATCTCTCTTCATTCTTGAACTGCCCATTGTGACCTTAATATATTCGCTTAGAGTTATAAAATTTGGTAAAGGTATTGGCCTGTGGGTATCGATTGGGACCATGTCGAGAAATCCAAGATGGTGATCATTTTGTGTCGGCCATTTTGGCAGCCATCTTTCTTCATTCTTCAACTGCCCATTCTGACCTTAATATTTCACTTACAGTTATGAAATTTGGTACAGGTATGGGCCTGTGGGTATGGATCGGGAACATGTCGCGAAATCCACTATGGTGGTCATTTTGTGATGGCCATTTTCGCAGCCATCTTTCTTCATTTCCTGAACTGCCCATTGTGATCTCAATATTTTGCTTAGAGTTATGAAACTTGGTACAGGTATTGGTCTGTGGGTATAAATCGGGAACATGTTCATTGTTGAGAAATCCAAGATGGCCACCAAAATGGCCACTTCAAAACGGCTGACATCCTTGAACTGCCCATTGTGACCTTGCTATTTCACTTAGAGTTATGAAATTTGGTACAGTTATTGGCCTGTGGGCATGGATCAGGAAAATGTTGATAAATCCTAGATTGTGCTCATTTTGGGAGCCATCTCTCTTCATTCTTGAACTGCCCATTGTAACCTTAATATATCGCTTAAGGTTATAAAATTAGCTACAGGTATTGGCCTGTCGGGGATAATCTGGCACACATTGATAGATTTCACATTAACAGACGAGCCTTTAAACCGCTTGCAGTTCTGGTTTAAACAGATTTCTCTGTTGGAATGAGACTTTCACTTGAATTTACCTTGCAGTCTTTTCAAAGCAACTTTTTAATTGTTCTTATGTACACATCTTAAGTGAAATAGGATAGCTTTCCATTTTTAATCAAGGAAACTTTCGGTATACGCATTACAGTTTGTAAATTTGATATGCAAAAAGAGTGGACTGTTGCACTGTCAAAATGGCACTTTGTGAGTCATCATACTGATGATTTGTCCTGATCATACCCAATACTTTCAATGTTAATTTGGTTTAAGGAGACTAATCCTTCTTGTTGGTGACAGACAGGGTCAGAGAGAAGTACTCGTCCGCTCGTCTGAGACGAGTAAAAATAGAGGAGGAGTAAATATGTTTGTGTACTTGTCCGTCAGACTAGTAACAATCAAAGTGAAAATATTTACTTTAATTCAGAAGTCGCTTTTATAACAAATTTGTATCAATCTAAGGACAAAAGTCTGCCAAAAATGTTCACCAAATAAACATAATCCCCTGTTTGTGTATCAAGTTATTGTTTACATTAGGGCCTACACTGGTCTTTTTATGTTATGAATGTTTACATAAGCCCTATGAGTTGTGATAAGGCCAATTGTGTCTCAAGACAAATTCTGTGACTTTATGTAGCTCTGAATAGGGAGTTATCTTGTTTTTGTTATCTCACCTGTTGCTTTAACATGTCTTAAAAGTTAAAGACTTTCTTAAACTCTGTGACCTTTTGATTAACTTCAACCTGATTCACTGGTAATCAGGAAAACAGAGAGCTCCGCTTCTAGTACCTCTATTTGAATGGGGTTTTTTTCTAAATGCACAAAATTCCAAGTTTATGATCGGAATCCCCTCCACTAACATTCTTGATGACTGCGTGGTAACTGCTTTAAATCACTTTTCCAAGAAATATTAATTTTTTTAAGGGCATTTTAAAATAGCTGAAATGCAGCATGGATATGCAGCTACTGTCCAGAACTTTAATTTTATTATAAGATTAGCATGTTTTAATGGTCAAAGATATTGGCAATAAAAATTGCACACAATATTCAGGACGAGTAAATTGGGGAAGGACGAGTAACTTTTGAAAGATACTAGTCCGTGGACTAGTAACTTTTTGGCTTATATTTGACCCTGGTGACAGACAAATAAAAGGATTATGCATTTGATTTTTACTCTAAAATCAGTTATTACAAATCAAATGGCCTTCTCTTGATCATGACCAATCAAACTTAAGCCTATATATATATTAAACTCTTGCACAATACACAAATCTGCCACTGACACAGACATACAATACACACTTCAACTTGTGCCCAAAAGGAGCTCTGAGTTACTCTTCTGCACATGTATGTCTCTCTCCCTGAACCCACATGTTTACACGGACTTTATTTTGCACAAATTAGAAATAGGATCAGAGTTAAGTGGTACCCCATGGGTCATCAAGTCAAAACCACCCAGACAATGAATACATGTGCTGCAGCTGTGTGCTGGAGTGCTCGAAAGTGTCAAAACCAGTTGATCTTTCTGAACATTTCTTTCTGAGTAAGTTTTCTGGAGTGATATGAATATATAGAGCTATATAGGCAAAGTCGAAAACCAGCTGAAAAACATTAGATTATTGTATTTTATTAGACTTCAATATTTTTTTGCAAGTTGCATAGCAGGGCGAGAGCAAACTAACCCTGCAATGCTGGGGTGCATGAATGTGCCTCCCTAAGGAAGTCTCTTCATTCTACTTCATTTGTAATTTCACTGACAACCACTCATTGGATCAGCCTAGAAAGCATTATATGGAGTTTTTTTTGGGGGGGGGGGTGGGGGGTGAATGGGGCCGCAGACGAATAAATATATTATAATGAATAAATAGATAGATATTGGTTAATGAATTTATTTATTTTTAGTCTGATTGGAATTTGCCTATTTAACACACTTTGCTAATAATGGTCTAATTCTCATAACAGGTCAAGCACCTGCACTTATGCCCTATACGCCTATGGCAACAAGGGAAGGTATTCATGAAATTGTTTAAAATAAAATTGGGTTAAAGTTACCCCGAATGATAGGTTGGGATTGGACTAAAAGTTTGTCTAATTTTTACATAATCTTGTCCAGCCTGCTTACATTGGTAAGTGTGTAAAGTATCTTTGGTGTAAAATCATTTTTTCCTATTGAAATTATCAATAACTGCACTAAGTGGCCCCAAGATTTTATTTCGAGTACGCACGAAAAAAAAACCAGTCTTGAGCCCAATCAACTTTGTGACGTCATCACTATTGTTAGAATTAGTTAACTTGTAGCTATATATTTATAACAATGGTCATTGTGACGTCATCAGTCTGCTCAATGAATAGACTGATCCAGGGTGGAGCTTTGAATAAATGCAAAAGAAACAATTAAATCTTTATTTCAATGTATTAAATCCAAAGAAAATACTATAGAAAATCACTTGGGGGTATTCCTAACAACACTGTCATGTCATAATACACATAAAATCACCGATATAAGGCAAGCAATTCTATCATTCTGGGTAACTTTAACATCAATCTCCACACCCCATCCCACGGGTCCGCTAGTATGTTTAATATTTACCATCAAGTTGCTCAATCATATTTTTTAATATATACAATTAGTCACCCTTATACCACCAGACATGCTGAACATAACTTAAGCATAGGCCTACCACACCCAATTGGAATTGTCAAATATGTATTTTACCTGCCAAGGTATACTGTAATGGCCTGGAGTGACATATAATACCAGTAATAATATCCATCATCCCCCACTGGTATAAATGTATTCTCTTGAATGACATGGTATTCAGCTATTTGGCCACCCCCCCCCCCCCCCAAATTAACATTGGAGATACAGGAAGAACCAAATAGCCACCCTGAATAGGCCACTGACTGCCCTGGAACTTCCTGATCTCTTCACATGCTTGCAATATGGGCCAATGTATGCCCGGAATGTATGGTCTTCTCTGCTGCATGCTGCAGTGAGCATATTTGAGCTAATTATCAATGCCCATGTTTGGCCTATGCTATGGGTCTATTCAGATTGCAGGATGCATCAGCCACGCCACTGCCTGTTAGTGTGCGATCTTTGCACTTAAACAAAAAAAAAAGGAAGCCTCAAATAGCACAAAATTCATCATTCGCTCACCTGTTTACATCTTGCCTTTCACAACAATAACAATGGTGGCTGAAGTGACATACATGAAATGCTCAATAGAGGGCCTCGCGGCAGAAGCTTTTTGTGCCACCTGGCTGTAAATCTAACAACTAGGCCAAGCAGAAGTTTGGTGCTCAGAGATATGAGCCAGAATTTACTGTCATGATATTTTGTTACGTCTTGGCACAAAATTATTCCATTTGGTGTCCCAAGTTACATCTTAGACCATAACTTGTTTTTGGACAATTCTGAAGAAACAATATTTATTGTCTATGAAACAATTACTGCTATTTATTCAATATGGTATTCTCAGCATTCCATGACAATTTGATAAAAATCTAAGCCAGAAACTTTCAGTTTATGATGAATCAGTAAAAGATGTAACAGTGGACACAAAGGCTATTTTAGAAGATGTCCAGGACGTAACAGAGACACCAACAATATGACAATGGATGTCTTGTTTGTTTGAAATTTGTAGTGCAAATGCAGTTCACGATCTGAATGAGACTCTGGTCTAAACAAAAAATACTTCTAGTTTGAGAATTGTGTCTATTCCACAACGTAAAGTCAACATAAAGTCTGCTAAACTTTAGTTATAGAAGACGTAACATAGGACACCAATGGACTAAGACGTAACATGGACACAATTGTTTCCATGTTACATCTTTTCCAAATCTTCTCCTTTTGGACATTTTCCTTATGAATCATGCAGCGTTGAAATTGCAAATTATTCTTAGAACAGAGTTTAACAAGTCCTGTACATAATTTGGATATTGGCATCCAATGGGAGACACAGATCTATGTCTTTGCAATTATTGCCAAGACGTAACATCAGCAAAAAACTGACTTTGCATAAATAAAGCCCCTCCCCCAAGATATCAATGAAAGTGAAACCATGCATGATTGGTTGAAATAGTGCCAACATGTGTAAATGTGCCATGGATATATGCATGTATGCTAATGAATCACTGTGGATAAATTAACAAGACATTTACCCATTGAGCATTAATGGCCAAGACGTAACACACTGACATTTGGAAATTAAAGGCCACAGATTCTTGACAAATCTCACTCAGGAACAGCTTGAAATCATTTTGGTTAAGAAGGGACCAATAAAGTTTAACATGAGATTCTTATTTTAGTGATGGTTAATAAAATCACCTTTGCACTTGCATATTGTCAGAAGTAATAATTGTGGACACCAAAGTGGGTGGGCAACTTTTACCCATATTTAATGTTATTTGTCTTTCAACCCGTGAAGCAAAGCATGAAAACATATTTTCAAACGTCTGAACAATACATTACGGTGTAATTCATTGCTAGATAACGACATGCCAGTTTCATATGACCATTGTTATTTCATGGACACCACAATATTTTGGTGATTTTGTCCTCCATCTCCAAGTTGATTCAGCAATAGCATACAAAGTAAAAATGCCCAAGCTGTAAATGAGGCCAAAACATCAAGAGGATCACTTCCACTATCAACGTATCATATTTCAATGTTGGTAGATGTCATCAGAAAGTTTTGTTCAGTAATAAGGTGGCTATTCTAAGACGTAACAAAAAAAGTCATGACAGTAAATTCTGGCTCATATACTCTGTGGTCTGGTGCCCTGCATAGCAGGGCAAGTTCCTAAAACGATTTTGGGAACATTTTTGCAGATATCACATCTACATTCAAACTAAAGTGACTGCATCGTTGTCCACGGAAAATATCTCCCACAGCCATCCCACATACCAAAACTATCCACTTATCCTTCTTCTTCCATACTGTACTTCTTATGACACCAAAACACCTCCTCACTCCTCTCTTATTGCCCTTTTCAACTCAACTTTTCTTACCTATCCAGGATCGCCAGGGTCTGCCATGACAAGTCAGCCAACAGGCATGACAAGTCCCGGAAAAATTCACAATACTCCTTTTCCTGCTTTCTCCTTTCAATGGCCAGCATTCATACTTTGTCAACCTCTAAACCGCTACCAATGCCATATTATTTCACTACATTCACAACCTTGCATGCAAGTTTATTTTCCTTCATTTACTACAAAACTAGGCATGATGCTGTGTGCCCTACCATTACTCACAGGCTGCCTGGCAGCACACCCCACACAGATACATCACACCCACTCTGTACATGCTATACCCTCTGCATACATACATCAACTAATCCTACACAATGGGTCAACCTTCTTATTGGCAAATTCTTCTCTAATACATACAGCCATTTATGTAATGGTTTCTACCAATGGGCTTATCTAGTATCATACAAAATAGGAAAAAAGGAAAAGTAAGAAAAAGGAAATGATAAGCAAAAAAGGCTAAAATATTTGGGCAGATGATTGAATAAACATTATTGAAAATTAATGATTTCCAGGCAATTTAATTTGAAATAGTATTAAATCTAGATCTTGAAATTCGGGCAAATTTCGCTCCCACGCCCCTAAAAAAAAGATAAGTCAAAGGGGAAATGACCAGAATTGAGGGAAATGGTAAAAACAATGGGGAAATAGGCCCTGGATAAAATAAATTTAAAGAAAGGGGAATTATTCGTACAGTTTTATCAGATTTCTCCATATTTTCTTCATAATTTCCCAATTTTTTCTTCACAATTTCCCAATTTTTTCATCATAATTTCCCCATTTTTCTGATCCCGAATGATATGCATCTGCAAATAAATTCCACAAAAATTTTGAAAATGTAGCCTTACCGACGCATATGGGACGGTTTTTGGTGAGCAAAGGATGCCAGGCCTAATTAAGGTACCTGCAAATATTTTTCATCAAAATATGTATCCAACAAAATTTGCAAGATTTCCAGTTTCCTGATTTTGCTAATTTGCATGCAAGTTTATTTTCCTTCATTTACTACAAAACTAGGCATGATGCTGTGTGCCCTACCATTACTCACAGGCTGCCTGGCAGCACACCCCACACAGATACATCACACCCACTCTGTACATGCTATACCCTCTGCATACATACATCAACTAATCCTACACAATGGGTCAACCTTCTTATTGGCAAATTCTTCTCTAATACATACAGCCATTTATGTAATGGTTTCTACCAATGGGCTTATCTAGTTTCAGGCAAATCGGTTAATATTTAGAGGTGGCACAAAGACTTTGAAGTTCATCACGTAATTCCCCATGGGCACAACTGAAAAAATGGCCAATTTCCCAGATCTTTCTCCGAAATAAATATTTTTTACGTTTAAAAAAAATATAAAGTTGGCATGGTGAAGTAATATCTGGAGGTTATTTTTGATTTATTATTCACCGTAAGTGAAATATTTAGGGGAGACCGGGGTAAGTTGTGCCGCGGGGTAAGTTGCGCCACCCACTGTTGGGATTAAATGAAGAATTGAGCAAAGGAGGCAATGCCACCCACATATACCCACTTGGTCAACATCATCAGGCACCAAGAAAAAAAAACTACCAAATATAATGGTATGAAAAGCTACACTAATAAATTCAATTTTGTTGCTGAAAACTTGAAGTGCCGAGGACTGACATTCTGGTTTCTCAGTCATTTGGTATTTGTAATAAGATGATGTCCCTCTGGCAGGATGGAGTTAAAAGGTATATCTAGACATTTCTGTTGTTAGATTTCATTTTGCATTGTTTGTTTATTTTTGACAACCGTTTTCATCCAGAATATCAATTTTGGTAAGTTGTGCAGTTTTTATTGGGGTGAGTTGTGCCAATGGCATGACTTAGGAATTAATATTTTATTAATCTTTTTTTGTCTTAATTTTATGCAAGGCCCCGGACCCGGGGCACGTTGGACCACCGTGTGGGGCACATTGGACCACGGAATAAAAGTCTAGGAAAGAAAGTGACCAAACACCACGTTTTATTCTCACAGATCACAACACACACGGAATATTTACCCAGATAATTTTAATAAGTCTTGTTTCAGCTAGAAGGGCTGGCAGATTAGCTAACTGAATTGATTTTGCCCTCATATCGTACAGGAATGACTTAGGTGCTCTATTGATGTTAAAAATTGCACAGCTGACATTTTGCCGAAAACTTTTTGTCAGTCAATCCAGTTTATAATTGTCCAACGTGCCCGGCCATGCTGGGCTAAAACTCAGTCATCATTGCATGTGCAAAGATGAAATTTGGTACAGATGTGGCCTATATGGTCTTGTTTTGCCTTTTGATAGTCTCAATTATAGATATTCCATGCTTTTTGTAAAAAATGAGGAGAAATAGAAAAATATGTATTTTTTTGGTTTTCCGGCTAAGATTCGGCCACTATTGCATGTAAAATGATACCGTTTGTCACACATAGGGCCCATATGGTCTAGTTGTGCCCTTTGAAAGGTCTGAGGGAAAATATTTTTTTTTAAATGCTTTTTGAAATATTGAAATAAAAAAAAAACCAGAAAAAAAGTTGTTTCTAGCCCAAGACTCGGTCACTGCTGCATGTACATGGATGAAGTTTGGTACACATATGACTTATGTGGTCTAGTTGTGCCTTTTCATGGTCTGAATAATACATAGTCTACACTTTTTGTAATGTTCAGAAAAAATATTATAAATAAATTTTTTTTTTATTGGAGCCAAAACTTGCCCACGATTGCATATTATACAGCAATGAAATACACATATCACCAATACGATGTAGCAGTGCTTTTCATGTGTATTTAACATTTTTTTGAATGATTAGAAAAACTTCAGAAAAATATAACAGCACTATATTTTTGGTTTCCAACCGACAACTCATAACCTATACTTTGTACATGCATAAAACCGTACTATAATATGAGTAAATAAGTCTAATAAGGCCTTTCCCTACTTTTACAAACACTGGCAAGCACACGGCAGCAGCCAAATCACTATATAATTACCGCTGCCTAGCAACACAACTCACCAAATCCAGCATGGTTGCTATGCTCAATGTAGCCACTAACTGCCCTCCCTTTCACTCCCATCCCCCAAATATGCCAATCCACTACATCTAACCTCTTCCCTCCGTGTTAATGAGGGGTCCCCTCCTCCCTACTGCTCAACAGTATTCCGTAATAATCCTTCAAAAGTCTTCATTTCTCATCCCCCATCCACCACTCCATTTAATGTGAACAAATGATTTTACCAAATAACAACAGAGGGCTCTGCAAATCACAACCTGCACACACAACTCCCCTATTGGATTATGTATGAACAACATAATGCCCCAGTGTCCACACTTCAGTCAGGGGGTAGAGGTGTCAACTTATGCTATCAAGCGCCAATGGGTGTAATGTTTAAATGGGTCGCCATGGGTGTAAATGTTTGCCAATGGGTGCCAATGGGTGTAAATGTTTGTCATTGGGTGTAAATGTTTGCCAATGGGTGTAAATGTTTGCCAATGGGTGTAAGTGTTTGCCAATTGGTGTAAATGTTTGCCGATGGGTGTAAATGTTTGGCAACGGGCGCAAATGTTTGCCAACGGGCGCAAATGTTTGTCAACAAGCGCAAATATTTGCCAACGGGCGCAAATGTTTGCCAACGGGTGCAAATGTTTGCCAACGGGCGCAAATGTTTGCCAACGGCCGCAAATGTTTGGCAACGGACGCAAATGTTTGGCAATGGGCGCAAATGTTTGGCAATGGGCGCAAATGTTTGCCAACAGGCGCAAATGTTTGCCAACAGGCGCAAATGTTTGCAAACGGGCACAAATGTTGCCAACGGGCGCAATTGTTTGCCAACGGGCGCAAATGTTTGGCAACGGACGCAAATGTTTGGCAATGGGCGCAAATGTTGGCAATGGGCGCAAATGTTTGCCAACAGGCGCAAATGTTTGCCAACAGGCGCAAATGTTTGCAAACGGGCGCAAATGTTGCCAACGGGCGCAATTGTTTGCCAACGGGCGCAAATGTTTGCCAACAGGCGCAAATGTTTGCCAACGGGCGCAAATGTTTGCCAACGGCCGCAAATGTTTGCCCACGGCCGCAAATGTTTGCCAACGGGCGCAAATGTTTGCCAACGGGTGCAAATGTTTGCCAACGGGTGCAAATGTTTGCCAACGGCCGCAAATGTTTGCCAACGGCCGCAAATGTTTGACAACGGACGCAAATGTTTGGCAATGGGCGCAAATGTTTGCCAACAGGCGCAGATGTTTGCCCACGGGCATAAGTTTGCCAACGGGCGCAAATGTTTGCCAACGGGCGCAACTGTTTGCCAACGGGCTCAAATGTTTGCCAACGGGCGCAAATGTTTGCCAACGGGCACACAGGTTTGCCAACGGGTGCAAATGTTTGCCAACGGGTGCACAGGTTTGCCAACGGCTGCAAATGTTTGCCAACGGGCCAATGTTTGCCAACGGGAGCACATGTTTGCCAACAGGCGCAAATGTTTGCCAACGGGCGCAAATGTTTGCCAATGGGCGCAAATGTTTGCCAACGGGTGCACATGTTAGCCAATGTTGGCCAACGGGCGCAAATGTTTGCCAACGGGCGCAAATGTTTTGCCAATGGGCGTAAATGTTTGCCAATGGGCCTAAATGTTTGTGTCAACTTATGCTATCAAGCCATAACTTATGCCTTGGCTCTCAAGCCTCCCGTTCGTAGAACGGGTATAATGCTAGTAGAGATAATAGAAGGCAATTTCCCGACCACCATTGCATACCTATATATGCAATTTGGTCAACACACCAATTTTATGGTGTAGGCCTAATTGTATCTCCTAAAGGTGTTATTCGCTGAATGTTTGCTTCTGCGCAGCCTATGTTTTAACAGACTCAGACTCAGACTCAGAAATCGTTTATTTTCCCACTTTTGAAGATAAATATCGAAATTATACATTGATATCATTATAGAAATAGGGGCCAAGGAGACCTCTCAAAGATTAATATCGCTGCAGAGAGGCCACCCTAAGACACATTACAACCAAATTGAATATATAAAATAGGATTCGCCAATATCGCGCCAAAGGGAGAAAAAAAAACAATGAATAAATAATAACGTTAAACTAAACAGCTTTACAATACAGTTGACCAATTGAGAGAGTCACCAGCATATGTTTGAAGAAATGACATTAAGTGTAGTTGAAGGTGTTAAGAATAAGGGAGAAGAACCGCACAAAGACACTAGTGACCGCAAATATAACAATTTTGAATTGTGCATTCTGTTTGATATGAATTAATAAGATCATTTTTAATGTATAGCTTAAAGCCATCTAGGCTATGAGTATAAATTTTGTTTTTGATACTTACTTTCATTTTATTGAAACAAACAGGAAACCTGTACCTGATAGAATGCCTTGCGAAGTCATGCCTCACAGCAGGAAGACGATAATCTGCATGTTGTCTTGTCTGATGGTGATGGAAATCGTAATTTCTTTCAAAAATATTATAAAAATGATTTGGTAGTAAGCCATTTTCATGCTTATAGCAAAATTTGGAGTCTTGTACCACGAGAATATCAGTTGCTTTCAGTAATTTCAATTGTTTAAATAATGGATCTGTGTGAGCATTATAGCGACTATTAGTAATCAAGCGTACTGCCCTCTTTTGTAATTTATAAATTTTACTTAGCTGCCCACTATTATAAGGTTAATCCAGTCCAGACAAGGCAAAGACATCGTTGTGTTCAAGATGGAGTTTATTACTTAGTGCGCGTGCGCATACAAGTGACGCTATCTGATATCGAGGTTGCCGCCACGATCTATTAATAGATTATACAACATCTCCCCTTTTAAGATAACTTTTACATAACTTTATAAAGTTTACTTTAACACAAATTTGTAAACTACTTTTACATAACTTTGTAAAGTTTACTTTAACACAACTTTAACACAACTTGTTAAATTTACTCTTGTATGACTATGCACAAGAACTTTTAGCACAACTGAAATGATCTGTGAACTAGACCAAACTTTAACCACAACTTGTTAAATCTTTAGTTCAACACGAGAACACAATTTTCATCAAATTCACATGGAGTCCTTTCTCAGTCCACAGATTATGAAATCACACATTTCACACATCAAGATCGATGAATTCACATTTCACAAACACACAGGAGGAGTCCAATATCTCAGTCAATAGATGCATGAAATCCAATTTCACTTTCAACTTGGCAATTCACATTTATATGGAATACAATTAGAGTTCAATCTCAGTTCAGAATGATTTGATTTTCACGACAATGATAATAAAATTTTCACGACATTGATATACAATTCGGAGTCCAATCTCAGTCCACAATGATGATTTCACAACAATGATAAATTTAACTTTCACCACAATGATCATCACATCTCCTCAATGAGTCTTCGCGGGACCACTTTATTGCGCTGGGAGTGGCGCAGGGAGATAGGGGGAGCTGCACGGGAGATGTCACTCTGAGCACTAGGGGGAGTGTTCACGTTCGGGGGACGAGGGGGGGTGTGAACAGCAGGTGCAGGTGGAACATTGGACATCACTGTCGGGGGAATTGTCACTTGAGATTGACGGGGAGTTCCACTGGAGTTTGGGGGAATGCGAAGCAGATGGCGACGATTTCGCCGGTACGTTGATCCATCTGGGTTTTGGATGATGTAAGACCTTGGTGCAGTGTGCTGACGTACGATACGAGCAGGCTTGCTCCACTTGGAATCAACACTGGTCTTACAACGCACAGAATCACCAGGTCGCAATTTAGACAACTTGCGAGCGCCTGACTTGCGATCATGATTCGCAGCATAACTCTGCTGATGTTTTTCAAGACGCCGCTTCATTTCCACTGGATCTGGGGGTTTATCTGCCACGCGTAGCGCAGGTAGATTAGTAGAAATCTTTCTACCCATTAGCATCTGGGCAGGGCTGTAACCAGTAGCCACCAATGGTGTGGCTCTATACTGCATAAGTGCAATAAACGGGTCTGTTGACTTGACAATTTTCTTCGCGATTTTAACCGCACTTTCGGCTTGGCCATTGGCCTGCGGGTAATGCGGACTTGTGGTAGTGTGATCAAATCCACATACCTTGGCAAAGTCTCTGAATTCCACACTGGCAAAACACGGGCCGTTGTCGCTGACCAATTCAGATGGTATACCAAACCTTGCAAACACACTTTTCATCTTGCCAATGACTACACTTGACTTCTGGGATTTTATCTTCAGAATTTCAATGAATTTCGAATAATAGTCCACTATTATCAAAAATGTCTCTTGCCATCTTGGCACAAATCAGCACCTACACGAATCCACGGGCCTTTGGGCACAGTTGACGGAATCAATGGCTCATGTTGTTGAGCGGCTCTACTGACTTGGCATTCATCACACTTGCTGACCATGTCTTGAATATCTTTATTCAGTCCAACCACCAAATAGTTTCTGAAGCTAACTGGCGACACTTTGTGATTCCCCAGTGACCTTGATGCAAACACTGCAACATTTCTTTCTGGAGAGCTTTGGGAATTACAACACGATCATCATACAGGATAAGACCGTCCACCACTGACAGGTGACCACTCACAGAAAAGTAAGGCTTCACAGATTCAGGCAAATCTTTCACATATTTTTGGCCATGAATCACATACAAATTCAGTAAGTTCACTCAAAATGGTATCTTCTTTGGTGAGACGAGCAATCTGTTCCAACCGTGACGATGACATAGACCAGGATGAAGTAACACTGTGAACAAATGCTGCAACTTCATCTGCAAGCAAATTTGACTTCTCATCCGGGTGGTCCACTGGGCTGCGAGACAACGCGTCTGCTACATGGAGTAACTTTCCGGGAACATATTCTGGAACACATCTGTAAGGCATCAAACGAAGTAATAGTCTTTGGATTCGGGGTGGGGCCTTGTCAACATCTTTCGAAGATATTAACGGGATTAACGGCTTGTGATCTGTCATCAAGCGAAACGTAGGTAATCCAAGCAAGTACCCATTGAACTTTTCACACACCCATGTACATGCAAGACATTCCTTCTCAACTTGAGCATAACCTTGCTCAGCACTAGACAACATACGTGAACAGAAAGCAACAGGTTTCAACTTTCCACTGTGTTCTTGCATCAACACACCGCCAATTCCATATCTCGAAGCATCACAGCTAACAACAGTTGGCAAAGTTACATCAAAGTAAGCAAGCACAGGAGCATTACACAATAAACGTTTAACTTCACAGAACGCTGCTTCTTGTTTGTCACCCCACACAAATTTCACATCAGACTTCAACAAATCATTGATAGGTTTCAACACGAACTGTAGGTTAGGCACAAACTGACCAAGATAGTTAATCATGCCTAGCACAGATTTTAAAGTCTCAGGTGTGGGAGTCGGCAATTTGGAGATCGCTGCAACTTTTGATGGACTAGGGCTAATGCCATCTCTGCTGATTGTGTGGCCCAGGAATTCTAACTCTGACACATTGAAGACACACTTGTCCTTGTTCAACTTCATGCCCACCTCCTGGACACGTTTTAACACAAGACGGACACGTTCGTCGTGGAGCTCTTGAGTCGGGGCATGAATTAGGACGTCGCTTGAAAGCAAACTACACCTTCAATGTCTTCAAGTAATTCACCAATTGTCAGCTGGAACACTTCACTCGCGACACTAATGCCAAACGGCAAACGGGTGAAGCAGAATCTTCCTTTGTGCGTCATGAACGTCGTGAGCAACTGACTGGATTCATCCAACGGAAGCTGCCAATATCCACGAGACGCATCGAGCTTGGAGAAGTAACGGCTGGTTGACAACTGAGCTGAGATTCCATCGAAACTTGGTAACGGGAATCTTGGACGTTTCAAATGTTTATTGAGCTGGCGCAAATCAACGCAAATTCTGACCTTTCCATTTTTCTTGAGGGGCACAGAAATGGGGGCACACCAATCACTTGGCTCAGTTACAGGTTTTATGATGTTGTTGTCCAACATGAACTGCAACTCATCGGACACTGCTGACTGAAGGGGAATGGGGATTTTTCGAGGGGCGTTCACATGATAGGGCACAAAATTATCACATAATTGTAACTTCACGGGCTTGACAGTCATCGGACTTGAAATTGGCCCAAAGATTTCAGGGTTGCTGTACAGTGAAACATCAAGGATCTGCGAATCGGGAATGATCAATTCCATAGCATGAGCAACATCGCGACCTAACAAATTCACACAGTTCTTGCACTTAATGACATAGATCCTGAAACAGTACTGTTTGCCCTTGAACTTGGTGGATGCTTCAAACCACCCAATACAACTGATTTCCCCAGACACAGTAGACAAACGCATGTCTGACTTCATCAACACTGGAGCATTCTTCATCCGCTCATAAGTACTTTCTGAAATTACTGAAGTGTCAGCACCAGAGTCCACTTTAAAGTTAACATTAACACCACAAATTGACAATGTAGTACTCCACGGTCTTGACTTCTTGTCACACACGACAGGACCGAAAAACATCTCTTCATCTGACGACAAATAATCTTCACATGCTTCAACTTCACGAACACCACCAGAACGTCTGTTCTTGTTACCATTAACGGGACACAGTTTACGATAGTGACCATGGCGACCGCAATTGTGACACTTAGCCTTTCGTGCCGGACAAGCACCACTTGTGTGTTCTAAATAACCACACTGACGACAAGGCTGCTGGTGTTGCGACTGAGACTGACGTGACTGTTGACCTTGACTTCGAGACTGTTGACTTTGACCTCGGGACTGTTGACCTTGACCTCGGGACTGTTGACCTTGACCTCGGGACTGTTGAGGCTTGTAACGAGTTGACGTAGCATGATCAGCATAAAGGCTAGGTGCACTAGAAGTAGAATTACGACCCTTCCAGTTACCACGAATGGCATGAGCACTAGCTGATGTACCATTTCTCATGTCGGCTGACTGCTGCTTAATTAACTCTGAACTTCTGACACGGTCCACAACTTGATCTAGAGTCAATGTTTTGTCCATCTGAAGCTTCTCTGATAAATTGGTATCAGAAATACCAGCAATAATTCGGTCTCTCAGCAATTGGTCTCTCATTGTCCCATACTCACATGTCTCAACAAGTTTATACAAGTCTGTTAAGAATGCCTCACTAGATTCACCAGGCAATTGATTACGTTTGTTGAAAGTTGTACGTTCAAACAATTCGTTCGTCTTTGGCAAATAATGTTCATCAAATTTTTTCTTCACAACTTTGTACTTCTTCTGGTTGGCTGCATCCAACTTGAAGCCTTTCATGACATCTTCAGCTTTTGACCCCATTGAGTAAATAAGCAAATTTACCAAATCCTCCGTAGTTCCTGTCGCCGGATCAGCGGTTCGTCGGAGATTTTCGAAGCCATACGAAAGCGTTCGAAACGAGTAATCCAGGCTTTCCAATCCTTTGCATCAAAGTTAAACGGCTCTGGGGGAGGTATTTGAAACGTTGCCATGACTGACTTTAACTGTAATCACGATTTTCTGAAGACTTTAGAGATCGTCGTCGCCCATTCAAAACAGGTGGTCGGCTACCATTCAAAACTCGATTGTTGACATCGATCGGAAATTCGCCACTTTCCACACTGTAAACGTGAATGACATCACACAACGGACAGTTCGTACCTTCACAACGACTTGTAGCATCGACTGGAGCTATTCACGATGCTTATCGACAGTTATTCACTGATATCTTGAAGTTTTAACAGCGTACATCTCAACGCACGTGGTTGGCGCCCATTCCAAAACTCGACCCTTGACATCGACGGGAAATTCGCCAAAATATACACAAAATACGAGACTGTCACTCAAATAAACGATAGTCAGTACCTTCACAACAACTTGTAGCATCGACTGGACATGATCTACAGTTGTTTCCGAACTGTTATTCACTGATTTCTTGGGTTTTCTGAGACCACTGTCGACTTTTCAAAGCACATGGCGACCATTCAGAACTCGACTCCAAACATCGATCGGAATTCGCCAAATTTCACCCTGAAAACGGGACTGTCAGCACCCAAGTAACGGTTCGTTCGATTCACCAGGACTTGTACATCCTACCGAGCTAAGGAAGCTCGAATCTATCCACGCTGCCACCATATTATAAGGTTAATCCAGTCCAGACAAGGCAAAGACATCGTTGTGATCAAGATGGAGTTTATTACTTAGTGCGCGTGCGCATACAAGTGACGCTATCTGATATCGAGGTTGCCGCCACGATCTATTAATAGATTATACAACACCCACCCCATATCATTATTCCGTAATTTATATAATAGAGAACAAGTGAGTTGTAGATGTTTAATAAAATTTCTCTTGGAAGAAAACATTTTAATTTATTTAAAATTCCAAGTGTCTTAGAGATCTTTTTTGAGAGAGCTTCACTGTGTACATTCCATTTAATATGTTCATCTATTCTTATGCCAAGATAATTAAAGTCTTTAACAAATTCTATTTGGTGGTTATCTATTACTAAATTTGGATATGTAACTATCCTTTGAGGTGTATGGAACAATATAGCTTTTGTTTTGGAAATATTAAGAGAGAGTTTATTTAATTTGAGCCATTCAGTAACAGATTTGAGTTCTCTATTGAGTTCAGTTTCAAAGTTGGTATTCGTCGTTTTCAGAGTTGTCGAGAGGGCAGTATCATCAGCATATATTATTGTATCAAATAGAGTAGTAGCTTTGTTAATGTCATTAATATATATTATGAAAAGGAGGGGTCCAGAATTGAACCCTGGGGAACTCCACATTTGATCTCTAACAAATCAGAATCAACACCATCAAAGACCACATATTGCCTCCTATTTGTTAAATAACTAGTTATAAGCTCAAGTGCTTTTCCTCGAAAGCCATAATAGTGTAATTTATGTATTAGTATGTCATGATCCAGCGTATCGAAGGCCTTTGAGAGATCTAAATATATATTAACAGGAAGTTTGTTTTCATCCATGTCACGAGTAATTTTGTCAACCAATTCGAGAGCAGCCAATTCCGTCGAGTGATTTTTACGAAAGCCATATTGGCTATTGAAAAGTAGGCTCTGCTTGGTAAAATATTCATATATTTGATTGTGCATGATTCTCTCAAAGACCTTCGATATGCTGGGAAGAACAGAAACGGGTCTATAATTGCTGAACTCATCAGCTTTATCTTTTTTATAAATTGGGGTGACTTTGGCAATTTTTAATTGATCTGGGAAATTACCAGTTTCTAAACTTTGATTTATTATTTTGCTTAAAGGATCAGACAATTCATCCCTGATATACTTTAATAATTTGTTTGAGATTCTATCATTTCCAGTACTCACTTTAAGTTTCAAACCATTGATGACCTTGGAGACTGTTTCTTTGTCTACTTTTTCAAATTTAAATATGCATTGAAATTCTTCATCTAAATAACTGTTGAATGTCTTTTGTGTAGGAATATTTATCTTTCCTGCCAGTTCAGGACCAATGTTTATAAAATATTTGTTGAATTCATTAGCAATTTCGAGTTTGCAAGCTATTTTATTTCCATTAACTAAGAATGATTTTGGTAGGTCCTGTTTTTTGTTGGTTTTATTTATTATTTGATTGATGAGTTGCCAAGTTTTTTTGATATCACTTCTAAAATTCTTGAAACATTTCTGGTAAAAATCTATTTTTGCTTGTCGTATACATTTCTTTAATATAGCATTATAGGTTTTAAGATTACACTTGTTTACATTATATGCGGGATCACCGGCTGAAATAAGTTTCAGTTTTTTATACAACTTATCACGATACGAAATGGATTTTAAAATACCATAAGTTATCCATTTGCATCTTTTATGCCTGTATTTTTTGAATCTGACATACTTGACAGGAAAGTGCTTATTAGTAAGTTTCTCGAGAATTTCATTTAATTTCTCATAACCATAATTTGTATTTTTATCAGCTATTTCATTCAATTCGTCCATAATTATTTTACTCTGCAGGTCTTGTTTAAAATTTGAATAAGAATTTCTTTCAGAGGTGATAATTTTTACAAATTTACTTTTTGGTTTTGCATACGTAAGATAGTCTAGAGTGAGAAAGCAAGGCAAATGATCAGATATTTCATGTACAAGTACACCCGCCGTTGTAGATGAAAAACTATCAGACAATTTAACAAAAACATTATCAATTAATGTGGCACTTAGCTCACTAAGTCTAGTAGGTACTGTGATTTTAGGAATGTAACCACTTGATATTAGAGTTTCCAGAAAATTATTGATGTGACTATTTTCTCTAAATTTTAATAAGTTAATGTTGAAGTCCCCAGTTAGTACAACATGTTTTTTGTTTCTAAATTGATCAAGTAAATTATTAATTTCATTTGTAAACATTACCAAATTATCAACAGTTTGCCTTGGAGGGCGATATATATTTCCCACAATTAATGTTTTACTTTCATTTAAGTCATTTTCTACAATTATCTCTAGAAATTGTCCATCCCAAATATCGGAAGAATTCAAATTTAATACTTTATATTTAAACTGCTCACGTAAATAAATAGCAACTCCTGCATGAGTGGTACAAGACTTACTTGAGGTAATGAGGTTGTATCCAGAAATTTGCAGTTGAGATGTATCGCTTCCTGCTGTAAGCCATGTCTCCTGCAAGCATATATAATATCAATACATGTTTCATTGCTGTATTTTTCAATGTATATTTTAAGTTGTTCTAATTTTGCATTAAGCGATTGACAATTCAAACTCAACATTTTGAATGTATTACCACTCTTTTTTAGAATTTCTTTGAAATCTGTTTCTTCATAGTAAGGAGAATGCTGAAAAATAGATGGGTCACCAGCATCTTCACTGCGGTCCAGTCCACTACCCTCCAATAAATCAATAAAATTATTGCTATTAAAAATCAAATCTTCAATCATAGGAACTCGTTATTTTTAAACATTCATTGTATATTTCAATTTCACATGCTAGAATCTCTGCTACAAAAGTCAAAACAGCAGCGTTAATTGAACATAAGGAATTCACATCTGTTAAGGGAGTCTGTTTATGCATAAAGATATTAATACTAAACATATATATTAACCTATGTAATGTATGTAATAATAACATGGTTAGTAGTAAGATAGAAAACTCCGGGAATCTAACCAATAACCCAACTAAGGTTAAAAAATATACAAACTGAACAAAGTGCCAATTACATAATAAATATAAATATATTTTTTTCAAAGACACTAATAATACCAATAGAAGGAATAGTTGACTTACATAGTATATAGAGAAACATTGTAACTGCTAATTCACTCCAAATCATGATCTCATCACAGATGTTTGTGTACAACTGACTAAGTTGGGCTATCATCCAAGCAAGAATAGCATACCATTTAACACCAAATAGCATAACTAGTTTCTATAAGCTGAGAATAACAAAACAAAACATGAATATCAGTGTGGCATGGAAAACAAACTGAGCACAAATAGCATCATGATGCAGTGCAACTCCACTCTGTCATTGAACGTGTATAAACTGCTTAGGAAAATTTTCTCAACCAGAGTGGAGAAAATAAAATAGTAATTACTATCATGCCTTCAGTTAATCAACATATAAATAGCATGTTACCAGCTTAATTTCAGAAAATTAATATATTGTTAAAATATAATAGCCAGTCAGTCAATATTTTCATTATACCAGCTGATCAGTTCAGGAATGTTTCTGTTAAACTTAAGGATTATAAGTAATCACTAGGTCATTAGGTCAGGCAAACATTGCCAAGAGTCCAGCTGATTTGACAATGACTCTACACATTGATTGTTAGTTTATAAATAAATACATTTTTGAAGTCACAGAGCAACTTTTAGGGCTCTCATAAATTACCCTGTTTGTATTAATAATCCACAAAAAACATTCACACTTTACAGTAAATAGTAATATTATTATTCCACAATATTATTCATTTGTGGTATATCAAACTGTGTCCATACATAATTAAAATTATACAAATGCATTCTCTTAATTTCCATTTTACCTCATTAGATACAGTCCAACTTTGTAACATATCTGCCCCGCTATTAGAGTTCAACAGGTTCACAAAATTGTGTATGTGCTGCCTCCTTTGGCTATTTGTGCGCCCTCTTGAATCCATGAGAGAAACTACAATCGAGCTCACACTCATGTGAGGAGCTCTAACAGATACCAGATGCAGCAACTATCGCTTTTTGGCAGTGTTGTTCATGTGACGAGCTCTGACAGATACCAGATGCAGCAACTATCGCTTTTTGGCAGTGTTGTTCATGTGAGGAGCTCTGACAGATACCAGATGCAGCAACTATCGCTTTTTGGCAGTGTTGTTCATGTGACGAGCTCTGACAGATACCAGATGCAGCAACTATCGCTTTTTGGCAGTGTTGTTCATGTGACGAGCTCTGACAGATACCAGATGCAGCAACTATCGCTTTTTGGCAGTGTTGTTCATGTGAGGAGCTCTAACAGATACCAGATGCAGCAACTATCGCTTTTTGGCAGTGTTGTTCATGTGACGAGCTCTGACAGATACCAGATGCAGCAACTATCGCTTTTTAGCAGTGTTGTTCATGTGAGGAGCTCTAACAGATTTCAGATGCAGCAACTATCGCTTTTTGGCAGTGTTGTTCATGTGACGAGCTCTGACAGATACCAGATGCAGCAACTATCGCTTTTTAGCAGTGTTGTTCATGTGACGAGCTCTAACAGATACCAGATGCAGCAGCTATATCGCTTTTTGGCAGTGTTGTTCATGTGAGGAGCTTTAACAGATTTCAGATGCAGCAACTATCGCTTTTTGGCAGTGTTGTTCATGTGACGAGCTCTAACAGATACCAGATGCAGCAACTATCGCTTTTTTGCAGTGTTGTTCATGTGACGAGCTCTAACAGATACCAGATGCAGCAACTATCGCTTTTTGGCAGTGTTGTTCATGTGAGGAGCTCTAACAGATTTCAGATGCAGCAACTATCGCTTTTTGGTAGTGTTGTTCATGTGAACAACACTGCCAAAAAGCGATAGTTGCTGCATCTGGTATCTCCCGTCTCTCCTAAAATAGGAGAGTTAATTGATCCGCATTCCCAGGGAGTCACAGTATAATGAAAAACGGTTATATTATATATTGTGCAATTGATAATTTAGTGACTTTATCATATGATCTGAAACATCAAGTGTTAACGTTATTGTATAATGATATTGTCACCAGTCAAAGCAGTTCATGAATTGTACCCTTGAATTTGTATATATATTATGTTTTTTATTTATTTTAATAATCATAGACCACCTCATAGTGAACATAAATGTATTTGATCAACAAATCTCTCTCTTCCTTACTTGCTATAACCTATTTTCTTACTTTCTTAATCACCATCATATATCATTACAACCATTTATCATATATATATATATAGTTTTCTGATTATTCACTCGTATATTTTGTATATATTATATTATTTCTTCCTTCCTTGCTATAATCTATATTATTCTATTGTCTAGCTAAGTGTACTTTTTTTTTTTTTTCTTTTTCTTCTTTTTATTGTATTTATTTATCTTTATGTTTGCTTCAAATAACATTCTTTCCTAATATACCGTAATGACTCACTCTTAAACTCTTAAACTTATAGCCTGCTTCTATAATTATTTGTACTTGTATTTGCATTTGGTTAAATTCTTGACTTTGAAATTTTCATATTGGTAAAGGCACATATAATTTTGTAATTATCTGCCTACCATTTTTAAAAAAACTAATGCAATATCAATAGATTATCACCTAATGTACTATTAATGGTCAATAAACTTGAAACTTGACGAGCTCTAACACATACAGATGCAGCAACTATCGCTTTTTGGCAGTGTTGTTCATGTGACGAGCTCTAACAGATTTCAGATGCAGCAACTATATCGCTTTTTGGCAGTGTTGTTATTACAGATTTCGTATAAGTGTGCCATGTGTTGTATAATCTATTAATAGATCGTGGCGGCAACCTCGATATCAGATAGCGTCACTTGTATGCGCATGCGCACTAAGTAATAAACTCCATCTTGATCACAACGATGTCTTTGCCTTGTCTGGACTGGATTAACTTTATAATATGGTGGCAGCGTGGATAGATTCGAGCGTCCTTAGCTCCGTAGGATGTACAAGTCCTGGTGAATCGAACGAACCGTTACTTGGGTGCTGACAGTCCCGTTTACAGGGTGAAAATTGGCGAAATTCCGATCGATGTTTGGGATCGAGTTCCGAATGGCCGCCAACCTCGTGCGTTGATAAATCGTCAACTGGACGAACGAAAATTGCCCTGGAAAACGCAAGGAAACAACTGCAGACTATGTCCAGAGGATGCTACGAGTCCTCGTGAATGTACGGACCATCGTTTCTGAGAGTGACAATCTCGTTTCTACGTTGGAAGTGGCGAAATTCCCGTCGATGTTAATGGTCGAGTTTTGGAATGCCAACCACGTGCGTTGAGATGTCGACAGTGGTCTTTGAAAATTCCAGAAATCAGTGATGAAGTCGGAAATAACTCCAGACCAAGTTCAGTTGATGCTGCAAGTCGTTGTGAAGGTACTAGTCATCGTTTTTGTAAATGACAGTCTCGTTTTGTGTGTATTTTGGCGAAATTCCGATCGATGTCAACAGTCGAGTTTTGAATGGTAGCCGACCACGTGTTTTGAATGGGCGACGACGATCTCTAAAAATCTGCAGAAAATTGTGATACACTTCAGTACAGTCATGGCAACGTTTCAAATACCTCCCCCAGAGCCGTTTAACTTTGATGCAAAGGATTGGAAAGCCTGGATTACTCGTTTCGAACGCTTTCGTATGGCTTCGAAAATCCCAGACGAACCGGCTGATCCGGCGACAGGAACTACGGAGGATTTGGTAAATTTGCTTATTTACTCAATGGGGTCAAAAGCTGAAGATGTGATGAAAGGCTTCAAGTTGGATGCAGCCAACCAGAAAAAGTACAAAGTTGTCAAGAAAAAGTTTGATGAACATTATTTGCCAAAGACGAACGAATTGTTTGAACGTACAACTTTCAACAAACGTAATCAATTGCCTGGTGAATCTAGTGAGGCATTCTTAACAGACTTGTATAAACTTGTTGAGACATGTGAGTATGGGACAATGAGAGACCAATTGCTGAGAGACCGAATTATTGCTGGTATTTCTGATACCAACTTATCAGAGAAGCTTCAAATGGACAAAACATTGACTCTAGATCAAGTTGTGGACCGTGTTCGAAGTTCAGAGTTAATTAAGCAGCAGTCAGCCGACATGAGAAATGGTACATCAGCTAGTGCTCATGCCATTCGTGGTAACTGGAAGGGTCGTAATTCTAGTGCACCTAGCCGTTATGCTGATCATGCTCCGTCAACTCGTTACAAGCCTCAACAGTCCCGAGGTCAAGGTCAACAGTCCCGAGGTCAAGGTCAACAGTCCCGAGGTCAAGGTCAACAGTCTCGAAGTCAAGGTCAACAGTCACGTCAGTCTCAGTCGCAACACCAGCAGCCTTGTCGTCAGTGTGGTTATTTAGAACACACAAGTGGTGCTTGTCCGGCACGCAAGGCTAAGTGTCACAATTGCGGTCGCCATGGTCACTATCGTAAACTGTGTCCCGTTAATGGTAACAAGAACAGACGTTCTGGTGGTGTTCGTGAAGTTGAAGCGTGTGAAGATTACTTGTCATCAGATGAAGAGATGTTTTTCGGTCCTGTCGTGTGTGACAAGAAGTCAAGACCGTGGAGTGCTACATTGTCAATTTGTGGTGTTAATGTTAACTTTAAAGTGGACTCTGGTGCTGACACGTCAGTAATTTCAGAAAGTACTTATGAGCGGATGAAGAATGCTCCAGTGTTGATGAAGTCAGACATGCGTTTGTCGACTGTGTCTGGGGAAATCAGTTGTGTTGGGTGGTTTGAAGCATCCACCAAGTTCAAGGGCAAACAGTACTGTTTCAGGATCTATGTGATTAAGTGCAAGAACTGTGTGAATTTGTTAGGTCGCGATGTTGCTCATGCTATGGAATTGATCATTCCCGATTCGCAGATCCTTGATGTTTCACTGTACAGCAACCCTGAAATCTTTGGGTCAATTTCAAGTCCGATGACTGTCAAGCCCGTGAAGTTACAATTGTGTGATAATTTTGTGCCCTATCATGTGAACGCCCCTCGAAAAATCCCCATCCCGCTTCAGTCAGCAGTGTCCGATGAGTTGCAGTTCATGTTGGACAACAACATCATAAAACCTGTAACTGAGCCAAGTGATTGGTGTGCCCCCATTTCTGTGCCCCTCAAGAAAAATGGAAAGGTCAGAATTTGCGTTGACTTGCGCCAGCTTAATAAACATTTGAAACGTCCCAGATTCCCGTTACCAAGTTTCGATGGAATCTCAGCTCAGTTGTCAACCAGCCGTTACTTCTCTAAGCTCGATGCGTCTCGTGGATATTGGCAGCTTCCGTTGGATGAATCCAGTCAGTTGCTTACGACGTTCATGACGCACAAAGGAAGATTCTGCTTCACCCGTTTGCCGTTTGGCATTAGTGTCGCGAGTGAAGTGTTCCAGCTGACAATTGGTGAATTACTTGAAGACATTGAAGGTGTGGTTTGCTTTCAAGATGACGTCCTAATTCATGCCCCGACTCAAGAGCTCCATGACGAACGTGTCCGTCTTGTGTTAAATCGTGTCCAGGAGGTGGGCATGAAGTTGAACAAAGACAAGTGTGTCTTCAATGTGTCAGAGTTAGAATTCCTGGGCCACACAATCAGCAGAGATGGCATTAGTCCCAGTCCATCAAAAGTTGCAGCGATCTCCAAATTGCCAACTCCCACACCTGAGACTTTGAAGTCTGTGCTAGGCATGATTAACTATCTTGGTCAGTTTGTGCCTAACCTACAGTTCGTGTTGAAACCTATCAATGATTTGTTGAAGTCTGATGTGAAATTTGTGTGGGGTGACAAACAAGAAGCAGCGTTCTGTGAAGTTAAACGTTTATTGTGTAATGCTCCTGTGCTTGCTTACTTTGATGTAACTTTGCCAACTGTTGTTAGCTGTGATGCTTCAAGATATGGAATTGGCGGTGTGTTGATGCAAGAACACAATGGAAAGTTGAAACCTGTTGCTTTCTGTTCACGTATGTTGTCTAGTGCTGAGCAAGGTTATGCTCAAGTTGAGAAGGAATGTCTCGCATGTACATGGGTGTGTGAAAAGTTCAATGGGTACTTGCTTGGATTACCTACGTTTCGCTTGATGACAGATCACAAGCCGTTAATCCCGTTAATATCCTCAAAGGATGTTGACAAGGCCCCACCCCGAATCCAAAGACTATTACTTCGTTTGATGCCTTACAGATGTGTTCCAGAATATGTCCCTGGAAAGTTACTCCATGTAGCAGACGCGTTGTCTCGCAGCCCAGTGGACCATCCGGATGAGAAGTCAAATTTGCTTGCAGATGAAGTTGCAGCATTTGTTCACAGTGTTACTTCATCCTGGTCGATGTCATCGTCACGATTGGAACAGATTGCTCGTCTCACCAAAGAAGATACCATTTTGAGTGAACTTACTGAATTTGTATGCGATTCATGGCCCAAGTATGTGAAAGATTTGCCTGAATCTGTGAAGCCGTACTTTTCTGTGAGTGGTCATCTGTCAGTGGTGGACGGTCTTATCCTGTATGATGATCGTGTTGTAATTCCCAAAGCTCTCCAGAAGGAAATGTTGCAGTGTTTGCATCAAGGTCACTGGGGAATCACAAAGTGTCGCCAGTTAGCTTCAGAAACTATTTGGTGGTTGGGACTGAATAAAGATATTCAAGACATGGTCAGCAAGTGTGATGAATGCCAAGTCAGTAGAGCCGCTCAACAACATGAGCCATTGATTCCGTCAACTGTGCCCAAAGGCCCGTGGATTCGTGTAGGTGCTGATTTGTGCCAAGATGGCAAGAGACATTTTTTGATAATAGTGGACTATTATTCGAAATTTATTGAAATTCTGAAGATAAAATCCCAGAAGTCAAGTGTAGTCATTGGCAAGATGAAAAGTGTGTTTGCAAGGTTTGGTATACCATCTGAATTGGTCAGCGACAACGGCCCGTGTTTTGCCAGTGTGGAATTCAAAGATTTTGCCAAGGTATGTGGATTTGATCACACGACCACAAGTCCGCATTACCCGCAGGCCAATGGCCAAGCCGAAAGTGCGGTTAAAATCGCGAAGAAAATTGTCAAGTCAACAGACCCGTTTATTGCACTTATGCAGTATCGAGCCACACCATTGGTGGCTACTGGTTACAGCCCTGCCCAGATGCTAATGGGTAGAAAGATTTCTACTAATCTACCAGCTTTACGCATGGCAGATGAGCCCCCAGATCCAAAGGAAGTGAAGCGACGTCTGGAAAAACATCAGCAGAAATATGCAGTGAATCATGATCGCAAGTCAGGCGCTCGCAAGTTGTCCAAATTGCGACCTGGTGATTCTGTGCGTTGTAAGACCAGTGTTGATTCCAAGTGGAGCAAGCCTGCTCGTATCGTACGTCAACACACGGCACCAAGGTCTTACATCATCCAAAACCCAGATGGATCAACGTACCGGCGAAATCGTCGCCATCTGCTTCGCATTCCCCAAACTCCAGTGGAACTCCCCGTCAATCTCAAGTGGCAATTCCCCCGACAGTGATGTCCAATGTTCCACCTGCACCTGCTGTTCACACCCCCCCTCGTCCCCCGAACGTGCACACTCCCCCTAGTGCTCAGAGTGACAGCTCCCGTGCAGCTCCCCAATCTTCCTGCGCCACTCCCAGCGCAATAAAGTCGTCCCGCGAAGACTCATTGAGGAGATGTGATGATCATTGTGGTGAAAGTTAAATTTATCATTGTTGTGAAAATCATCATTGTGGACTGAGATTGGACTCCGAATTGTATATCATTGTCGTGAAAATTTTATTATCATTGTCGTGAAAATCAAATCATTTTGGACTGAGATTGAACTCTAATTGTATTCCATATAAATGTGAATTGCCAAGTTGAAAGTGAAATTGGATTTCATGCATCTATTGACTGAGATATTGGACTCCTCCTGTGTGTTTGTGAAATGTGAATTCATCGATCTTGTGTGCGAAATGTGTGATTTCATAATCTGTGGACTGAGAAAGGACTCCATGTGAATTTGATGAAAATTGTGTTCTCGTGTTGAACTTCAGATTTAACTAGTTGTGGTTAAAGTTTGGTCTAGTTCACAGATCATTTCAGTTGTGCTAAAAGTTCTTGTGCATAGTCATACAAGAGTAAATTTAACAAGTTGTGTTAAAGTTGTGTTAAAGTAAACTTTACAAAGTTATGTAAAAGTAGTTTACAAATTTGTGTTAAAGTAAAACTTTACAAAGTAATGTAAAAGTTATCTTAAAAGGGGAGATGTTGTATAATCTATTAATAGATCGTGGCGGCAACCTCGATATCAGATAGCGTCACTTGTATGCGCATGCGCACTAAGTAATAAACTCCATCTTGATCACAACGATGTCTTTGCCTTGTCTGGACTGGATTAACCTTATAATACCATGTTCCATGTGAATATATGCCTAGATGATGTCAGTATTGCAATACTGACATCACTATTGGCACTCCAAGCTTGAGTGCTGATTCCAACTGCCACCAACAAGTCAGGCTTATGGGCTGTCTAAGTGTGAATAACAATTGATTAATCTGCATTCATTGGTATGGTTGTTTGATTCAGTTGGAGCAGGTGAAACTGATATGTTTGAGCCACTTGCTTGATCATCATGGACATTCATGGTGTCCTGTTGTGAAATTTCTCATTGAGGGCAGCACCTTGTGGCTTTTCAGCCAATTAGGTGAGATCTGCGCCAAAGAAACTGTTCAGAATTGATGACTGGAATGGGGATGATTGGGAGATTTTTCGGAAGTGAACGTGGCGGTGTTGCATGGGCATACCAGAGGACGAGAAATGGGGGGGGGGGAATTTCTCCCCAAAAATTGGGAAAAGGCAAGACAAGGAGGCTTAGAATTCGATCATCAAATAAACATTATTGGAAATCAGTGATAAGGATGCCCCCAAGCAAAACTCCCCCCCCCCCCCTTAGGTCTTAAATTCTGAATGGATCCTGAGTATATTATTTTTTCCAAGACAGAGCAGCACATGATAACCTCTCAGACCAACAAATGAATGTGGGAGTGAATGAATTTGTTTTGTTGTAAAAGTGCTAAAACTGATAGCAGTTATAAACAAAATCCATGCATTATATATAGCTGGATATTGTAACTTTTTGGATTTATTCAAAACATCAAACTGAGTAATCAATGTTGAGCAACAATCTAACAGCTTATGTGTGAATTTGTAATGGTGTGATCAGTATGGGTTCCAAGTGACACATCTGAAACTGCGAATATACCAACTGTGAAATCATTATGCTGATACTGACATCACAAGAGCTCTGTGGCAGTTGAAAAGAACATGGCACACTAATACGAAATCTGTAATAATGTGAGGAGCTCTAACAGATACCAGATGCAGCAACTATCACTTTTTGGCAGTGTTGTTCATGTGACGAGCTCTAACAGATTTCAGATGCAGCAACTATCGCTTTTTGGCAGTGTTGTTCATGTGAGGAGCTCTAACAGATACCAGATGCAGCAACTATCGCTTTTTGGCAGTGTTGTTCATGTGAGGAGCTCTAACAGATTTCAGATGCAGCAACTATCGCTTTTTGGTAGTGTTGTTCATGTGACGAGCTCTAACAGATACTAGCTGAAACAGCGCCTCCAATTTTACAGTGTAGAAGATAATGCTGCTTCTACAATAACTCCGCAGAAATGTAATACTTTTGTGCTTCTAATACACTCCCATACCAAATATGGAAATGCTATACAAAATACTGATTTTATATATATACTTCTCCATACTGCAAAATACTTCTTCTCGCTAGGCCATGTGGGCTGACCTTGATTAGATTTTTTTCTGGGCTGTAACCATTCAGCCGTACAACAGCAAAATACTGTGCAAGATCAAGTGTCCAAATACTTATGTAAAGACTAAAAACTGTAAGATATGATACAAGAACCCAGGGGTTCAAAATGGAGGTGGCGGAATTTGTTACGAATAGACAATTTCTGGACCAATCAGAGCCAAGTAGGTTGGCCTGTAGGGTAATTAGAGAAATGCAGGGGAAGGACAATCATCTACTAATATTTTGCACTCAGCCAATAATTCTTTAGTCTTTGTATGAAGTAACTCCCTATATTGCTAAGACCTGCTTAGTTCCCTACTATCATGTCAATAAAGATCTTCCATAATAATATGCCGCTCTATACACCTGTCATCGACATATTATACCACAACCAGCTAACTAGTCACTTGTATATTTCCAGTTGATAAAATTTGACGAAGAGTGGTATAAAAGAGTAACATTCAGACATGTTTGTGGAAAATTAGATACACCAGGCCACTGATGTATGATTATCTGAAAATCCACGATATTCATTTAGTTTTTCCAATATTAACCTGTGATTTGAATAAGAAAATTAATATTGCTCAAAATTAGCATGGTCCTGATGTGATACACTGTCATGTTTATTTTGCCAAATATTCCAAAGCCTGGTATTAAGCATAAATGAAACTCGGGAGGAAATAAGACATTTTTAACCTTTTTTTTTTTGCATTTTAAATCTTAAATTTGCAATAACTCATGCAACGGCCTTGATTATTCCTTCATAGTATGTTTAAGTACGATATGCTTTAATTCTAACAACTTAACCATTATTATTTTGGCATTTCACACAGAAATGTCAGAAAATTGGCAAAAATCTTTTCTTTTTTTTTCTTCACTTTTTTTTTATTTTCATAAAAAAATTATTAAGGGTTAACATTCCAACTAGAGATGTTAAAAGAAAGCTAACTAGAAATTTTCATAGATGTAACTGCAAGATTGACTGAATCACATAGTTAAATAAAAAAATTCATGTGTATTTTCGATGAATTTTCATCAGTCCCTGTTTCTCAGAACATTTAGACCGTCAAAAGGCACATCTCGGGTATTTAATACATACTATATATTGAAATTTCAATGACATAAGCACAGCAGCTTTTGAGTTTAGTTCCGGAAAAAAAGAAAAAATATTTTTTCACATTTTTCAATAATTTTGAGAAAAGAAATAATTTCATGTGGACTGGACCCGAAAAAGGCATAACTAGGATAAGAGATACAATAATGTGCCAAAAATATAAAACATACAAGCAATAGTTCTGGCATTACTGCCCAATACACAAACAGGACACACATTATATATGCATTCTAGCTAAAGTCACGTCCAAATTACAACATGCCTGCTCTTCATTCCTATACCAGAATCAACCTCTATAATCAAGTTAGTTAGCTTGCTTGACCCAAAACAATTCCAAACAAAATGGCAAAGTTATGGCCAAAAGACATTCTGAAAATGCTCAATTTTTGAATTTCCCGCCAAAACTTCCATTCTCTCAACTGCATAAATGGAGGTGTGTTCACACCTCCATTAAAAATTAATTGCAACATGGCATGCGGTACAGACACTCAAAATATCACAACGCATAAATGGGGCATGAGCTTTTCATTATCTAACTTTATTGAAAATTATAAATACAATGAAAACTTTGCATTATGCTCTAAAGTGCAGCAAACGGTCTACACAAGTTCATCACTCTATTCCATCTATTCTATCTATACTAATATCCCAGAAAAGGAACATATCAAGAATATACTCTGATGGAGACCTGGCTATACATGTTCATTATTCTACTGCATCTACACAAATATTCTTGGAAAAACTATGGACTTATAATATGCTCTATTACAGCCATGTACCAGATTGTACCTAATCAATATTCAACTTCATAAGACACACAGGCATATGTTTCATGAAAAGAATAGACTTAGGGCTACAATATGCTCTAAAACAGTTATATTTATATAAGCAGGTCTATTATTCAACTCCATCTACACAAATATTTTCGAAAAATAGTAAATTGATAATATATGCTCTATTACAGATGTATACCGGCACATGTCCATGTTCAGTATTATACTTCATCTACACAAAATAAAAGAATCAGCATGCAATAGATATGTACATGTTCAGTGGTCTGCTTCATCTACAAAAATATTTTAAAAAGAATAAAGATTCTTATATTAATATGTTTTATTTTACCTGTACATGTAATGAATAAATGTTCACATCATTCCAGTACATCAACACATATATTTCAGAAAACGAGTATTCTTATAATATCCTCTACTATATATATACAGACTTTATATATTTCATACACCATTTAAAAGTATGTTTATTCTTCTCATGCTGGTTCACAAATCGAGCAGACACACAGACAGACAAGCATGCAGATTTAATTTTTCAATGAACATTAATTGTCATTAAGGCTTTATAAAACTGTGAATTGTTTTCATATGACTAGTAACATGACTCTTCGTTCTGAACATCTGTCCACAAATGGAACATCCATACGGCTTCTCTCCACTGTGGATTTTCATAGAGAGGTTTTGGTACACGTTTCCGCGTGACGAGTACGTGGGGTTGCCATGACAACAATGTATTTAGATAGCACTTGTACACGTATACGTCACACGTGAACGTGTAGCAAAGCCTCTCTCATGTGTCTTTTAAGATCTCCTTTGGTGATGAACTTGCTACCACAGACAGAACATCCATACGGCTTCTCTCCAGAGTCTCCACTGTGGATTTTCATGTGAGTAACTGAGTATCAAGATCACTTGTCTGGCTGAACATTTTACCACTAACTGAACATCCGTACAGCTCCCCAGTGTGAGTTTTCAAGTGGCCATTTAAAACTCCCATTAGACTGAATCTTTTACCGCAAATGGAACATTCAAATGGCTTCTCTTCACTGTGAGAACTTCTCATGTGACGATTAAGAGAACTGTACTGACTGAAATTCTTGTCACAAACAGAACATCCATGGGGCTTTGCTCCACTATGATTTCTTATGTGTCTATCAAGATTTGCCTTGTGGCTGAACACTTTATCACATATTGAACATCCATATGGCTTTTCCCCACTGTGTATTCGCAAGTGTCTGGCCAGATGTTTATTTTGGGTGAACCGTTTGCCGCAAACAGAACATCCATATGGTTTCTCTCCGCTGTGTGTTCGTAAGTGTACGCCGAGATCTGATTTCACAACAAACGTCTTTCCACAAACGGAACATTCATATGGCTTCTCTCCAGTGTGTGATCGCATGTGTACACGGAGATTTGAATTCACACTGAACTTCTTACCACAAACGGAACATGCGAATGGCTTCTCTCCGGTGTGTGTTCTCATGTGTATATCTACCTCGCCCTTTTCACTGAACTTCTTACCACAAACAGAACATCCATGTGGTTTCTCTCCACCGTGAACCCTGATCTGGTGGCTATTAATAGATTCCTTTCTGCTGAACAGTTTACCACAAACAGAACATTCGAATGGCTTCTCTCCACTGTGTGTTCTCATATGAGCTGTCAGTTTGCTTTTGCTCGCACATACTTGTCCACAAACATCACATAACAGTTGTTTATATCCAGGAAGTAAAATCTGATTTCGCGTTTTGGTTTTGGACATTTCATACTTCTTGTTTGGTCCATATTCCGTTGTTAAATCAATTTGATCAGTTTGGTGATCATTTTGTTCTGCTTCAGATATTAAACCAGAGGAACTTTCACCTTCACAATCAGTTTTGATAGAGTCTTCTACTCCGTTTCGTAACTCCATTTCACCTATTTGATGACTTGGTACTGCCTCGGATATTAAGCCAGCGGGACAATTACCATCATATTCAGTTTTGATAGGGTTTTCTAGTCCGTTTTGTAACTCCATTTCACCTATTTGATGACTTGGTACTGCCTCGGATATTAAGCCAGCGGGACAATCACCATCATATTCAGTTTTGATAGGGTTTTCTAGTCCGTTTTGTAACTCCATTTCACCTATTTGATGACTTGGTACTGCCTCGGATATTAAGCCAGCGGGACAATTACCATCATATTCAGTTTTGATAGGGTTTTCTAATCCGTTTCGTAACTCCATTTCACCTATTTGATGACTTGGTACTGCCTTGAATATTAAGCCAGCGGAACAATTACAATCATAATCAGTTTTGATAGGGTTTTCTAATCCGTTTCGTAACTCCATTTCATCGATTTGATGACTTGGTACTGCCTCGGATATTAAGCCAGCGGGACAATTACCATCATATTCAGTTTTGATAGGGTTTTCTAATCCGTTTCGTAACTCCATTTCACCTATTTGATGACTTGGTACTGCCTCGGATATTAAGCCAGCGGGACAATTACCATCATATTCAGTTTTGATAGGGTTTTCTAATCCGTTTCGTAACTCCATTTCACCTATTTGATGACTTGGTACTGCCTCGGATATTAAGCCAGCGGGACAATTACCATCATATTCAGTTTTGATAGGGTTTTCTAATCCGTTTCGTAACTCCATTTCACCTATTTGATGACTTGGTACTGCCTCGGATATTAAGCCAGCGGGACAATTACCATCATATTCAGTTTTGATAGGGTTTTCTAGTCCGTTTTGTAACTCCATTTCACCTATTTGATGACTTGGTACTGCCTCGGATATTAAGCCAGCGGGACAATTACCATCATAATCAGTCTTAATTGGGTCCTCCAATCCATTGTGTAACTCAATTTCACCGATTTGATCACTTGGATCTGCCTCAGTTATAAAGCTAGAGGAACTTCCACCTTCATAATCAGTTTTGATAGGGTTTTCTAATCCGTTTTGTAACTTCATTTCACCTATTTGATCACTTGCTTCTGCTTTTTTTTATAGTAAGCTTGCAGAACATTCTCTATCTTAATGAGTTTTGACGCAGTCTTGTAGGCTAATCCACTTCCCCTCTGTGATGTCTTGGAGTTGACTTTTTTTTTCAGCATGTTCAGAACAATAATTCAGAGAGACGATTTAAAGTGATTCAAGATGATAATGCACGGAAAATGCACAATCCTTAATCATAAGTCATTACTGCAATCCAAAGAATGAATTCTGCTCTGTAAAACAAGAAAATATAAGACTTTAAAAATAAGAATTCTGCAACATTGCATTTGCTTCTATGGATACGGAAAAACCACATTTGATGCTATGGACTTAGATACCATTTTTCTCTTTCCCTTTAACTCCCACTGACCAACTATGCCTATCCATCTCTCTTCACAACCTTCTGACACATCCCCAGTGGGTTCACTCTCGCCTCACCTTCAAATTGTTCAAGTAGAATCATTTGTTTGTTTGTTTGTGTGTGTTTTACGCCTCTGCAGCACCTTAGTGGGTTATATCGAGGCAGGCGATCGCCGTATGATGATGAGATGAGATTACAGGGTTGCCACTCGAGTCAGATTTCGAAATTCCCTGACTTTTCCCTGTCTCGAAACAAGTTTTCCCTGACCACAAAAAGGCTCTCGCCCAAATTTCGGCATCGCTATTCGCGGGCTTTCACGAATTGATGTTTCCATTTGAAACTAAATGAAAATGGATGATGCTAGGTTGCGGACTCTAGACGCCTCAAGCTATAGATTCCTGATTTTAAGGCCGCTTCATAACCATCAAACAGGTTAGACTTGCAAATTTCATACATTTCTCTGTTGTTCTTATCACGAGACCATCAACTCTTGTGTCGTGAATTCGTTTTTATGCAAAATTTCCCTGACCAAGGTGAAATTTCCCTGACTTTTTGCAAAATCACAGATTTCCCTGACTAATTTCAAAGCTCCCTGACTTTTCCCTGACCTTGAATTTCCCTGACTTTTCCCTGACCAGGGGCAACCCTGGAGAAGACTGAGTCTGGCACATACCCTATTAATTCAGGGATGCCCAGGGTCTTTCAGTTGCCCCAGCACAGAATACTGGATACAACCCACCTCCATTTAATGTCCCATGGGCTCAGACTAAAGTGAGTTCCCGGGGTGAGATTTGAACTCACGCCCTCAAAGCCAGTTGACAAGTGCACTTACCAATTAGGGGGAACTCAAGTAGAATCATTCAAAAATGCCAAATATCATGTGATATTGCCATGTAAACAACAAGGAGTTATATTATATACTAGCAGGGTACCCGTCTTACGACCCGTAGTTTGGTAATATAATAAAAAATAAACTGTCAATATTGTCTCTTACCTCTGTTTTTTATTTTTTTAAGTTAGGCAACTGGGTAGGGCTAGGTGTAGCCCTTTCTTGCCCACATCATCTTGCCCCACTCATTTTGCACCCCCGATCTTCCCCCACCCCTAATCTTACACCCCCTCATCTTGCCCTATTCTAGACCCTCCCCTCAGTGTTTGCCCCTTATCTTATCCCTGGACTCCGATGAGGAAGGGAAATTTGCATTACTGCAGAGTTCCAGCGTGGTCCCCTCACATTGAGACCTCTTGAAAAGGGCCCCCCTCTAACAGGGCACCTCAATTGATTATCAGCTGATTGCAAGTAGCGGAGGTAGAGGGGTAAAATAGGAGCGGGCTGACAGGTATGTTGTACTACTGTCATTGAATAGCCCTGTGTTTGCTCAGGTTGCTTCCTATTGTTACCTGTGCTTACTATGCATACACCCGCTACCCGCTACCCGCTTTTTTTCAACCCGCTTTTTAGCAAGTCCCGTCTCCCAGTTACTATGTTAACAAGAAAATTTTTTTCGAAAAAAAATAGGGCGATTTTACTTTGCCACCATAAGGCATTTTTGACAAATCTAAGCTTCATTTACATGATTTAAGTGTATGTCTTTTTCTAACATATCAACCATTAATCCACATCCATACATGTAATAAAATCTGTCTGTATACATCTATCTTGCTTTTTTGCTGTCTATCTCATCAGAGCTGCAAGTTCAAGTTCTGGTGGATTTCCCAAAAAACATTTAATTCAATAGTTTCAATTCTGAACTAGAATGCGCAAATAAAATTTGCAAATTAGGCGCTGATTGTTAACTTGACAATTTAAGCATGAGATGAACCTCTGTCTGCCATTGTAGATTCTCCATTGTGAATGAACCATCCAGCTGGTCAGAGATCTTATCATATAGGAATTTATAGCATGTATATATTGTATAGGAATATGAAATCGAATGGGTCACCAAAAGCTGTTTTCATCTTATTTACATTTTGCTGCAGCCCGTATGAATATGCTAACATGTTCCGCTTGAGTGCACACAGTCTAGACATTGCATAAATCTAGGACAGTGACCTGATATTTTGTGACCAGAATTAGTTATTTCTGCCAATTTACAGCAAAGAGGACAGCTATTTACAATCACAGTCCATATAGTCCAAGAGCCTGGGGTCATTTAATTGCTCAGAGTGACCAAGTGTCTTGTTATAATTTTTGGATAGACCTAACCTTCAGGTGTCTGGAACCTAAAGTCTTAAGTTTCCCGAGTGGTGGATTGAGATTTTAGAGCCATTTTATGATTGGAAGGTCAACGCGATTCACGCGGTTTGGAAAAGTCAGAAAAATCCGTCTTATACCACCTTCTAGTCATCATAGATGGGCATATATGGTACCAAATTAAAGGTTATAATAAGCTCTATTCATTTATGGTCTTAATATGGTAGTATGATGTGATTCATGGGTGAAATTAACAAAAATATGGCATTTTAATGTTATTTTTTAGGGTAGGACGTAGCGTTATTATCCCTCAGAAACTAATTACATGTATAGAGGTGTCTAAAAGATCATGAATACAGTCCCATATAATTACTTTCATCATTAGAGGTGATTTTGAAGGTGTTTCTGGAATACTTTTTTGTAATGAGCAACTGATATTCAATACCGCAGCGTCTGCTGAAAATTTGGAAAATTGCAAATATTGCCGTCTTCTCTGTGCAGTTGTGCCTTATATGTACATATTTAGTACTGAATTGTAGGTTTTTATAAGCCTTACTTGTTAATGAAGCCACAATGAGAGTAAGTAGTCAAAATTATGTCAATTTACCAAATTTATTACAATATTTTAGAAGTTTATGCCAAGGTCGGACAGCCTCGAGAAAATATTTCATCAATTCTCTGATTTTTCACACTCATAATTTGATACAAAATATATTTATAGGAATAAAAGGGACAATTTTGAAGTTTCCAGAATATAAAGTAATCTTGAGGTCTTAAATATTGCAATCCTATCAATTAATTAAACAAAATGTGTTCCTAATTTAATGCATGTATTTTGTTTTAGCAATTACAGGAACACGAAGAGTATATTTTAGGTTCAAGCAAGTTTTCATTGATTCACGATTCTGCTATGATGTTTTGGTGTGATATTAATATGAAATAAGGTTAAATTCAGGAATATGTAACTGATTAACATTGAAAGCAGTAAAAAAACAAAAAACACTATTCCGCCAACCACGGGAGCTGGGCCAAACTGCCCAATACGGTTTTTTGACCAACTGGAGGTTATTGTAGTCATCTATCTAGAGCAGACTGGTTTTTAAGCAGGCCTTAGGTTGTTTTATTATCCCAAATAGAATAACAAGCACACATTAGTGAACAATATCTCCCATGAAGCAATGTAAAGTATAACAAGAGAGTACCTCTATAAGATTTTGCTTGTCAAATAACATAAATTGTGCCATATATTGACATAAATAGCAGTTATAGAAAAGAAACTAGCATGGCAGTATCGGGGTGCTTTTCCTGATGCTTTTATGCTATTAAAATTTTAGAATCAGCCATTTTTTGACTGAGTAACTGACATTTTTGTGAATCAGCTGATTAACCTAAAAACAAACAGGTCATATGCCGAAGATTTGCTGTTGAGCATCTTCCAGCTAATGAAGTCGGATTGTTGAAAATATTGTTCTGAATATCAAATTCATTATTTGTTTTTGGATGTGGAAATCAAATCAACAAATCATTTCTTATTCCTATGAAACATGATCTTGTGCTGAACCATCACTTACAATCTTTCTTGAAATAAACTTCCATGTGATGTTAAAGCCCGAGAGGGGGGGAGGGTACTTATCCGCCTTTTGCATAGAAATGAGCTGTGGCGATTTTGAAAACCTGAACCATATTAATCCGGAAATCAATGCCAAAACTCAAGTTTACCTCAAATCCTTGAGTAAAAATGTCTGCAACCAATTTAATCTTTATGATTTTGATATCATTAGAATGTCTTTTCAAGCTGATTCTTACAATACCAAACATGTTGCGTTGCAAAAACCGGAACCAAATTAATCGGATATTTGCTAAAAACCCAAAACCCATATAAATCCCCCAGGCGAATTCCGAGCTGCCTCTATATATACACCCTCTTTTAGTGAGTGACCCGCCTGGGATGTCAGGTTGCCTTTCATTTTGAAGATGTCATAATTTAGTGACCTCAAATTTTAAAGCACAGAGAGAATGAGAATTAGAGTTTAAAGGCTGAAGCTCCCAGAGGAAAAAAGAGTACGCGTGCAGCACAAAAACAGTACAAAATTAGTATATCCCATATATGGTATTGGAGTATTTAAGAAGCACAAAAGAAGTACATTGCGCAATGACAACTTGCATGGTTGAGAGACTTTTTAACACAAAATTTGCATTTGAAGTACAAATGCAGTATTTTCGCAGTACAAATGCAGTATTTTCGCAGCGTATTTACAGTACAAAAGGAGCACATTTGAAGCGCTCGAATTATTTTAATTATGCTCCTTTTATACTCCCGATATGCAAATCCGTACGCTGCAAAAATACTCCCTTGCAGGGAGTACAAAAGGAGCATACTAGCTGTGCATGCTAGGCTTTGCTAGCAGGAAGCTTTTTTGCAGTACAGTCGCAGTACATTTGAAGTATCTAAAAATCAATGCTTCATTAATTTTACAGGCCACATGTAATATCAGTTCCTCAGCCAAATCGATGTAATTGAAATAGCTAAACATAATTACTGAAGCCTAGATAAAATAAGAAGGCAGGAATAATTTAATATCCGATTTGTACTTTTTTGCTGATATTAATAGTAAAACATTTGTATCTAATACTATGGAAATGATGCCGGTAATTCAATGTATATAGTAAAAAAACCTAGACACACCTGCACATTTTCCGTGATCTGGAAGTGAACATGACCCACATGTGATGGAATCTAAGCAGCCTAAGTCATAGACGTATGAATTCAGTACACAAAATGTTCAAATGAAATTTAGAAGTTAGAGGAGTACATATGCAGTACATGATTATTCAAATTGTCACTGGAAGTATAAAATCAGTGCACAATTTGCATAGAAGCACAAAATCAGTATAATAGGAATACATTTGCAGCGTGGGACCAAGTACTGCTTTTGTACTGATTTTGTACTTCTTCACCGAGAGAGTGTACTGCTTTTATACTTCTTTTTTCTCTGGGCATGATTGATGAGTGGTGGTTGTGTTGATAGAATATGATGGAGACATTCTGACAAAACCATTCATGATCTTGAAGATTTGTATGAGATCTACTCTTGGGGGTTTTTATTGCAATGATGGCAATTGGTTGATTGAACTGTAGGTGTTCATTAATATAGCCTGCTACTTGTCCATTTCCAGGCTGGCTCTTTCCAAGTGGAAGCTCCCATCTGGTAGATGTAGCACTGACTGTTGTTTAAATCAAATCAAATCATTTTTTATGTCGGTGAAAAATACTACAGAGGGAAAACATTAGCCACAGGCTAATCACTCGACAACAAAGTTTGTTTCTAGAGGGTAAATTAATGCCCTCTAAAAGCAAGGTGAGCACCGTATGATGGATGAGAGATGATTAGGTTGTGAGCCAGACCAGTAACCTATTCATTCAGGGAAGTTCTTGGTCCAGTTGCCCCCGTATAGCTGACTGACAACAGTCTGCTTTGAAGCAGGCAAGCGAGACTGCAGACTGATGAAATTCACATCGAATTGGGTACCAAATTGGAATTTAGGTCAATAGAACAGCTGCCTCTAAAGTCCGTGTTGTTGTTGTTAAGGTCCCCGCTTAGCAGAACTCAGCAGAACTGGACTGGGATGCTTCAAAAATGCATGTGTGCGAGGACATGAAATAGAACACCTTCAGTGAAATGTTGTAGCCTGCTCGCTCACGCTCGCAACTGATTTAGCAGGCTACTGTAGCCTGCCCGTATAGAACTCTGGACACAACTCCCTCCACTTTTGGTAGGTCCTGTGAGATGAACCTTAGTCAGGAGCCAGTGTCTCCAAGACTAGGTTAAGGCTGCGAAGAGAAGCATTGCTGAGTCTCTAGATTCTCAGTGACAACACAGGTCCTCTGACCAGCTACAGCTGACACTGCATTGACTGCAACCAGCTAAAAGATACCCCTAAAGATACTGCCAGAATTTTCGACGTCTTCATGGCATCTTTGTCCAAGGAATTATGAGGGGACAGAGGTGTTATGTTACTCATGAGAGTCATGTGACAGGAGCAAAGTATAGGCTGCAGGGAGTTGAAGACCTCTCTCCTTGTTGAGGATGGATGGTGTTGGTTGATTATGATTGCTTATTTTCCCTTAAGTCGATGCCAATCCTCCTCCCTCTCTAAAATATTAACTCAGGCCAAAGTGCATGAATGTTAAGTAGCTTTCAGATGTTCCATTGCCACTGAGTTTGTACCTCTCTGGGAGGTATGCTCTTTGAACCTTTGTCTCTCCAATATTGTGTGATGATAATTTTTACCTTTTACTTGACAAGCAAGACCACTTTGGTTCTCTTTGGGCATAACATCTTTTGGATTCACTGGGAGACAAACCAGGGTTTGTGATACAATGTATTTCTTGATTGTAAGCTCCTGAAAGTGTCAGGCCCCATTGTATTATGTTGTGTTGCATATAACATCAGACAAGCACCGCAATGCTGGCTCGAAATTTGTGGTGTGCCTTCCACAATGATACAGCTCAGGGTAGCCATAGTACAGCAGCAATGGGCAGAGACGAGGGGAACATTGCCCAAGGTTCCCATGCCATAGCATTCTCCAGTGTTGGTGACCGCCGTATGGTGATTAGTGATTAAGAAGACTGTGAGTCTGGCATATACCCTACTAATTCAGGGATGTCCCAGGTTTTTGGCCTAAGTCTGACTTAGGCCAATTTTGTTTTAGGCTGACGATTGATCCGGAAGGCTTCATCTTCATGGAATGCTAGTGAATAGCAGCCCAACTTGTGCCGGGGGCAGTTTTTTGTAGACATAACAACTGTCTCAACTTTTGGGTTTTTAGTCACTCTTAAAACTACATTGCCAATTAGTATGTATCTTTCATACAAGAATATAGTTTAGTAGTTGTTACTGAATGATGCACACATTAGGGACAGTTACACAGGATTAGAAATTTACAATATAAACAGGTTTAAAAAGTCCTGAATTTCCCAAGGTACTCTCACAGAATGGAATATATATATAATGCTCCAAAGAAATTCCTATTGCTCACATTATTATATCATAATTTTTAAAATGAATTAATAATTTATTATCATTCAAATAGTAGATATCACACATCATCCATCATCCATCTCATTTCATTTCATTCAATTTCAAGGGTGTCCAACGAGTACAAACTGCATAGTTTCTATGGGCACCCATCAACATCTCATACGAGTACTATAAATTTATTATATCCAATGTACTTAAATGAAATATTGATGTTGAAAAATAAATTACTTACTTATTAATTCAGTTTATATTGTTAAATTTACTAATTATTTTTGGATAATCAAATTATGAGTCTGAAAAATCAGAGAAGTGACAAAATATTTTCTCGAGGCTGTCCGACCTTGGCATGAACTTCTAAAATATTGTAATAAATTTGGTAAATTGACATTTTAGATAATAAATTTGGTAAATTGACATTATTTTGACACCTTACTCTCATTGTGGCTTCATTAACAAGTAAGGCTTATAAAAACCTGCAATTCAGTACCAAATATGTACATATAAGGCACAACTGCACAGAGAAGACGGCAATATTTGCAATTTTCCAAATTTTCAGCAGACGCTGCGGTATTGAATATCAGTTGCTCATTACAAAAAAGTATTCCAGAAACACCTTCAAAAGCACCTCTAATGATGAAAGTAATTATATGGGACTGTATTCATGATCTTTTAGACATCTCTATACATGTAATTAGTTTCTGAGGGATAATAACGCTACGTCCTACCCTAAAAAATAACATTAAAATGCCATATTTTTGTTAATTTCACCCATGAATCACATCATACTACCATATTAAGACCATAAATGAATAGAGCTTATTATAACCTTTAATTTGGTACCATATATGCCCATCTATGATGACTAGAAGGTGGTATAAGATGGATTTTTCTGATTTTTCCAAACCGCGTGAATCGCGTCGACCTTCCAATCATAAAATGGCTCTAAAATCTCAATCCACCACTCGGGAAACTTAAGACTTTAGGTTCCAGACACCTGAAGGTTAGGTCTATCCAAAAATTATAACAAGACACTTGGTCACTCCGAGCAATTAAATGACCCCAGGCTCTTGGACTAATAGATCTGTTACTGATCCATCATCAATAGCAATTACAGCATCCAAGCTAGAAGGGTTGACGTGTTTACGAAGTTACAGTCAGACCAAGAATTATTCAGACGCTTGCTGTTATGTTATTACTTTAAGGAATTACCAAGTAAACCAATGAAACATGAAATCGAAACATCCTCGGCATTGCATATAACCTCCAGAAAACAAATTTATTTCAAATTGGCAAGAAAGGTGGTGAAAAAAGCTACTTTTGTAAACTCAATGCATCAAAAATTATTCAGACACTTAACAATGATGTAGAAAGTGAACTATTTGCTATTATTCGTTAGTATTTATATCAGAATAATGTTCATAAACTACCTGGGACCATTATGACTGCACAGAATGACAGGTGTGACCATCAATTGAGAAAATTAGGATAAATATTGGATATAAACATTACATCCAGTTTATCACATTTTCATGCACTCTTTAACTCTCAAACATGCCTTGTACTGATTCAAATTGCTTTAGTTTACCTTAGAATTGTATACTTAAACACTTTGAGTCACTATATGAGACACTGGAGGCCGCATACTAAGTTCAGTGCACTTTTGTTTATTTGTCCAATTTTACCAAAACAAAAACGGGTTCCCCCATGGCCAAATTGATAAGCGCGCTTGCCAGCTGGCTTTGAGTGCGTGGGTTCAAATCTCACCCCAGGAACTCACTTTAGTCCGAGCCCATGGGACATTAAGTGGAGGCGGGTTGTATCCAGTGTTCTATGCTGGGGCAACTGAAAGACCCTGGGCATCCCTGAATTAATAGGGTATGTGCCAGACTCAGTCTTCTCATCTCATCATCATACGGTGATCGCCTGCCTCGATATAGCCCACTAAGGTGCTGCAGAGGCGTAAAACACAAACAAACAAACCAAAACAAAAACATGCCTATGTGGCACTAAAATCTAACAAATTTTTGGAGAACAAGATTCATTATCTATTTCAAGCTATATTCCATGCATGGTCCGAACAGCAACTCAATGGGGCACTTTGAACTTCATTTGGGAAGGGGGCAAAAATGTGGTTCTTCTGCCTCAATGCTATTCCAATGGAGATTGCTCCATGAAAGCACACTATGGTTTTAGTATGGCATATCATTTGTTAACGACTGGCATAAATGGGCTATCCTGTATACGCAACAGAGTAAACAACCTTAGGAAGGCCATGCAGCTTTATTTTAAGTGAATTGTGAGGATTGCAGTGGCTCAGTGGACAAGGATTCAGAAAGCAGTTGGAGCCAAAAACAAAAGGAAAATACCAAAGTGCATACAATTTTTCAAGTAAGCCTGTATTTCAATTTTATTTTGATAGAACAGTTAACAATTGTCATTTGATGATATTCTGAAATATTTCCAATTGATATCTAACAGATTTCAGCCACATTAGTCAAGAAAATGTGATAAACTGAATCAGATGTTTATCTCTCATTTTCATCAAAATATTCTTAACTGATGATCACACTTGTCATCCAATGTGGCCACATTGATCACATGGTAATTTATTGGCAATATTTGGGACAAATATTAGTAAATAGTTAACTTTCTACATTTTAGTAAAAGTGTCTGAATAATTTCTGGTTCCTGATGTCAACAAAAGTAACTATTTTCATCTGTTTTTGTGACAGTTTGCAATAAATTTGTATTGGACAGGTTTCACTTAATACCAAAGGTGATTTTGACTGCATGTTTCATTGCTTACTTTGTAATTCCTTCAAAATAATAACACAAGAATCCGAGGATTCAAACCCTGGGTTCTGTTGGGAATTAGCAATTAAGCATAAGATCCGTGGATACAAGATCAAAGTAGCACTGCATTGCGAAGTGCAATCAGCTTTGACACCTGTCAGATTGACTTCAAGTGCTGTTTCCCAATGGCATTTTGGTAAACTGAGCGTGAAAAAAAGCTTTAGAACTTACAGAATAGCGATTAGCATTGTTAGACTGCTTCTGAGAATATATGCACTGCAAAAAGCAATTGCCAAATGCATTATAGGCCTTCCTTGAATTGCATAGACGATCGTCACGTGGGCGACATTAGAATGCAAAGTCAGCTTGAAAACAGTCCCTCAAGACTCAAACGATCTATTACACAACAAACTACAAAAAAAAAAAAATTTAAAAAAAAAACTAATAAAAAAAAAATTAAAAAAAACAAAAACACAACAAACCATCCCCAATTCCACAACGCATTTTAGTTCACCTCTATATGAACACAAAATGGCCCACTTGACCACATCCACACCTGTATTAAGGCTGGGAAAACTTTTTTCCAAAAATCTCTCAGACTGGTTTTTAGATAAAATTACCCTGGGGGAACCCAGGGTAAAAACAGGAAGCGTCTGAATAATTCTTGGTCTGACTGTAGAAGGTAAAACGCATGAAACCATTGTATTTCATGTTCACCACAAACAGGAAGTTGAAAAACACGCAGGAAATGGCAGGTTGTACAAGCATGATCTAGGCGCAGCAGCGCCTAGATAATTACTTTAATGCATACAGGGATATGCACGAAAGATTATCAACATCACTTGCTTGGTTGTGTTTATCTAATCATTGCATTGTGTGCCCAATTAATGGGCAATTGTTTTTGAAAGGATCTAAAGAATGGAGTCAACTTGCTTGACAGTTAGGCCTACTGATCATTTCTCCAAGATTTGACAGCAGCAATTGATAAGGCTTTATATGTATTACAAGTGAAAAAGCTTGAAATACAGATGTACCCTTAAGCACAGAGCCTTAAATCTCCCACTGCCATGCTTCATTGCACAGAGGACAAGAACCCAGGGGTTCAAAATGGAGGTGATGTTGTGTCCTAAGTTCATATACCATGAATCCAGCAGACGATTTGGCCTGCGCTGCTAAAACTATTCAGATAAATATAGATATATAGACATATAGATATATAGACAGATAGATAGATATAGATAGATTGACAGATAGATATGGCTGATATGTACAAGTGCTGCCCTTTAAGAGCAGTGGTTGCTTACAGTGGTTAATCAATGGGAGATAGAACACGAGTCGTCTACATGTTGCACATTAACCATATTTGAAAATGATCAAAGGAGCACCAATTTAACATCTCATCTGAATTATACCAATCTCGGATTTTGATCTTAAATTCCTCTGAAAATATTCTAAATTGGCTGCCCCAGGTTTAAACTGAGGCATGCAAAGACTATCAGGATTTTGGACTGACAATTCTTGGCCACCCAGTTGTCACGGAAACTCACTATATTTATCTTAATACCTGCTTACAATGCTTAGTTCCCTACTATCATGTCAATAACGATCTTACTTACTCACTAACATGCTGCTCTATACACCTGTCAATCTTTCTACCACTGTCGACTAACTTATAGACTGCCAAATTGACCAACTGGATCAATAAATCAATCAATCCAGACTTTGAAATGAGGTGAAATATGATGTCGGATTGGCATGGATATTTTGGAAAGATGGACAGATGATTGGGGCTATACCTCCTGTATTTATGTACATTGTAAGCTAATTAGGACAGGAGGAAGACATAGCAATGAGGCAAAGGACGAATGAGACTGCTGTCCTAGCTGACCCGACGAGAACATTAATCAGACCAAGAGAGCAATGTCTTTAGCCCCACATGGCACTCACCTTAGCACTGTCATCACCCTACCATGACCCTCTCAAAGTGTCAAGCCCAGCCATGACTTTGGCAATGCTCAAAATCTTCTTTGATAGGCTATTTGAAAATATCTGCTGCTTCTATCACCAAACAGTCCAAACTTGGCATAAAGTCATATCACAGTATCAACTAACTCTATAAATTTTGGCAAACCTATCGATTACATAATTAGGAAAAGAACCCGAAGGCTCCAGAGAAATTAGGGAACTGTCATCAGCTGCTGATGACTTTGCAGTACTTCACAAAATTGGATAGAATAAGTCTCGCTACTGTCATGCTGCTGTGTGATGAGGATAGCTGCACAGAGATCAGACTTGCTTCTGATACCCAGCTGATCAACCCCACACACTCAATCATCCTGTCAGGGCCAGGACTTAGCTGAGATTAAAATTGTCGTCATATGACAGTAATTTTCCAGACAGTGAGACTGCAGACCCAGGAGTCCAGGACCGAGCGAGTCAGATGGCAATTGGCAACCCAGTGTGCTACAACTTAGCTGACCCTACCCATAAATTTTGGACCTTGGAATAAATTATTTAAAGTACATGTACCAATTTGCAACCTATTGTGTGGCTTACTAAACCCTTTTGATAAATCTGCGTAATCTAACTAATCTGTGCATTCTATCTATTTGATCTATATAATCTATTATCAATGAAATCCAACTTATCTATCTATCTATCTATCTATCTATCTAACTATCTATCTATCTGTCTATCTATCTATCTATCTATCTATCTATCTATCTATCTATCTATCTATCTATCTATGTATCTATCTATCTATCTATCTATCTATCTATCCATCTATCTATCTATGAATCAATTTACCCATCCATATATCTGACTGAAATAGCCCTAGTTGAACATTTATATCTATTGACATCTCATCTCAGAAAACTGTCAAGGGACCGTTCAGAATTTATGACTGGGGGGGGTGGGATTTTTGCTGGAACTTCCCGTCAAAAATTAATACCCCCCCCTTGAGTTTCATGCGGATTTTTAGTACCCCACCCTTAGGTTTCTCGCATATTTTTAGTACCCCCCCCCCTCGACATACAAAGCAATGCACACATATATATACTGTTATACACAGCCACGCGTACAGATTCGCGTCATTTCGCGGACTTTTGCGCGTAAAAAAGTCCAAATAAAATGAGTTTATGCGGGTTTTTTAACATTTTTTCCTTGTTAAAATTTCTTCCCCCCCCCTCGGAAGTGTTGTCAAAAATTAATACCCCCCCATTGAAACACGTGTGAAAAGTTAGTACCCCCTCGGCCAAAACTCCCACCCCCCCAGTCATAAATTCTGAACGGTCCCTGACCAATACACATCCTAATGTCACCAGGTCAGCTCATTTGCATACACAAAACACAATACACATAATTTTCAAAATGGTGGACAGCTCATTTGCATACTCAAAACACAATACACATTATTTTCAAAATGGTGGAAGGCAAACATGTAAACAGCAAACAAGCAAACACCAAACAAAAAAACTGATAAAAGGAGTACTTAGACTTACTTCAGGTCAACACAAATAAGCTCAAATAACAGCCCTTCATATTTTCTTCTCCTATTTCGAATTTCCCGCCAAAAGTTTGCCTCTCTCACCCACTCTCTTAGCCCCCTTTCTCACCCAACTACATAAATGGCGGTGTGTAAACACACCTCCATTAAAAAAAGTGGGTCACAGGCTAAACAAAAACAGCTAATACAGTAATGCCTGCATTTAACTGAGCCAAAAAAATTTTTGGTGCAGCTTTTTTAGCCCGGTTAGCTGCACTAACATTAGAGGGGTCTTATTCAGCATAAAAGAAATATAATATATCCAGTTTCAGGTCTGCATGCCCTTAATTGTTGCATAAAAAGATGTGGCCTTAAATTGGGATTTTTTCTGTATTTCTTGGAAGTGCTTCTGCCCATACTTTGATGACGTTTTTGCACACCTGTTGGCACATTTTCTTTCAGGGGTGATGAACATACTGAGGGCCTTGCAAAGAAAGAAAGTAATACAATACATAACAGCGATTGGCCTGTGAATCGCCCTGAAAAATACACTGTAACATGCACAAACTTACCTGATCCATTCTTTGATTTTGCCATTCACAACAACATGGCGCCTGCGATGTCTGCAATTCTCAATAGAGGGCACTTCTTCTTCTTCTTCTTCTTAGAGGTTCCTCCTCTTGCTTTAAGGAGCACCCTTGTATGTCAACATTAAACAAACCAAGAAATAATCTAGCCCTGGCAAGAAGTTTTAACCTGCATGTAGGTTTATAATTTGATCTCAGTTGCTCAGGTCCCAAACTCCCAGTCATGGGATTTCTATGGTCAAAGCAGCTACCAGGCCCCATTTCATCGCATAAGTCCAGAATGGGAATCCCAATTTGGACTCCAGGGACAAAGAAACTTTTACTGGACATTCTGGGAATATCAGGACACACAGGACTTAGAAGGGGTAATGAGGACTCGAGGGACCATGCAGAACAAAATGGGACTGACAGGATGCAACAAGTACTCATGGGGTGTTACTTGGACAAACTGGGACTTAGCTGGACATAGTGGGACTTAGCTGGACAAACCGGGACTTAGGTGGACAAACCAGGACTTAGCTGGACAAACTGAGATTTAGCTGGACAAACTGGGACTTAGCTGGACAAACCAGGACTTAGGTGGACAAACCGGGACTTAGGTGGACAAACCGGGACTTAGCTGGACAAACCAGGACTTAGCTGGACAAACCAGGACTTAGCTGGACATAGTGGGACTTGGCTGGACAAAATGGGACTTAGCTGGACAAACCGGTACTTAGCTGGACAAACTGGGACTTAGCTGAACAAACTGGGATTTATCTGGACAAACTGGGACTTATCTGGACAAACTGGGACTTAGCTGGACAAACTGGGACTTAGCTGGACAAACTGGGACTTAGCTGGACAAACTCGGACTTAGCTGGACAAACTCGGACTTAGCTGGACAAATTGGGACTTCGCTGGACAAACTGGGACACAACAGCAAAATGTGGGATTTAAACAAGCTGGATGAGAGGGATTTATATGGACTAACTTTGGACAGGCAGAACAAAGTGAGAAAGCTAAATAAATGTTGCTGTCTACATACTGATATACTGGTAGGCCTAATAGGCACTTCAGAAGGGTAAAATTGGGACGCTTTTAATGATTTATTTCTTACAATTGTAATTCTTGATGCAAAACTAAATACAAATCCGGTAACCTTTAAGCAGGCACAAGACCATATATAATCCAGCATGCTCTTTCAGGGAATTACCATGAATTTCTGCTTTATGCTGGCAATGGAGGCGTCAAATCTCAGTTTTTGATGAGCATTTTGCATTGATCATAGAGCCTCATAATATATTGCAAAATGGTCATTTGAGACAGGAATCAAAGACAAAGGAAGCTTTTCATCAGAACACATTTATTGGCTGATACACATGCAAACAAACAACAATTATTGATGTAACATTTACATTTATTTCATTTCTCATTCAATCGAAAGTCTAAAATCGCATTTATCTGATATGAAATTTAATTTTTGGCATTTGGATCTTTCCTTGGTCAGACTGGATCTAGTTTCTTCTCATGGTTTGCCTCCAAACTTTGAAGCAGTGATTCTCTCTTTCCTGTTGTCTGGATTCTGAAATGTAAATAAATAATTACAGTAAAGTATTTAACAAATCTCTTCCGAAACACAAAATCCGCCCATGTATTTTCAATTCCCCCTATCCTAATCACTAGATAACTCATTCCTAACCAACCAAAATGGATGTGGATGGATAGCCCATGAAGTCAGCTATCATTTGGCCCCTTAGTTTCCTTGTTACTACAATTTTCAACCCTCAAAAAGCTAAATAAATGTTGCTGATAGTGTCAAAAATCTCTTCTGAAACACAATTTCCTCCCATGTATTTTCAATTCCCCCTATCCTAATCACTAGATAACTCATTCCTAGCCAACCAAAATGGATGTGAATTTGTAGCCCTTCATGTCAGCTTTCATTTGGCAACTTGATTTCCATGTTACTACAACTGTCAACCCTCAAAAGGCTAAATAATTGTTGCTGTCAGTGTCAAAAATCTCTTCTGAAACACAAAATCCTCCCATGTATTTTCAATTCCACCTACCCTAATCACTAGATAACTCATTCCTAACCAACCAAAATGGATGTGGATGGGTAGCCCTTGATGTCAGCTTTCATTTGGCAACTTGGTTTCCATGTTACTACAACTGTCAACCCTCAAAAAGCTAAATAAATGTTGCTGATAGTGTCAAAAATCTCTTCGGAAACACAAAATCCTCCCATATATTTTCAATTCCTGATATCCTAATCACTAGATAACTCATTCCTAGCCAACCAAAATGGATGTTGATGGAGAGCCCTTGGTTTAAGCTTTCATTTGGCAACTTGGGTTTCCTTGTTATTACAAATGTCAACCCTATCCTAACCACTAGATAACTCATTCCTAACCAACCAAAATGGATGTGAATTTGTAGCCTTCATGTCAGCTTTCATTTGGCAACTTGATTTCCATGTTACTACAACTGTCAACCCTCAAAAAGCTAAATAATTGTTGCTGATAGTGTCAAAAATCTCTTCGGAAACACAAAATCCTCCCATATATTTTCAATTCCTGATATCCTAATCACTAGATAACTCATTCCTAGCCAACCAAAATGGATGTGAATTTGTAGCCCTTCATGTCAGCTTTCATTTGGCAACTTGATTTCCATGTTACTACAACTGTCAACCCTCAAAAGGCTAAATAATTGTTGCTGTCAGTGTCAAAAATCTCTTCTGAAACACAAAATCCTCCCATGTATTTTCAATTCCACCTATCCTAATCACCAGATAACTCATTCCTAATCAACCAAAATGGATGTGGATAGATAGCCCTTCATGTCAGTTTTCATTTGGCATCTTGGTTTCCATGTTACTACAACTGTCAACCCTCAAAAAGCTAAATAAATGTTGCTGTCTGTGTCAAAAATCTCTTCGGAAACACAAAATCCTCCCATATATTTTCAATTCCTGATATCCTAATCACTAGATAACTCATTCCTAGCCAACCAAAATGGAAGTGAATGAAGAGCCCTTGGTTTAAGCTTTCATTTGGCATCTTGGGTTTCCTTGTTATTACAAATGTCAACCCTATCCTAATCACTAGATAACTCATTCCTAACCAACCAAAATGGATGTGGATGGATAGCCCTTGATGTCACCTTTCACTTGGCACCTTGGTTTCCTTGTTACTACAACTGTCAACCTTCAAAAAGCTAAATAAATGTTGCTGTCTACAAACAAAAGTCCTTGGCACAGAGTCTATTATCTGGTAGAAAATCACACAGATCTAGCTACAGTATCACAGAAACTTGAGCTACACTTCCGAGATCATCCACCGTTAATGTGCTTCCAGAAGTTAAATTTGTGTAATTATAGGGTTTTCTTTGCTGTACATCCTGCACCCATAATTGTTACTTGCTTATTTCCGAATTAAGAGAAAGATTATTGAATATACAGGATTATGTATAAGTATCATGCAAAATATCATATTACAAGTTACTGACTCAATATGAGGTTAAAATAAGGAAATTTCAGAATGCATATCAAAATCGTTTATCAGTTTGATCTGTTTCATTTCTCACACTCATCTTAGACACTGTTGTTAAAATCACACTGGCAAGGTTATCAATACAATTTTTCTCACAAATTGTATCATGTGAAATGTTTCTATGGCTAAAATGTATTTACTGGTAATGCATAAACAAAACAAAATATATATACCCAAAAATCTGACAAAAACATCCAAAAACATGCCGCTTTTGGATGAATTTATGTCACACATGCCATTTTATCAACCAGGACTGGTCCAATATGCTCCATTATAGTTTAATTGTGTTCTTTGACCCTCAAAATATGGGGTTAGACGCCTTGATTGCATTGCTAAGTATAATATTAGCCGAGATATGGAGAAAATACAATATTTCAATAATGGCCGCACTAATTTGCATGTAAAATATATGTGGGACATTTTTTCGACTTTTTAACAAGGCTTATCATTTTCTACACAATTTTTGCCATCTAGTAGCACTGGTTAAAAGTTTATTTCAGGGGGTGCACCAGGACCCCCTGCTCCTACTAGACTATAGTCTTGAATTGCCCCTGACTGAAAGACATGTTGAACTTTAATGCCAATCAACTAGAACTGATTTGAATTAATCATATTCTGAATTGCAGCTTTCCACCTTCACAGTGCATCAAACGCTCATTTAAAGCTATTTAATTAAATAAAATGTTACTAGTCTATTACTACTTGGCAAATTAGTGTTTATCATTGACTCAATTTGATTTCTACATGCACTACGTCTATTGACTGTCAAAGCTGGGAGCTCCCTGCTCCACGGTCAAAGTATATAAGATTAATTTCAGAATGCAGAGTTCAAGATAAATATGAAAGTGAAATGATAGATACCTGATTTGGATGTAAGGCCATGACAGTTACCAGACATATGGTAACTGTCATGGTAAGACCCTGATAGATAGATAGATAAATCTATATGAATATTGCAGCAAGATATCTCAAGCCAGCATTGGCCACACAAATGTTGGAGTAGGCCTACACAGCATTACAGCCAGTGAAGGATAAATTATTACATTTGTCTGTTTGATGACATCAATGATTTTAAGTCACATCCTAATGCCTAGATCACACGGAGACGTAACAGAGGGTTCTTGTCGCGGCGCTTCTTGCTTTTCCAGGAAAGTGGGAGGTTCTTAAGCTACATTCAACAATTCGGCGACAATATTTTCGTCTACGGCGCATCTTAAACTTCCTCACCAAAAGTTCCTAGAAGTCAAGTGACTTTATGGTGAGGCAAGAACTTGCTTCACGAAAGATTCAACCGGTTGAATCTTTACGAAGGAAGAAGCCATGATGCAAAAGACCAGAAAGACACCCAAAATGATTGGGCGAAGGTAGAGACAGCTTGGGCGAAGTTAGAGGCAGATTGGGCGAATCTAGAGAGTGCTTGGGCGAGGCTACTTATCATTGAGTCAATGGAACTTCGGCGAAAAAAGAGAACAACTCACCGACGCAAACAAGCTGTTGAAACGCCGAAAAAGCTACTTACTTCACCGTAACAGGTATTTGCGTGGGCGTAATAGAGTATTTGTCAGGTGCTTGGGCGATGCTAGAGCCTGCTTGGGCGATGCTAGAGCTTGCTTGGGCGATGCTACTTTAACATGGAAGCAATGGAACTTCACCGAAGCTCCTGCCAACTCGCCGACACAGTCCTGCTCCTCTTTGGGGGTTGCTACGGCTCCAATTACGAGCGATTCGGCGTAGAAAACGAGTGCCTCGTCGTCCTAGGATCCATCCACGACGATGTATAACCTCTAATTGATTATATAATTGTCCAAAAATGGCTTGAAACGCCGAAAGTTGGCGAAACTTTAGTTCCTGGCACCTCTACAACTTCGCCGTCACTTAACCACTCTCGTGAGATCCATGCATAAATGAATGATAATTTTGTCATTGGGAGACACATGTGACCTCACTGGTGAGTTATAAATGACTAATTCACTGACTTGGGCTTGTAGCATTGCAAGTAAAGTATATGACCTCAATTACTCGATGACTGGATGTGCCAGAGTATGAAATATAAAATGGCATGATGAAATATAAAATGGCTTGTTCAGGATATGGTATCACTTAAATATTTCTGGATATACTCACTTCAAAATCATAACACATCACTTCAAAATCATATCACTTAATTATAACTAGACTAGCATACCCGTGAAATGGGGATGGGAGAGGGGCAAAATATTAAATACTAATTTCGAACATAAAACCCAGCCTATGTCCTTCTTGTGGGTGAGAAAATGTTGCATGCAAGTTTTTGTGAATGGGCACCCCATACTTTGGCTGGTTAAGACGAAGGGGTCCATGAATTTATAGTAGGATATCAGACATCAAAATATAACATGGCAAGTTACATGTATAGATGTAACCCACAATTTGATAACTGATCATTTTTTCATTGACTTACATTTTTTGTACACAAAATATTTTATTTTTTAAAGTCCAACCGACTGCTCTCACACGAAAATATGATTGATAATTCAAAGACAGTCCTGAGTCACTGGTTTGTCATTCATTAGATTTCCAGATACAATGTCATGATGTAAGAAGAATATATTCTTGCTCATGGATAGCTAAATATATAAATCTTGAAGCACTGCCCCAGAGCACAGGCATTAAAATTATTCACAAAACATGGGTAATTGGGCATCAGACTCCGTAACTGGTGCTCATCACCACTACAGACACATCAAGGTTGGCAAATCCCCTGAAACGATCACCCTGCTGTAATGTTGTGCTTTGGGGTACAGCCATGCAGAGTTGTTAATTGCCCAGACTTACCCACGTTCCTTTCATTGTTTAAGGAGGTAAGCATCATGCAAGCCATAGAGCGGGAGGGCTGGCAAATGGTCAGAATGCCTGTGCCTGAGAGGCGACAGGAAATTTTCCCCAGATAATTTTATCTGATTCTGGTTCAGTAGGTGTAACTGCTTTGAAACCATACTCCTAAAAACTATACGTTTGAGAGTAAAACCATCCAGTTTATGAATTTGAAAATAATCATTAGCCAACCGCGTTATTGTTTCTTATTGATCAGCTGAGGGGCAACATGGCAAGCTAAACGTATCAAAGGGTTCTGCATAATATCAAAAATTAAGACCCCTCAACACAACTTCATGTGACACAAAATTGTGATTTCTCTGCATTTGTTGAAAATTTGTATTGACAGCAATTGTTAGTCTCACAAAACTGGTTGCCTAGTTGGCCACTTCATTCCAAATCAATTTATATTGAGACAAAATTTGGCCATGTTGAGACAGACCTCACATTGCCCCTAAAAATGTTTGATCACTTGACATTTTGCAATTTTAAATTGCTACCAGACATGAAATTTTACTGAAACTTTCGGTAGGCATAAAAAATTAATTTCCTGATTCAGAAAGCCTTGAAAATTTACCAGAATCAAGGTTTCTCAAACCTCAAAATTGTGAATATACTGAAATTTTCAGATTTTTTCGACAACCTGTGGAATGGATGCAAATGCACTGAGGTGGCTGAAACAATGCCTTATAACACTTGGGTTACATTAAAACTTGTTTTTCCTTTAGAATTGCAAGTCTCTAGGTTTTACACTGTTTGAGTTACATGCCTTCAAATATCTGGAATTATAAAAATTTCACCAAAATCTCAATTTTTTCAGAGAATTATTCAAGATATCACTGTATAACTTGGGATTCGTGCTTTCTGCTGAGAAACCTTGGTTCTAGTAAATTTCCGCGGCATTCTGAATCAGTCAAGTGGGAAAATTTGATGAAATTTGATGAGATTACACAGAATTACCAATAGTCTTTCAATGGCTCCAGTAGCGTAATATGGGGTGAATTGGGACACTGGGGTGAATCGGGACAGAATAGGAATGTGTTCTATTCCTTAAACTACAGCTACTTCTATTTAAGCCAGCTTCATAATTTTTGGCACACTTCTGGCAGGCATTATAGCGTATATTGTGGTCGGGTTTTATAATTCTAACTGCAGGCAGTGAGGAGCTGCAGCACTTTTAACTTGCCCCTGCAGAAATTGAGTTCTCACAAATTGGCAAAACTTTCCTTGTATTATAAAAAGTATAAATACCAGAGCCAAGTTCACAGTAAACTTTTTTTCAATTTAAAATGGTTTCAGGAGATCAGGAGAGTAGGCTAAATATGGGATTATGCATGTTTGGTCATGGGTTCAAATCCAGGTCAATGGCTAAGTTTTGGAATTAATCAAAAATATACTCTACCAATTTTCATTTGAGTGTGCTGGCGTGGCATTTTGATAAATATTACAGAACTAGGCATCATTTATCATGGATTTAGTCCAAAATTATCAATCACCAGAAAAATCAGCAGATAACTAAAGTTTTTGATAGTTTTCTGTTATTTATGACATTTTTTAAAATGTGCATTTTTCAAGGGAATTTATTTCAGATTTTCCTCAAAATAAAGATTTTGCATATTGAAGACGTTTTCTAATGTTTAGTCACAAGAAACAACAACTTAAAGAAGCTGGGAAGTATTGATTGTAGAATTAATGCAGTGTCCCGATTCATCCCAAACTGTGGGGTGAATTGGGACAGTTGTTTTTTGGGCCCTGAGCATTGGCAGTTTAAGATATCATTTCAAGCTCCTATGGAACCTTAGATCTTCTGTTCGGACACAATTTGACACCATATTTCGATTCCTGAGGTGATTTTTGTCCATGCTATCACAGAAAAACGGCCAAAACTGTCCCGATTCACCCCATATTACGGTAACATATTTTGTTATTTTTTCTGAGCTTCCAAACAGTTTCATAAATAAATGTATCTCCTCAATTTTTAAAGGAACAAATGGTGATCAATAGACTTTGTTTCAAATTATTCAACTAAAGTACTGTCATGTTCAATTTTGGACGGGCATTTAATTAACTGCAGAAGAAAGACAGTCTGTTGTTTGCTTCAGAAGTATAGAAATGTAAGAAGCAGACCTCAATCAGACACAATTAAAAAAAAAAAGATCTGTATAAGCCCATCAACAAGCTATTTAGACACATGATATTTAATTCCACAATTTTATATGATATTTCATTTTTCAATTGAGCCATGCATGAACGCTGGCACTTGAGAACGCCGATTGGTCACTTTAAGTTCGCACGAGACAATATGTGCAGTGATCAAATTTTCTTATTTTATACTCTGTTGTTTTGTTATAATATAGGGCCATTGCAAAGTCCAGAATACGACTTAAGAAAGCTGAAATTTGTATGTAAATCTAAGATCAAAAGTACGGTAGCGTGAACATGTGCTTTCTTCACGTTACCGTCTCCACCAAAATGACGATACCGTGCTCCCAATAATGCTACATTCTCACGGCGGCTCCCGGAGAACTATTTAAATCGGCGTCGAAGTATTTCCAGGAGAAACGGAAAAATATTTCCTCTTTTTACGTATCGCGCAGGGGCATTTTAGGTTCCCGCCGACATTTTTTGATTGCGCGCCGTCGAGAAACCTGCTCCTTACCGTCACTTGAAATCGCCACGGAGCAGAAAAAAAGTTTCAACCAGTACAAATTTTCTAAAAATCTGCGGCGGAGCAGACCAGAAAAATTGTTTGACGCCGCGATCAGAAAAGCAAGACCGCGTCGAAGTTTTCGCGCCACTGAGGGGTAATAACTTTCCCGCAGATTTGTAAAACGAGCGGGATTCTCTGCGTGGCGCCAAAAAGGTCGACGCCGCGGTTCTTCTGCACTCCGCCGTCAAGGAAAATGCTCCGGGACGTGTGCAAAACCTTCGCGCCGTTGTCTTGACCCCCTCCAGGAGCAGACAGAGTGGCGCCACAGGGGCTATTTTTAGCAAAATCCTTTGTCCGCGGGGTACTGAAAGCATCGCGGCGTCGACCTTTCATGCCACGGCGCGAATGGGGGTCAGCCTTGGAGACGCACTGGCGCGCGCCTCGCATATTAAATAGAAAAGCAGCCACTAGAGCACCATAACCACTCTGAACTTCAAGATGAACGCATCTATATTCCATGACACTCTGCTTCACAGCCTACTGAATTGCTGCTTCATTGCTGAATCGCTGCTTCATTGCTGATTGATCCTGCTTCATTGCTGATTCATCCTATCCTGCTTCATTTCTGATTGATCCTCCTTCAAGATGGGACCCAGAGGAAGAGGGAAGAAGACCTTGAGGGCACCAACCAAGGGCAACATTCAAGCCAGCACTCCACTGACCACTCCATCTTCAACTCCAGTTGGTTCACCAGCTCCTTTCCTAGACTACGCAGCTGTTACATTGTCTCCAAGCATGTTCAGCTTGCCGGACAGCATCGTGGCAGTGACCACTGCTACATCAACAGTGACCAGTGAGACCATCTTCGAGGGCGCCCCACCACCCAAAGTGCTGCAACAACAACCTGATGAGGATGAAGATAATGATGATGATGAAGATGAAGATCAAGTCCTGGCCAAGCTTGCTGCTGCTGTCAAGTCTCCAACCAAGCGTGGCAGGCCTGCCACTGCTGCTGCAGTCAAGAAGAAGCGTCCCAAGTCTGCTGATGCTGATGTCAAGTCTCCAACCAAGCGTGGCAGGCCTGCTGATGCTGCTGCTTCTGTCAAGTCTCCAACCAAGCGCACCCAGTCGGCTGATGCTGCTGTCTTCAAGTCTCCCACCAAGACTGCTCCAAGGGGAAGGCCTCGCACTCCTGGCAAGTCTCCTTCAGCCAAGCGTCAAGCCACCTCCAAGTCTCCAGCCAAGTCTCCAGCCAAGTCTCCAGCCAAGTCACCAGCCAAGTCTCCAGCCAAGTCTCCAGCCAAGTCTCCAGCCAAGTCTCCAGCCAAGCCTCCAGTCAAGCCTCCAGTCAAGCCTGTCACTCCAGCCCAGACCCGAGCCAAGACTGCAGCCTCCACCTCCACCTCCAGATGATACTCCTTGCTGATGATGATGATGATGACTCCGTACCAAATCTGAAAGCTGCAATCCACCAGCAGACCCTGCAGTCCGAGTATGATGCCACCACAGAGGAAGATACTCCCAAGAAGACTGCTGCCAAGTCCAAGGGCAACAAGGGGAAGAACCAGGCGACGGAAGATTCTGACAACACTGGATCTGAGGTTGAGCTGATCCAGGACTCCGATGGCCAGTTTGTCCACAAGGAGAAGAAGAAGGGCTTCAGAAAGAAAAACTCCAGGGACCTACTGGGCATCACAGAAGAGCAGGAGGATGAGCTGATCGACTGGTACCGGGAGAACAAGGACCTGTACTCCAAGGGTTCCACCACCTTCAAGAGTGCACAGAAGGACAGACTGGATGCAGAGAAAGCAGCAGAACTTACATTGCTAGTGGGGAAAGAAATCACAGCAGCTAAAGTCAACAAATGGAGGAGCAACATCAGGACTACCTTCGGAAAGATCATCAGACCTCAAGCTTCTGGAGCTGGCAGAAAGAAGATGTCCGAGCGAGACAAGTACATCCTGGCGAAGTGCAAATTCCTGAGGGCCTCCATCATTCCGAAGGGTGCCGTGGAAATCTCCAGCTTCACTGGACCAGGAGGAAGTCACCGCCTGTCGTCCGATTCTGATGCCCCCATGGACTACAATCCTATGCCCGATCTGGATGACAGCTTCCCAGCCAGCCAGCAGCAGTCGTCCCAGGAGATATCCCAGCAGTCCCTCCAGCCGTCCCAGCCGCAGTCCCAGGTCTTCCCAGGACGAAAGCCATCCAAGAAGAGGAAGGACACAGACCAGGAGATGGCCTCTGCCCTCACTTCAATTGCTGGTCACTACACTTCGGACAGGCCCAGGAAACCAGCACCACCTCAGCCGGCAGGACCATTCTGTGACATGTGCCCACAAACTGCTGACAGGCTGGATCCAGAAGTACACCAGTTGCAGAACATGTGCAGGAGTATCTTCACATCTGGGAAGAACATGAACCGTGCCCTGAGACTTCGCCTCCTGCACTCCTTGAGCCAGACGGACAACTACTTTGTACAGGCGGCCGTCCAAGATAAAATCCTGATGATGCAGCAAGAGAATGTGGAGATGATCCTAGGGCAGCAGTAGCAGCAATACATCCCTCCTCCTGGTCCTGCTCCATCCTTTGTCAACCAGGACTTGCAGCAGCCTCCAACAACTCAGCAGTAGCCCCAGCAAACAAGGCCTTCGACAAGTCTTCAGATGCAGTCCCAGCCTCCACGCCAGCAGTTGCAGTCCCAGCCAAGCAGCAGCAGCCTGTTCCAGTCCCTGCAGCCAATTTGAAGCCAGACTCCAGCCCTGCAGCAGTCATCTTTAAGCTTCACCCAGCTGATGCTTGACAGCCCCCAGAAGCTTGGCTTCCCCGGACCCTCTTTTGGCCAGCAGCAGCAGCCACTACAGCATCAGCCACTACAGCAGCAGCAGCAGCCTCTACAGCAGCATCAGCCACTACAGCAGCAGCAGCAGTCTCTACAGCAGCAGCAGCCACCACTACAGCAGCAGTCTCTACAGCAGCAGCAGCAGTCTCTACAGCAGCAGCAGCAGCCGACACTTGTCCACCAGCAGCAAACTCCATTGTCGTTCCAATGGAGCCAAGTCAACCTGCCCTCTCCAAGGAAGTGATGCCTGTTCAAGTCGTCTGAAAAAAGAAAAAAAAAAACAACCCAGGCCCTTTTAAGGGCCACCACATCCTCCCAAAAGAGCTGGCCACGTACACATCTTATGTTGACTAAAAAAACTCTTGCGATGACAAACAAGAGCAAAAATGAAAAGAGCCCCCAAAAAAAAAAGTTGACAAATTCCCCAAAAAAAAAATCCGGTCCTGGCCCTTGTAAATTTTAAACACCTTCATAAAAGCAAGGTGCTATTTCCCTTCTTTGTTTTTGGCCCATTTTCACTTTCTGCTCCACCAGTACAGGTATAGATAGATAGATAGATAGATAGACAGATAGACAGATAGACAGATACATAGATAGATAGATAGATAGACAGATAACTAAATAGACAGATTGATAGACAGGAAGTGAAAATGATTTTTAAAAATGGGTTGTGCAGATAGATACAAACCTAAAAATGTGCTACTTTATGTATGTCACAAAAAATGTAGTTGTTGCAGGGAGGGATTTTTTTTGGGGGGGGGGGGGTTTGTCAACATAAAGATGTGTACAAGGCCTGCTCTTTCTGGAGGAAGTGGTAAGCCCTTACAAGGGCTGGGTTAATTTGTGGTTTTTTGTGTCCGAGAGCAGGGCCTCGGGCCCTTTGTCGTCATCAATGGGATTGCCATATCAAAGTTGGTGTGGATCGAAAAGCATTTCACAGATGCAAGAACAACCCAAAGTTATGATGCCATTATGATGCCCAGTGTTTACATTGTTGCACTAGATGCCCTGGCTTTAATCGTATGTCTCACTGCTCTAAATAGTTAACTTTAATCCCCCAAATTCCTCCTTGCTCAGCAGACGATTTCTGAGAAGCATCTTCTTCTTCTTCTTCCCTTTGGCCCTTCCGCCCTGAGACAAAGTGGGGTGCACCACAACCTGAGATTTATGCTTCAGCCAATTACTAAAGATAGACAGATAGACACATAGACACATAGAATGCAACTTTTAACAATTTATAGAGATGTGTTAATGTAATGATCATATCCCATTGAGTTATAAGGGTTATTAAATTGCTCGAGGACACGGTGCATGCATTGCATGCTATTTTTAAGGGGGGCATTGAATTGCTGTTGCTGCTGCTGCTGCTTCTCTGCTTCATCTTCAAATTCTTTCCATCTGCCAGGGGACACTTCCTGCTGAGCTGTAGTCTCGTAGGTAGTCTCGGTACTGTTTGGCTTGTCTGGTGGCATTTCCATATGCTGGAGCGAATCCAAGGTCATGCAAGGGTCTTCCTCTCCACAGTCCTTCAGTGACTTCATGGGTTGCAGGATCTTCTCTGTCGATTACGTCGTTGTCCATGGCTCGATGAATTCCTATTCTGTCTCGCAGAAGATTGTGTAGAGTGCAGGCTGCCAGAGTGATGGCTGCCACTCTGCCGGGTTTCTGGGGCATTGTAGTTAGGAAGCATCTGAACCTGTGGGACAGGATACCAAAGGCATTCTCCACCACTCTCCTGGCTCTTGAAATTCTGTAGTTGTAGACTCTGGAGGGGATGTCAAGGTTTCTTCTTGGAACAGGCTTCAACAACCAGCTCTTCAGGGGGAAGGCCTCATCTCCAACGATGAAGTATGGAAAAGGATTCCCAACTGTGCCAGGTAGAGGTTCAGCAGGGGGTAGCCCAAGTCCTTCTTCTTCCAGCAGGTCCCTCAGCCTTGTGTCCAGGAAGACTCGTCCATCCGATGAGCTTCCTTGGCATCCAGCCTGCACGTAGAGGAACTTGTGGTCAGAATCCACCAAAGCCATAAGCACAATGGAACATCATCCCAAGTCATACCATGACAAAATGGCCCATAACCTTTGCTAATTCATGAATACTTAATTAACTGACCCAGTTTTGGCTCAGCTACATCACAGTTTGAAATTGTTGCTTCTGTTTCACACTGTCGCAAATGGAGAAATTGTGTATTGTTGAAAGGTGCTATCACAGTTCCAAATCCATTGAATTATGTATCTTCACAGTTCTGAAATGAAACTGTTTGAAAGTTTGCTTGTTTTACACTGTTTTTCTCAGTTGCCAGTAATCCTCTAAGTGTCCATAATCGGACTAAATCTGCATGCAAAATGCTTATGACCTAAATAAGCAGCCAATCACAGAAGAGGTTGGAAATAGCAGAAAGCCCTGTCCATTTTAGCAGGGCTTGCGTGGGGAGGATGCAATGGAATGGAAGCCCTTGTAGTTGAAGTAGATTGACCCAGCTTTCCGAGGACAACTGATGCCAATATGCTTCCCATCCAGTGCTCCGATGCAATTGGGCATGTTCCACCTCTTCTCGAAGCCCTTGGCAACTTCCTTCCAGGATGCTGGATCCATTGGCAGGGTCAGCAGATGTTCGTAAGCTCGCATGATGGCAATGCAGACACTGGGGATAAAATTGCAGATGGTGTTGGGAGCCACTCTGAAACCGTAGGCCAAGGACTTGTATAGCTCTCTCCTGTCGCCATGTACCGTAGGGTGACTGCCAACTTCAATCCAGGTTCCAGAGCCCTCCTCATGTTGGTGTCTTGTTTTGTAATTGCAGGAGCCACAGCAGCCAGGATTTCAGAAAAAATTTCAGGAGGCATTCTGCAGAAGTTGTAGTAGCCAGAGACATCATTGTTGGCCAATTCAGGCAGCAGCTGGTAGAAATGGCCATGTTGTTCCCTCTGCAGCAGCCACCATCTCTTCATCCTCCTCCTCCTCCTCATTCTTCTTAGATAATAAGCACCAGCAACAGCAGCAACAACAGCAACGTCAAGGTCTTCCCCAGCATCTTCATCAGCCATCATGTCTGTCCAGCATCCAGGAGTGTCCTCAACAAAGGTCAAGCAGCAAGTGAAGCAAGGCGGCCCTCTGCGGCCCTTTTTATTGGCTTTCGCAGCGCCCTCCTCCGCCGCGGTGCCCTCGACAACGGCGGGATGCTTTTCATTCCCGGCGATATGCCCTCGGGCCTACAGACATCCCCGTGGAGTACAAAACCATTCCCGCAGTCGTAAAAGCAACCCCCGGCGCTGTGAAAATATAGTCCGCCGCGGTGACATAGCTTCCCTGAGGGGCAGTTATAGGTTCCCTGCGGGGTACTTTTTATATCACTGGGCGATATAAAAGTATCCCGCAGGAGGAGGAAATTTCTTTCCCCCGGCGAACTTTTGGTGACGGCGTACAACTTTTCTTCCCCGCTGGGAACAAAAAGAACCCCGCCGGGCCTTTCGTTGCATGGTTATCGATTAGCCTTAATTGATTACATAATTGCCCTTCGCGCCGTCCTAATTCAAAATCGTCTGCCTCTGCGCCTTCGTCAACAAAAAGCTTACCGTCATCTCCCGTGAGACTGGGGCATTATTAAGGCTTATGAAGTGATAAGTTAAGAATTACAAGCAGTCAAAATGTTGTCTAGGACTCTAACTTGCCATGTAACATGGATGAACATGAAAAGATCACAAATGAAAAAAAAAGTTCTAGGATTATTTATGACTGGAGACAGTAACGTAAGTTACCGTACTCAGTGGTGGAGCAGTGCCATGGGTTGCTTAAGGTGTGGTGTATAGAGCAGAGTCGAAAAGTGATCAAAAATGAACACCCATCTAAAATATCATCTGATTGACACCCACCTAGAATTTTGATCTTGAGAGTCCACTGAAAATATTCTAAATTGGTTGCCCTGAGTTTGAACCCAGATGAACAAAATTTTAATATCTTCAGAAGTTTGGACTGAAAATACTTGACCACGCGGCTGCCACAGTAACTACCTGCTTAGTTCCCTACTATCATGTTAATCAAGATCTTACTTACTAATATGCTGCTCTGTATGCCTGTCAATCGCCATACAACAACCAGCTAACTTGTAGAGTCACTTACATATTTCCAGTTGATAAAATTTGACAAAGAGTGGTATAAAAGAGTCAAATTCAGACTTGTTTGTTTGATACACCAGGCCAAAAATTGACTGATATACGATTATCTGAAAATCCATAATATTCATTAAATTTTTTCCAATATTGACCTTTGAATTAAATAAGAAATTTATTATTGCTCAAAATTAGCATGATACTGATGTGATACACTGTCATGTTTATTTTGCTAAATATTCCAAAGCCTGGTATCAAGCATAATAAAAATAGGGAGGAAATAAGACACTTTAAACCTTTTTTTTTACATTTTAAATCTTAAATTTCAATGTAGAAATTTCTAGTAACTCATGCAACGGCCTTGATTATTCCTTCATAGTATGTTTAACTGTGATATGCTTGAATTTTAACCACTTAACCTTTATCATTTTAGGCAATTCAGACACAAATGTCAGAAATAAGGCAAAAATCCTTATTTTCAGTGATCATCAACATCATCGCGAACACCCGTTTTTGGTGATATCTCAGCAACCAGCAGCCCTATGAACAAAATTCCTTCACTTACATGCTTCTGCTGACCGTTTATAAGTTCCTATCACACTTATGCGACGTTTTCGCGATTTTTTTTTCGTTTTTTGGAAATTACAGAAAATTTCATCTGTTTTCAGTCCATTTCACTCGCGACGTAACCAAAGAATTTAGTTGTGCGTAGCTATGACGTCACCACAAGTAGACAGTGGCGCCACCACCATTTAGTTCACAGTTCACGAGTGACGTGATGATGACTGTAGGGTAATGCTCTTTGAGTCGGACACTTTGGGGGTGACACCTTGAGTCGGACACTATTAGTGGGGCTATACTGACTAATTGAGAGCTTCTCCATCAGTATATTTGGTACCAATGCGTAGACCAAGATCTCTTTTACCCATTCAAAAAGTATCAACTAGATATGAACAATTTTTAGTGTGTTTTTCAAGACTATAAAGATGGGGGTAAAAACCCGTTTTTCTCCCAAATTTTTGTCATAAAATCGTGTATTTTAGCGAATTTTAGCCATATTTGAAGAATACTTTGCTGGCCTATAGTGTTGATCTGACATTAGTTATCGGGTTATTCAATTAGAAAGAAGCTTTGCGCTTGTTTTGATCAAATATGAGCTTTTTCAATTCAAGGGAAGGATCTAAAGAAACTATGTTTGATGCCATGTTTTTAGAACCCAGCTGTCTGACTCAAAGATACCCTATTTCATTTCTTATTTCAGAAATTTAACCACTAATTTAGTTCTTCTGTTGTGCAAGTTCTCAATTATCTGTTAGATTTAGTGAAAACGTTTCATTTGAGGCCTTGTTTGCCAATCTATAACTCATAGGCCAAACAAGATACCACTTTTAAAAATGTCTAGAATCTAAAGTGTCCGACTCGAAGAACATTACCCAAGTGTTTTGATTTTCATTAAAAAATCAGAGGGTTAACATTCCAACTAGAGATGTTAAAGGGAAGCTATCTGGAATTTTTTTTTAGATGCAATTGCAAGATTGACTGAATCACATATTTTAATTTTTTTTGTTTTCACATTTTTGATGAATTTTCATCTGTCCCTGTTTTTCAGAACATTTAGACTGTCATAATGCACATCTTGGGTATTTAATACATATTATATATGCAAATTTCAATACCATAAGCACAGCAGCTTTTGAGTTTAGTTCCGGAAAAAAAAAAAAATTCATATTTTTTAGTATGGTGAGAAAAGTATTAATGTCATGTGGACTAGACATAACTACTGAGTGGGGGCGTTCAGACCCCCCTCCTACATCTTAACCCTAACCCTAACTAACCCTAACCCTAATTAACCCTAACCCTAAATAACCCTAACCCTAAATAACCCTAACCCTAACCCTAACCTTTAGGAAGCATCTTAATCTTGAGGAACATCTTAATCTTGTGCAGCCTCTTCAGGAACATATTGATCTTAAGGTGGCTCGATACTCGTGAACTTTCTAAGATAGGATTTCTTTAAAACAGTTTAAAATGATCCAAAATATAGTTTATAGCAAGGATCTGTAAACAAAAGTGGTCGCTACCAGCCTTTCTTTCAAAATATTTGAGGTTATGTAAAAGAAAGTCAGTCCACGCAAACCTGAAAAACTCAATTTTTCTCTTAAATTTTTTTACTGTGAAGTTTTCCCTGCCATTCAGTGGCCATTCATCCAATGTTATCAAATGAAGCATGGAATTAAAGAGGAAAGGTTGATGGAAAAGCTGACCCAAATTCCATAGAAATATATTTAGTTTAAAGAACTTTTCTAGGGGTTCGGAACAAAAGTTTCAATTTTGAAAATTAAGTATTTTTTATGAACCATAACGCAAAAAAAAAATGACGAGATAGAATTCTTTGTTTCTTTGTCATTTGCTTCCAAATAAAGTGAGGAACAATATAATGATACAGAGATATGGCCGAACGGGCCTGGATATTGCTACAAAAATGTATTTATGTCACAGAGTCATTTTTAAGAAATTAGACATGCTTGACGAAAATCGCATACAAAAATTTTCTACTACAAGTAGAGAGCTGAAAGTCTGGCAGATTATAGTCATCTTCATGGCGCATCTTATGCTTTAAACGAGAAGTCTCTAACCCCAACAGAAGTGGCACAAATGGCAAACGAAGCGGCCGACGCATGAAATTGTCAGAATTTAAAAAGATGCTGAACAAGTGTCAGCAGAGCCCTGCTGCTGTGGTGACGTCACGACAGATAGGGACTGCCTGGCTGCGCGGAAATATGTGCAAATGACGCATTTTCGTGAGTAGCGAGCCACCTTAACAAACATCTTAATGAACATCTTAATCTTAAGGAAAATCTTAAGAACATCTTAATCTTGAGGAACATCTTAAGGAACACCTTAATCCTAGAAGCATCTTAAGCAGCATCTTAATCTTATGCAGCATCTTAAGATTTGGAGAAAATTTTTTCAAATTTTTTTTTTTTTTTTTTTTTTTTTTTTTTTTTTTTTTTTTTTTTCCAAAATTTTTTATTTTTTTCCAAATTTTTTTTTTTTTTTTCATTTTCACATGAAGTTTTGTCAAAATCTTTTTTCAAAATTTGTATTTTTTGGTTACAAGTTTCTTTTATTAGACCACTCAATATCCCAGATATATTTCTAGATTGACAGGCCATATTAGACCAAAAGTTCAACATTCTAGATCATTCTACATTGACAATCCATACTAGACCAAAAGTACAGCATTCTAGATCATTCTAGATTGACAATCCATACAAGACCAAAAGTACACCATTCTAGATCATTCTAGATTGGCAGTCCATAGTATATATTGCAACCCAGCCAACTCTGTTCACTTGCAGTTGTGCAGCAGAAGAGGCAGGACCATAACACAAGATTCTTTCACATACACAGCAAAACTGCTAAAAGGTAAGCAATGCATGATTAAACTACCATAGACCACAAATTTTTTTTTTTCAAAATTTGTATTTTTTGGTTATAAGTTTCTTTTATTAGATCACTCAATATCCAAGATATATATATATATCCCAGATATATATTTATTCACAGTTTCCACATGTGTGCTGTCATGTTGAATCCATAACAGAGAGCATATGCTGGAACTGAGGTGGGATAACCATACACACCACACACACACACACACCTCCTACACCCCTTTTCAAGTATTTTCAGCAAGAATTGGTGTATTTGCCCCTTAGAAACTCTCATTTACCCCTGAGAAACCTCTCATTTACCTCATCAGACTGGACTTTTAACCTTTTTACCATTGTAAATATAAGGAAAATTTGGTAGCATTCACCTTTGTAAAATCACAATTAACCCTTCAAATTTCATGTTTTACCCTGTAACAAAAAGGTATTTACCCTCAGTAAGTTAATTTGACCTATAGAAAATCCATATTTACTCCACTAAAACCTCATTTAGCCTTTTTTACAATGGTATAGATAGGAAAAAAGTTGTAGGATTTACCTCCTAAATAAATGCTTTTACACTAAGGAAGAACACCATTTTACCCTATAATTCTTGGAAAAGTTGGATTTGTCTCTTTGAAAGCCACATTTATCCTCTATGTTGCAATAAAAACAAACTCTTTTCTAGTCATTTCAAAGTTTTATTTCATAAATTCATCAAATATCAGCTACAATGGCTCTTACAATATCATCCTCATGGTTGTTACAATATCAAATGTTTGGGAGGGGATGGGAAGGGCACAAAGTGCATATTCAAGGACTGGGCAACAGCTATGAGTCATTGAAGGACCAGTCTAAACCAGCTTGGATAACCAGGATGTTATGAAATATTTGAGCTATTTTAAGTGCAGCCCTCTAAGGCCAGTAAATTATCAATGTGTCAAATTATTGTGCAGTCTTCATTTCTATCAGGGCCAACCACCACCACACTTCAACTGAGAAGAAATAATGACTTCTTTGAATTACAAGGCAGTTCTGGAACACTTCAAAGGACAAGCCGAGGGGAAGCCTATGACTACTGTTAAGAGCGGAAAGAGTAATTTAATCTTGATTGATACCAACAACAATACCAAGATGTTAAAGGAAGATATGCCAAAGATGGAAGTTGTTATACCAGCAGAAGCAGCAGTGAGAAGAGCATGGTCTAGACTGGAAGAAGACATGAAAACAAGCTGAGAGCAAGCCAAACAGTGAAAGAAGACCTCCTACTAGACGACTTCATTCTGTAAGACCTCCTTTGCTAAGACCTCCTGAAATTCCTGCCTCACCTGAACTTGAAAAATGGATGAGATTTTAAAATTGTAACAGTCAAGGAGGCTGATTTGTATTAATACTCTATTATATAATATCATGTGCTTGATTTTTGAAATAGAGTTTTGAAAACAAATTCATGAGTTTGTTTTGTTGCTTCAACACACATTAGTCTCACATCTGAAAGTCAGTATTTGTCTTTTTTGCTGCAAAATAGCCTAAGGAAATCAATGCCCATTTTCTTGGAACTTTTTAGACGTGATTTGATGTCTCATTTGTTAAAATAGTCCAGATATAAGCCTGAAGATATATATTTCACTTATTGAGAGGGTTTGCTGCCAAACAAAGTACTTTTTTGAGGTTTCACCATTGTAGATATAGGGAAAGTTTAGAGACATTTACCTTTGGCAAATCACAATTAACCCTGCAAAATATGTTTTACCCTCTGACAAAATTGTCTTTACCCTTTTTGCAATGGTAAAATTAACTTATTACTTATTATGGGTAAAGACAATTTTGTCAGAGGGTAAAACATATTTTGCAGGGTTAATTGTGATTTGCCAAAGGTAAATGCCTCTAAACTTTCCCTATATCTACAATGGTGAAACCTCAAAAAAGTACTTTGTTTGGCAGCAAACCCTCTCAATAAGTGAAATATATATTTTCAGGCTTATATCTGGACTATTATAACAAATGAGACATCAAATCACGTCTAAAAAGTTGCAAGAAAATGGTCATTGATTTCCTTAGGCTATTTTGCAGCAAAAAAGACAAATACTGACTTTCAGATGTGAGACTAATGTGTGTTGAAGCAACAAAACAAACTCATGAATTTGTTTTCAAAACTCTATTTCAAAAATCAAGCACATGATATTATATAATAGAGTATTAATACAAATCAGCCTCCTTGACTGTTACAATTTTAAAATCTCATCCATTTTTCAAGTTCAGGTGAGGCAGGAATTTCAGGAGGTCTTAGCAAAGGAGGTCTTACAGAATGAAGTCTTCTAGTAGGAGGTCTTCTTTCACTGTTTGGCTTGCTCTCAGCTTGTTTTCATGTCTTCTTCCAGTCTAGACCATGCTCTTCTCACTGCTGCTTCTGCTGGTATAACAACTTCCATCTTTGGCATATCTTCCTTTAACATCTTGGTATTGTTGTTGGTATCAATCAAGATTAAATTACTCTTTCCGCTCTTAACAGTAGTCATAGGCTTCCCCTCGGCTTGTCCTTTGAAGTGTTCCAGAACTGCCTTGTAATTCAAAGAAGTCATTATTTCTTCTCAGTTGAAGTGTGGTGGTGGTTGGCCCTGATAGAAATGAAGACTGCACAATAATTTGACACATTGATAATTTACTGGCCTTAGAGGGCTGCACTTAAAATAGCTCAAATATTTCATAACATCCTGGTTATCCAAGCTGGTTTAGACTGGTCCTTCAATGACTCATAGCTGTTGCCCAGTCCTTGAATATGCACTTTGTGCCCTTCCCATCCCCTCCCAAACATTTGATATTGTAACAACCATGAGGATGATATTGTAAGAGCCATTGTAGCTGATATTTGATGAATTTATGAAATAAAACTTTGAAATGACTAGAAAAGAGTTTGTTTTTATTGCAACATAGAGGATAAATGTGGCTTTCAAAGAGACAAATCCAACTTTTCCAAGAATTATAGGGTAAAATGGTGTTCTTCCTTAGTGTAAAAGCATTTATTTAGGAGGTAAATCCTACAACTTTTTTCCTATCTATACCATTGTAAAAAAGGCTAAATGAGGTTTTAGTGGAGTAAATATGGATTTTCTATAGGTCAAATTAACTTACTGAGGGTAAATACCTTTTTGTTACAGGGTAAAACATGAAATTTGAAGGGTTAATTGTGATTTTACAAAGGTGAATGCTACCAAATTTTCCTTATATTTACAATGGTAAAAAGGTTAAAAGTCCAGTCTGATGAGGTAAATGAGAGGTTTCTCAGGGGTAAATGAGAGTTTCTAAGGGGCAAATACACCAATTCTTGCTGAAAATACTTTAAAAGGGGTGTAGGAGGTGTGTGTGTGTGTGGTGTGTATGGTTATCCCACCTCAGTTCCAGCATATGCTCTCTGTTATGGATTCAACATGACAGCACACATGTGGAAACTGTGAATAAATATATATCTGGGATATATATATATATCTTGGATATTGAGTGATCTAATAAAAGAAACTTATAACCAAAAAATACAAATTTTGAAAAAAAAAAAATTTGTGGTCTATGGTAGTTTAATCATGCATTGCTTACCTTTTAGCAGTTTTGCTGTGTATGTGAAAGAATCTTGTGTTATTGTCCTGCCTCTTCTGCTGCACAACTGCAAGTGAACAGAGTTGGCTGGGTTGCAATATATACTATGGACTGCCAATCTAGAATGATCTAGAATGGTGTACTTTTGGTCTTGTATGGATTGTCAATCTAGAATGATCTAGAATGCTGTACTTTTGGTCTAGTATGGATTGTCAATGTAGAATGATCTAGAATGTTGAACTTTTGGTCTAATATGGCCTGTCAATCTAGAAATATATCTGGGATATTGAGTGGTCTAATAAAAGAAACTTGTAACCAAAAAATACAAATTTTGAAAAAAGATTTTGACAAAACTTCATGTGAAAATGAAAAAAAAAAAAAATTTGGAAAAAAACAAAAAATTTTGAAAAAAAAAAAAAATTTGAAGAAAAAAAAAAAAAAAAAAAAAAAAAAAAAAAAAAAAATTTGAAAAAATTTTCTCCAAATCTTAAGATGCTGCATAAGATTAAGATGCTGCTTAAGATGCTTCTAGGATTAAGGTGTTCCTTAAGATGTTCCTCAAGATTAAGATGTTCTTAAGATTTTCCTTAAGATTAAGATGTTCATTAAGATGTTTGTTAAGATCAATATGTTCCTGAAGAGGCTGCACAAGATTAAGATGTTCCTCAAGATTAAGATGCTTCCTAAAGGTTAGGGTTAGGGTTACTTAGGGTTAATTAGGGTTAGGGTTATTTAGGGTTAGGGTTAATTAGGGTTAGGGTTAGTTAGGGTTAGGGTTAATTAGGGTTAGGGTTAGGGTCTTAGGGTTAGGTTTTAGGGTTAGGGTTAGGATGTAGGAGGGGGGTCTGAACGCCCCCACTCAGTAGTGACATAATGCGCCAAAAATAAAAAAACTACATGGCATAGTTTTGACATTACTGCCCAATATGCCAGAAATAGTTGTTTTTTTCACGTTTTTCAATAATTTTGAGAAAAGAAATAATGTCATGTGGACTGGCCACCAAAAAGTCATAACTAGGATAAAAAATACAATAATGTGCCAAAAATAAAGCTAAAGTCTTGTCTAAATTGCAACATGCCTACTCTTAATTCCTATACCAGAAGGATGCTCTATAATCAAGTTAAATAGCTCAGTTGACCCAAAATGATTCCAAACAAAATGGCCAGGTTACGGCCAAAAGACATTCTGAAAATGCTCAAATTTTGAATTTCCCGCCAAAACTCCCCATTCTCTCAATGGGACTGCAAAAATGGAGGTACACACCAACATTAAAAACCAACCCTAAAGTCATGGAAAGGATTGCTACAATTACTATAAACTGGTTACAAACCCCAGTCCCATCACATGGTGGGACAAAAATGTGCAATTATGAAAAACCCATCCTCAAAACATGGAAGGGATGCCACCATTACCATAAAGTGGTTGCCAAATCACATGTATTTGTTGTGAATAAAATATTGCATACATTTCTTTTTGAATAAAATTATATTATTTTTTATGCATAATTTGTTACTACTGTGCTACAGACACAGACAGATTCCCAATAGCCTCATGAATGTGACTTACCAGCGCAGTGCTTCACTCACCACACTGTGGTCCGTACACATCTAGTTTTGCAAGACTTAGTCACTTTTGGAATACTTCGGGGGTTGAATAACTTTGTTTCTGACGGTACTAATGCATTCTACTTGATCAACAATGTTGTCACATTTCTTGTGGCGCTTTTTGTTTCAACTATAGATTCCATGAGGCAAGTTCAACAACAAACAATCAGCAAGCAAAATTATCAATTTATGTAAATAGAAGATATTTGTGTGTAAATCAAGCTGGGTAGATACTGGGGTAAGTCGTGTCAGGGGGTAACTTGTAAAGAGTAAAGAAGGCAATTTCACCCATTTAAGGACTCAGTGCCAATACATTGGCCTACTGACCAATGGGACACAAGTTTGATTCCCAATCCAGGCAACCCAACCCATGTTAGACAGATGCTTCATCTTGCGCTACTTGTGCACCTTGCGCCATTTCTCTGGTCCCTAATTTAAATATCGAGCTAAAGTTAAGTGCTTATATATTCAGAACATAAATTGCGCATGATGTGAAGGATTTATATAAAGAAATGGGTGAAACATAACTTCAACCAGTCTTATCTACCATTAATGCAAACATTCAGCCATCTTCATCCAATGACAAATGAGGACAATGTCAATGAGCCCTCCTTCAGGCTGAAGTAAGTGTTATGATTCAGCCATCTTGACAGCCTTCTTTGAATCAATGGATTAATTTTTTTTGAGGCGATGTATCAGCCCCTAGCTGATATATTCTTAGTTACTCTTTTTGGTGCCACTCGCCTCTGTATAGATGGCCTCTGGCCTCCCAACAGGAGGCTTTTTATTTCTGGAATTCAGAAAATCTGCGGAACGGGACGCTTTTGAGGGATCAGCGGTAATAAAATGTGGATGGCGTGAAATGTGCAGAACAAGGTCAAAAAAATCGCCTCTATTTTTTTTTTTTTTCTTGTTTAGAGGTAGGAAGAGAAACTAGCCAAGGAACAGCCATGGTTATATTTAACACTTATGCTCTCTATTCCTCCTAGTGTATAAGCACATCTTCTGAAATAAAAAACGACAGAGGAGGGTATCTTTGAGTCAGACAGCTCTGTTCTGAAACAAGAATCCGCAGATTCAAAACCGACCTAACGCAATGAAATTGAAGGTGCCATTGCTTAAACCACTGAGCAACTGATATTGGAAGATAGGAGAAATAGTTGATTGGAAGATGCTAGACTATTAGTATAGAATCAATGCAGTTTCTAAAAAAAAAGGAAAGATGGCTGCAGGGTTCCCACTCTTTTGCAAGTTCAAATTCAAGGTTTTTTCAAGGTTTTTCAAGGTTGCCAAAACCAATTTTCAAGGCCTAAACCTGCAATTCTTTCAAACTGATTTTGTGCCCCAGATAGTCATCAAAGTCCACAATTTGTTGGACCGTTTCAATTTTGGCAAGAGAACACCAAATTCCAGACTTTTTCCAGGTTTTTGGTGGATATATCACATTTTACAGGTTTTTCCAGGCCGGGAAAAGCACAATCCAAAATTCCAGTTTTCAAGGTTTTCCAGGTTGAGTGGGAACCCTGTGGCTGCCAAAAGAGCTGCCATCTTGGATTTTTCATCATGTTCCTGATCCATACCCACAGGCCATAACCTGTGCCAAATTTCATAACTGTAAGTGAAATATTAAGGTCACAATGGTCAGTTCAAGAATGACAAAAATGGCTGCCACAAAGTGGCTGCCATCTTGGATTTCTCAACATGTTTCAGATCGATACCCATAGGCCAATACCTGTACCAAATTTCATAACTCTAAGCGAAATAATGAGGTCACTATGAGCAGTTCAATAAATGAAAAAAGATGACTGCCAAAATGGCCACCACAAAATGGCCGCCATCTTGGATTTTTCGACATGTTCCCAATCCATACCCAGAGTCCCATACCTGTACCAAATTTCATAACTGCAAGTGAAATATTAAGGTCACAATGGGCAGTTCAAGAATGAATAAAGATGGCTGCCAAAATGGCCATCACAAAATGGCCACCATCTTGGATTTCTCGACATGTTCCTCATCCATATCCAGAGTCCCATACCTGTACAAAATTTCATAACTGCAAGTGAAATATTAAGGTCACAATGGGCAGTTCAAGAATGAAGAAAGATGGCTGACAAAATGGCCACCACAAAATGGCCGCCATCTTGGTTTTATCGACATATTCCCAATCCATACCCAGAGACCCATACCTGTACCAAATTTCATAACTGCAAGTGAAATATTAAGGTCACAATGGGCAGTTCAAGAATGAATAAAGATGGCTGCCAAAACGGCCATCACAAAATGGCCACCATCTTGGATTTCTCGACATGTTCCTCATCCATACCCAGAGTCCCATACCTGTACCAAATTTCATAACTGCAAGTGAAATATTAAGGTCACAATGGGCAGTTCAAGAATGAAGAAAGATGGCTGACAAAATGGCCACCACAAAATGGCCGCCATCTTGGTTTTATCGACATATTCCCAATCCATACCCAGAGTCCCATACCTGTACCAAATTTCATAACTGTAAGTGAAATATTAAGGTTACAATGGGCAGTTAAAGAATGAAGAAAGATGGCTGCCAAAATGGCCGCCACAAAATGGCCGCCATCTTGGATTTCTCAACATGTTCCCAATCCATACCCAGAGACCCATACCTGTACCAAGTTTCATAACTGTAAGTGAAATATTAAGGTCACAATGGGGAAAAATCGCCAAACGTGGTTTACATCTGGTTTGCGGTTGCAGTTTATGCCTACTGTTTATGGTTTCGCCTGATCCATTAACAGCTCCTGTATTAACCGGCCTCCGCTGTTAGGCCGGTTAAAAATGACATCAAAGATGCAGGTGCTTTAGTGTCTTCTTTTCAATAAAAAAAAATCAAAATTAGAGCACAGGATAGGGTAATCTTATTCATAACTAATGACAAAGAAACAGAAGTCAGATCAATGCCATAGGCCAGCAACAGATTATTGAAACAGGATAATATTCTAATAAAATTCACAAATTTCTGATACTAAATTGAGAGAAAAGCTGTTTTTTTACCCCATTTGTGGGGCCATAAAAAAACTCATTATGCTTGTTTGTATCATGCTGATATTTTGGGTACAGATAAAGGAGGTCTTAAGCTAAAGATTGATGCCAAATATATAGGTATGGGAGCTCTCAATTGGCCAATATAACCCATCAAAAAGTGTCCGACTTAATGTTACACCCTGTCAGTGTCGGACTCAAGGAATCTTACCCTAGCATTGACAATCAGCATGAAGCCAACACTTGTTATCAACTTTTTGTTCAATGAAAAAGGACATGTTTAAAAATGGGGTTTTAAATTAGTTTTATACCAGGACAAAATAGGCCTATCCTTCATGGCTAGAAAATTATAATAACTTGCCCCACAGGCACACCCCTGTATCTGTCAATTGATATTCAGTAATCTTAAACAGACTGTGCAGTACAGTCAGTCTAGGCGACTGCCTGTGCTTGTCCAAGTGTCTCCTATCATTACTATTATGTAATGTAGGGTAATGATTTATGAAAGGCTTACACGGAGTAGTACTCCGGAGTACCCAGATAGGTCAAAGCCGAGCATAACATTGAGCCAAATAAGGAGACCGGGGTAAGTTGTGCCATTTTGTACTTCAGCTAAATCGTGTAATCTGAAAATCAGATGTCAAAATATAATACCTCTGCCAGAATCGAGCCAAGTAGCAGGACAACTGGACCATTTGGCCTATCATGGTAGGCATTTGAAAAAGTAGGTCAAGTGACAGAACTTGCCCTGGTCCCGAGGTAAGTTGTGCCGCATGTTGGGGCAAGTTGTTCCACTTAGTTTATTCCAAATTTTTTTTTTTTTCACCTGTTTCTTCAGATAGATGGGGGAGGGTTGGTCAAGTGGTAGCATATTGGGCTGCCAATTGCTGGGTCCATGCTTCGAATCCAGCTCTTTACAGGTCCCCTGGGCCTATGTTGGACGGCTGTTTCAATCATCCTTCGCCTCATTGCTGTGTCCTCCTCCTGTCCCAATTAGCATACCGAGTGCATAATACAGGACGTAAAGCCCCAATCACCCATCCATTCTCCAGGTAGATCATTTGTATCATGTGCTTGGCATACGGCTAAATGTAAATGCTTAGTTTTTTAACGTCCATTACATAGACAGAGTCCATCTCAACAGACTGTACAATTACACCCTTGGTAGCCCTGTTCAAGCATGAGCCTTTCTCAACTCCCCGGGAGTATGCAGCCAGGCAGCCGTATAAGGCGCCACAATGCTAAGTCACTCTACAATCGCCATCACTGCCTGTAGCCAAGTACCCATTTACACCTGGGTGGAGTGAAGCAAAGAGTTATGGAGGATCTGCTCAGTTCCTCCATGCCATGGCCAGGACTCGAACCTGCAACGTCTCAGTTACCAGGCGAGAGCCTTATCCACTAGACCACGGCTAGCATACGGCTGATATTTTACAAAAAAACTATCAGCCATTTTATGCAAAAATTCGAAATCCAGCAAAAACAAAAATTATTAAATATTTAGAGGGTGGTATAACGCTTTTAACACATGTTCTTCTCAGTGCAAGTTATTTCACATGTTGAGGCTTTGTGTAAAATTCAGACCTAAATAGATGAATAAAAATTCATCTTTGTTATACGATTGGCCCATCTCACCCCAATCAAAACGGCACAACTTACCCCAAATTGATTTTCTGGAGAAAACTGGTAGTCAAAAATAAAATAATAATGCAAGATTAAATCTGACAACAAAAATGTCTAGATATGCCTCCTAACTCCATCCTACCCAGAGGAACATCACCCTATTACAAACACCAAATTACCAAGTAACAAGAATTTCAGTCCTCGTCACTTCAAGTTTTTATTTAAAAAATTGAATTTACGAGTGTAGCTTTTCACAGCATTATATTTTATAGGTGTATATTAATGTAGACTAAGTGTGTATACATGGATGACATTGTCTTCTTTACCCAGTTCTTCATTTCACCCCAACACTGGGTGGCACAACTAACCCCGTGGCACAACTTACCCCAGTCTTCCCTACTGTTCACAAAAAGACTTTCAGAGAGTGGCACAATTTACCCCAGTATCTCCAAGTTGACTCGTAGACATAAAAAAGTCTAAAAGGCTTACAAATGATTTACAAAACAATATAATATTTACGCAGCGAAACGGCCGCAGCGAATCGAGCACAATAGAGGACTCAAAATTATTTGAAGTGATGGTCTGAACATCAACAGTCCACAGTAGGGAATTTTACAAGCTAAATTAAATTATTAACACATGACTTATTTCATTTCAATGCAAATAACAAGAAAACATAACAATATTAAAGTTAGTTAGGCCTAGTCTTTATAAGCTTATGATTATGTAACAGGGAGCAATTAATCCACAAACAGATCATGTTATTGTTTTTGTATTGCTGTATAGTATATATTTACACTATTATGTAATATCAACAATCTAACATAGACTTGACTTTGACAGCTTTCAGTGTTATCCACCTTTCTACCATTTAGCTGATTATCAATATTATTTATCTATTAAATATTATACAGTTATCGCACAGCACAGAGTGCAATATCCGTTTTTATGGCACCGAGGTGACTAATATTGCAAGAGGGCGCAGCCTGAGTGCAATATTAGTCACCGAGGTGCCATAAAAATTGCAGTCAACGAGGTGCCATAAAAATTGCACTCGGTGCTGTGCGATAACCGTATATTGTTCCATGACCCCAATGTAACAAGCCCCCTGATTGGCCAACAACCCACCTGCATAATGTGATATTCACCTGTTTTGCATATTCAGATGTCTGCAAATTGATGTAATCTGAACCCCAACCAACTTCTAGAATTGGGCCCCGTCACTGTGTGCAGTGGTGTGTGACAGGCAGGTCTATAACAAAAGTGTTATTCACTGATCAGTGAATATAACATTTGCTATTGACCTCCCTGGAAAAAATTTCCAAAAATAAAAATTCATAAAAAAAAAATTTCCCCAAAAAAATAAATCCAAAAAAAGAAAATCCCCAAAAAAAAAAATTCCCAAAAAAAAAAAAAATGTCCCAAAAAAAAAAAAAATTCCTGAAAAAAAAAATTCCGAAAATAAAACAACTTCGAATTACACAACAAAATTTAAAAAAAAAGAAAATTTCCACAAAAAAAAAAAATTTCCCCAAAAAAAAAAACATCATGGAACAAAAAAAAAATCATCATGGAACAAAACAATTATGGACTTCACTTTCGGTCAATATCAGGTTTTACGGATCTGACCTAGTCAGATCCGTAAAACCTATCTATCAAATAGTATCAATTTATTTATCCATCTGTGGGTCGATCTATCTATCTATTTATCTATTATCTATCTATCCATCTATCTATTTATCTTTCTATTCATCTGTCTATTATATTTTTTGTTTATTTTATCTCTCTAATATTCTAAATTTATCTGACTTTATATGTATTAAACAGTTACATAACTGCCTTTCATAAATTGAATATGAAATAAAAATAAAAGAACTTATGGTAACTCTGTAATTCCCACAAAAAAGATTTTAACATTTTAAAGTGCTGCGCGAATGTCATGGCAGTGCCATTAACATATTAATGCACTTGGAAATGTTCATATGAGTAATGCATAATTTCACAGGAAATATATATATATAACACAAATATACAATTAATTATTTTTGTTAAAACAGTTAGCCTATCCCAACTAATTCAATCTATATTACATGCTCTTGGTAGGTTTATATTACCTTCAAACTTAAAATTACCTTGTGAATGCAGGTCATGTGTCTTCTCAAATTCTCAGCATTAAACTGGGTGGCATTTAAGTTGACAGAAAGTATCATTAAGGCAGATTTAAGTACCAATTACATTTAAGTTGTCTATTGTTATGTTTCACAGCTAAGATTCATGTTTGCAGAAACAAACAAACAAACTGGCATGATAGCAATGTTGTGTTATGGTCAGGGGTGTATCCAGAAAATGTTGGACCAGGGGGGGGGGGGGGGGTTTACCAATGAAAATGTACTAAAAATATCCGGATTTTTTTTACATTAGAATGTGCAGGCCAAAAGTGGGGGGGGGGGTTGAACCCCTAAACCCCCCCCCCCCCCGGGGAGGGGATTGAACCCCTAAATCCCCCCCCCCCCGGATCTGCTACTGATGGTTTAGCACAGTGGGCCTGTAACAAAACAAACTGGGACACAGCTGGACATGCTGGGGCATAGCTGGACATACTGGGACTTATATGGACATACTGGGACTTATATGGACAAATAGATTGTATGAGGAATTGTAGGATGTACATGCACTTATCTGGATATATTAGGATTTTTTGGATACATCTGGACATATCAGGACATATTTGGGCTTATTGAGACATACAGGGCGTAGAAGGACAGACAGGATGTATGGGGATTTGTAGGGAGTACATAGACTTACCAGACCTGTTTGAACATATTTGGAATAATGGGACATAGCAGGACACACTGGGACATAGCAGGACATACTGGGACATAGCAGGACATGGCAGGACATACTGGGACATAGCAGGACATACTGGGACATAGCAGGACATACTGGGATCTGGCAGGACATACTGGGACATAGCAGGACATATTGGGACATAGCAAGACATACTGGGACATAGCAGGACATAATGAGATTTATCTGGACCTTTCGGGACGTATTTGGGCTTATTGACACATACAGGACGTACAAGGACACACAGGATGTATGAGGATTTGTAGGGAGTATATGGACTTACCGGACCTGTTTGAACATATTTGGACTTATGGGACTCGGTCGTGCATATTGAACTAACATGGGAATTACTTGGACTTAAAAGGGACATATTCGGGCGTATTTGCACTTACAGGACTAACAGGACCTGAGGGACTTATGCGATGAAATGGGGCCTGCTACCACCATTATAGTCTATCTATGACTATGGGGCCATCTCAAGCATGCATTATATTCATGACATGACTGCCTTATCAAGGATCAGTGTCCCACAGTAGGCTACTTGGCCCTGTGGTGAAGATTAGCAATCGAGATATAAAATGAACAGCGGGGCTTGAGCGGGGAGCAATGATGGGCATCCGTTATACCCATAGGCGTACGGGACGCGCGATTTTTGGGGGGCGAGCGGCATTTGCCCGAATTTCGAGATCTAAATTTAATACCATTTCGAATGAAATAGCCTGGAAATCACTAATTTAAAATAGTTTTTACCTAATCATCTGCCCAAATTTTTAGCCTTTTTGCCCGAATCTTACTGTTTCCCAAACTTTTGGGGGGGCGACCGCCCCCCCTGCCCCCCCCCCATACGCCTATGGTTATACCAGTGAACAACGCATATTTTATTTTAGCCGAAGTCTGAAAAATTCTGATGAGCGCACTGGTCCCCCCGTGTCCCCTCCCGTAGGGACGCCTGTGAAAATAGATACATTTTCCCCTGTTTTCCATCAATAATTATTAAAATGAACTTAACTTGATGCAGCTTCAGATGGAAGTTTTATTTTACAGAGAGAGAGAGAGAGAAAATGTTTATTTACGTGACTAGTGTTACAGGTACATTTAATAATCAAATCACAGTTTATATAATAACAAAACACCCAGCCCTACATGGGCTTATTAGTCACGAGATAACAAATGACATCATCTAACATAAAAACAATATATTAGAAACCTAGAACAAAAACACAAATAGATATATTCAGTTCAACAATTTTAATTTATCCAGCATTTTTTGATAACCAAGATAATAATCAACAGGTTTAAAAATTCTCGTTTGTAAGTTTTCGCTGCGTGAGAAATGGGTGCGAAGAAAAGCATTGTACGTTTTATTTGCACCATCATCTATTGTACAATCACCACTGTCTGTACTATTACCGTGTTTGGATTCTTGCTCAATTTCATTTGTATTTTTGTGGATACACCTTCCGAGTCCCAGCATATTATCAATGTTTTGAGGTTTATCCATATCACAGTCCGTGCTACTCAATATTTTTGTAATGTCACCATTTTGGTTTGTTCCTGTTGGAACACAACACGCATGTCCAGCCATATTGTTCGTGTTGGTTAATACACCATGATGAAGTGTCTCAATCACTCGTAAACTGTTAATCATAGAAAGTTTTGACACTGAAGGGACAGTACCAGAACTAGTATCCGAGGTGTCATACTCAAGTTTGATTCTCTTTCGAGACTGATTGGAGCCTGTTTCACAGTCTTCTTCCGCAAGACGTTCCGTTAGTAATCTGCCGCCACTTTCAACATTTTCACGACAACAAATGACATCTGTTTTGGCACTAACGGCTTCAATTTCAAATTTTGTATTTGCTATCGGAATGTCACAGCTCGCACGATTTCCATAATGATTATTTGGACACTCTTTGGACTTCGTGAATTGATGTTCAGAATTAGAATTGGATGAAATTTGTTCAGAATTGGATGAAATTTGTTCAGAATTGGATGAAATTTTATCTAAGTTGGAAGAAATTTGATTAGAATTGGAAGAAATGTCACCAAAAATATCACAGATTTCATCAAAATTGCTCGATTCACTAAAATGTTCAGAAATGTCTTGAGAATTCAAGCAACTTTCATCAAAACAGTCATCGAACAAGTCATCAGAATTTGCACAACTGTTGTTATAATCCGAACAAGTGGATTCCGATTCTCCCGACTCAGAACCAGAGTAAAGTTCCTCAGAATAAGCGAAGACTTGTTCATTTGTTTCTTTCGGGCTAAGTTCAGAAAACTCTTGAGGTAAATGTTCAGAGATCGAACAAGTTTCGTCAAAATTCCCGTCAAATAAATCCAAGGAGTCGTCACTATACTCTGACATTTCGTTACGATCATTTTCCAAATTCATATCGTGATGATGATTCGAATTCCCCATTTTGACAACCGATTCTGAAGAAATGCTACCTTTCAAGGATTTCAACTTTTCATAAATAACAGTTTCTACGACAGCACTTTCATTAATACTATGATGCACATGAAGTTCAGTCAAATTTGATTTTGATTCCTGTACAGTCGCCATTTTGGAATCAACTTGAAATTGATCTTGACTGTGTTTACCAGTTTCTGTTGTCATGGTAACCACATTGTCTTTTTGACTTTGTAAATAACTTGGCTCTTTTTTCATCTTTGTTGAATTGACTGGAGTAATTGTGATATCCACCAGTTGCTTTCTATGTTCATTTTTTTTGTCCGCTCTTTCATCCTTAACTTCCTTTCGAGATGGAAGGTTTGTCTGAAGCAACTTTTCCAGACGTATTTCTCGAAACAGGTGGCAGCACCGTGCATAATCACCATCTTTTCTCAGCTTTTCCACCAGGTGGCTCTTGTCCATCGATACATCTGCTCCAAGCAATTTCTTCAAATTCTCGGAATCGAAATGCTTGAATGGACACCCAACAGCCTCTGTTGTACTGCTTGACTCCTGAAATAAATTCATTTTGATTACACAAATATTTATGATGATGCAGGCTAAGTTGGACAGAGTTTGCTCAACACAATCTTAGACAATCACTTGCTGTATAAATAGAAATCACTTAATTAGTAGAAATTAACTGCTTTTAGCCAATAGCCATGGGAGGGCAGCTAGACAGTGCTTAAAACTGCTCTACTACAATTGGGCCAGAAAAGGCATTCAAGAGTGCAATAAAGTGGATAATTTAACTATAATTGTTAATGGGTTCAAGTAATCTGTGCTCTGCAGACGACAGACCTTTTAATATAAATTATAGATATCACCAATTACTACGATAATTCGATAATCTTCTGAAAACATAATTACCTGAATAGCTTCGCAGCTATGCCCTCTGTAATTCTTGCGACTACCTTCCAATCCGTAAAGATGGCGAATGTTGTACGTGTAGCGTTTGGCGTCAAACTGCCAGCTGTGCGTACAGCTGTTGTCATGGCAATTGGAGGATACACTGTCTTTGGAATATTCCTCCCTCCAAAATTGGAGAGCTTCGTGGAGGGCAAGGCCAGCTTCTTTGAGAAACAAAGTGTACCGTATCTGAAATAATAGAATAGAGAAATATAATAGAGAACTATAACAGAATATGATAGATTGATAGTTTTGAACTTTTGATACTATGGATGGGGCTTTATGTCCTGTATTTACGCACTTTGAAAGGCTAATTTAGTACAGGAGGCCTCAGCGAAGGCGTAATAACAGAAGGATGGATGTTTGGGCTTTACTTCCTGTATTTAAGCACTTGGTAGGCTAATTAGGACGGGAGGACACGGCATGGGGAAGGATAGTAATAAGAGAAGGAGAAGATCATTTAATTGAACACTAACAATGGACATTTTCTTCAAAAATTTCGAGTGAGATTTAGAAATTTCGAGGCAATGGCATGCAGAATTCCCTACTTTTTCTAGCCATGATTAATCTGCCACACAGTCCAATAACATAACTGATTAAGTCTTGACACCTTTCTGGAAAGATCAATTGATGAACATACCCTGGCATGATGAGGAAGTCTGTGTGTAGCCCTCAGACGACTATGCAGCAATCCCATGCAGGGAGGGAAGGAGGCACTCAGGAAATCCACCTGAAAATCAACACCACAAAATAAGATAGAAATTCAAATAACAAGTAATAACTATTATACTACTCAGCAGATTTGACCATAACTTGAAAAACAGTCTGTTGACAGATACCAATTTCATCTTACATATTCCAGCACGAAAATGAACCTTATTTATATTCTACCAATACCATATTTACAGCTCCAGAGCATTGAAATGCTTCATTTTCCACACTTCCTCCATTCAGCTATTATATATGTTTGTCTTACAAAAGAGAAGCAGTATATTAAAGATCTCTGCTGATTTAAAATTTTATATTGGATTTTTCCAGAATATTCACCTGATCGGCAGTAAATGTCCCCAAGTGGTTTCTTCTTTCTCCATGAAGTCCTGATTTCCGAAGGAGATTCTGAAAGAATTTTTATTGATTTCATTACACATGTTACAGGGGTTTATTAAACGTAAATTATTTGAGCTCAGTTCCCATATCTGGCTGGATATATATTAGCAGTTCATATGAAATTGTTCATAAAATCATTGCATCTGATTTTATGAGCAAACTACCTTTCTCTATAATCTATATATATATGGGACTTGAATTCATTTACACAACTATGATTGATTGATTAAAAACTTAAACCAAATTCATAATGTTGTTCATTCAATTTGACACAAACAGAAATTTATAACGTTTTACCAATTCAACAAGAATCCAAGGATTCAAAGCCTGGGTTTACTGAAGCGTATGCATTTACACTATAGTTTCAATAAGAGTGCTATTTTTATTTTTCAAATTCAACCTAGCATCTTAGTTTAATTAGATTGCTAAACATTTTTAGCTAAAATGCCATGTAGCACAAGTGAAAAGACTCACAATCCTATAAAAACTTTTACTAAGTAACAAACACAGCAGGTATTGTACCTTTATAATCATGAAGAGGCCGAGAAATCTCCGATCCTTATCTCTGTTCTCTGCTTCTTTCAGAGCTTTGTAGACGGAATACTCCAGAAGACGACGGAATAAGATGACTAGAAGATCGCACAATTTCGAGACGGGAACCGCAGCTATGCCTTTTCTGAGCTCGACACACCTCCTCGCAACAAGTTCATCGACATATTGAAAGGGAACTTTGATGAATTCATCTTCCAAGTTGTCGTAATAGCAACCGATCAACCGGCTCCAGCCTCGTCCATGTAAAATGTACAAGATCATGTGACAACAATCGACCAATGAGGACGCCACCCTGTATTCCGCAACTTCAGCTTTGACCAGCAGTTTTCTCAGAGGTTTAACAGCTTGCAATAGTTCTTCTTTCTGCATGCAAGACAACCGATATGCAAAAAGCATCGTTTCGGCCTCCAGGAAAAATTCTCTCGCTTGCGAATCTTGGAGACAAGCCATTCTGGAATAAAAAAGTAACAACTTAAAGGTTTTTTGTTGCACTTTCAGTCAATTAGTATTTGTAAAATGTATAAATTGTTTACAAAGTTATTCACCAAATACGCTTCATATTGCTCAATGGTCATGCTTACAGATCTGAAGATCCTCTATAATTTTAACACTCATAGATTACACGAATATGTACCAGTAATTATTTTGTACAGTGAAGCAGAGCTGGCTACATTGTTAATTTCTCAAAAATATATGAGCTTTCAGGTTCAAAGTGACCTAATATGATGGCTTCTAAGCAGTCAACAGTCAAATGAAACTGAATGCCTGCTAAATTTAATGAAGATAAATAGGTTCTAGATCACAGTTTTTACGTGTGAAACAGCTACAGGCCGGAGACAAAAGCCTTAAAGGGGAGGGGCCTCGGAGGGGAACCTTTGTGGAGGGGTTAAAGTTTACATCTCCATTAGGCCACACATAATTTATCTTTAGCTTCTCGGATCCTCCCAAGGCACTTTTTTTAGGGTCAGTCGGTACTCGGTAGGACAAAAAAACTGGTTAAATTTTTTTTTTTTAATAATGTAAAAAAAAAGTTTTAATTTTTTTAAAATTTTTTTTTTCCATCGGCAGGAAATCTATTGTGTCGGCGGGTCCGCGAAGCTAAGAATCAATAATGTGTGGCCTTAGTGATTTTCTAAATAGTCATTTGCTACTGCTCTTTAATTCAATAATTTAGAAGCATGAGAGTATTTACCTAAGACAGAAATGAGAAATGCGGTCCTTATCTGAATCTTCTATCAATATATCCGAGTCCTCCGCTACTTCCAGGTCACTTACGAGGTCTCTGATTTTGGCGCTGTTGCCGCCACACGCTCTTATGGCAATTAGGAACTTCATCCTGACTGTCGTGATGTGACGCAACTTCTCCAATGGGACCGTTCCTTTTGGAGGAAACACGTAAAACGCCATTTTCTGGGAGTCGAAGATATTGCGACACTTTTTAAGAGATCACAGAAGAGGATAGACCCGACACTGGAGGATGGTGACTTGGGTGTGATTTATCAGGTCTGCCAGATGATCCACACCGCATGAGGGAGAGCCAATGTCTGATTAAACAAAAAATCAAAATAAAATCAATATTTCCATTTCGGGAGTTGCAAAAGAATTCATTGTTTTTTTTTGCAGTCATTTTCGGCCATAATCCTGCAATACGATTGGTTAATTTACCGAGAATTCGATCATGCAAAAATGTTAGTTCACATGTGGGTCAGGAAGGAGACCAATGATCAGTTATTGTGCCTGGGAGAAGGGGTTGGTATTGTAAAATCACCAAACCATTAAATAGAGGGGGTCTATGCTTAAGTCCGACCAGATGATCTTGGGGGCACGGCAGTAGCATCACCAGGATTTATTTTTGGGGGGTGAAGGGGGGCCAGGCCGTTCAACCGGGGGGGGCCATGTGACTTGTAATGACCTATGGGACAATAGGTAAGCTCAAAATTAAGGAGGGCAAGAGGGGGGGACAAGTGAATTTCAGGCGGGGGCAACGGCCCCCCCTGGTGATGCCACTGGGGCCCGTGGGGGGGGGGGGTGGTGATGCCACGGTGTATTTTGGCTAGGGCCCCCCTGGTGATGCCACTGGGGCCCAGTGGGGGGGGGGGGGTGGTGATGCCACGGTGTATTTTAATGCCTCAGCCCCCCCTTGAAACAGCGGTCCCGTACTCCTATCGGGTCTATGATATTTGTGTAGCTAAAACAATTTGGCTTTCCTTTGCAAACTAAAAAAAAGGTTTGACATTTTGTGCTTGAAAAAAGTCATCCCCCGTGGTAAAATCCCCCCCAACTATCATCAGGTCGGCCCCTTAATTCTGCGGACATATTATGAATTTTGTAATTGTGTTTTAACTAATACAACAATTTAAATATAAGGGTATAGATATAATATGGGGGAGGGGCAGGGGGCTCAATGGATGCCACTGTTTATTGCCAAGTGTTTGGTTTACACTTAGGTAATGCAATGGTTCCATTTCGTGCGTTGCAATGGATATTGAGGTTTTCTTCAGAGTAAAATAGCTCAAATCCAGCTCTCTGATTGGTCCATAGTCAGGAAGTGTGCCTTTTCTGTATGTTCGTGTGAAAGGTCATGGTTTTGCTTGGTACCAGAATTTTTCTAACTTTTTTTTGCAATTTTTTGGTGTAAGTGAAAATCATGACCCTTCATGTGATCTATTATCGCTCATAACTTTCTATGTGATTTACTCTATGGTATAATTTCTAATTCCGAAATAACTCTGTGTGGGTAGGGGGACCAGTTCTGATTTACAAAGTCCCTCCAGGGACGGATGAGGGGGGAGGATGGAGGAATATATACCGCCCCCACCCAGAAAATTTTTTAATACTTTTATATCAATGCTGAGTTGCGTTATGCGGTCGGCTACGCATTCCACGACGCGATAAACCGATAGACCCCCCCCCCTAGGCCCTGCACCGGAATTTTCTGGACCCCCCCCCCCCCCGAATCCCTCACCACCCACTCTGAATCCACCCCGGGCCAGCTTCATCATGTTCATAGCATTGATAAATTGCAAGCACTAGCAAAGCCTTACTGTCCTTCTGAAACTCACACTGACACTAAGTCTTGATGAAAGACTATATTTTGTTAGCTAATATTTTGTCAACAATAGTCAATACACCATAAATTCTCTGAATAAACTAACTCAAAATTGTCTGTAATGTGCCCTTGTCACAGCTAGTTTACCGCTTCATAAGGCTTTGATGGCACTAACGTGTCAAAGCATTCTACATAACTTAACTAATAAGTTGATCAGACAAATTGGACATAAACTTGATTGTATACCATCATTTAGGCTTGATTTAGTGCAGAGCACCTGCATCTTTCACTTTCTCTCCTCTGCCGCCATGTTTTTGAAAGTAGGTCACAAGGTCATGACCAGCCAATGAGGAGTCACTACGTATTCCCATCCGGGTCAGAGGTCACACAAGCCATAAACATGATTGCCACGTTAGGCAGGTGATGTTATCAACATTTTTAAGCTCTGGGGAGACTGCACAGGTGTCAGATAGTCACATACTGGTGCAGAGGACTGTTTAACATCTAGCCATGAAGACTGACTGGTTTATAGCTGCCTTTGTGGCGTCTTTATGTCTGTTTGCCACAGCTGAAGACAGTGAGAAAGCAGCTGGAGAAAATGAAAGTGCAGAATCAAAACTGAAAGTAGAAGTTTTAACTGATCCTCCAGCTGATTGCAAGCAGAAATCACAGAAAGGAGACATTCTGAAGATGCAATACAAAGGGACACTGGCTTCTGATGGCACCCAGTTTGATTCCAGGTATGTATAGATGATATTTTCTGAATTTATTCATTCTAACTTTTTTTTTGGAAAACTTTCATTGACCATACTGTATGTACACAGGCCAATTTTTTCATGCATGGTCAATTGGTCATGGTGATATATATTTTTTGACATATATTCTGATTGTGTCAAAGTGAAAATACATTCCTCAATTGATCTAATTTTGGGAATATAAATTGTGTGTGACGACACTGATTGATCTGTCAGGATATGTGTATCAAATTTAGATCTGTCATTCATTATATATATTTTTTCAATCATTCCATCACCTAGGCCGGTAATTATTACCTGATTGAATGATTGTAGATTCAATCAAATCCATGCAGATTTAATTATAAAAAAGTGAAACAATTAAAAAACCATACATGTGTAATATATATCACAGAGCTCTAGAGTTCAGATATTTCTCTGAAATGTGTAACACTGTGATATACAAGTGTGACATTCCACATACAGGATGACATACCTAAAGGCTAGAGGCAAGTTGAGGCAACATATGGTGTCACCACCAGGATCTGAGCCGAACATTTATGTCCATATGTTTTGCCATTTTTAGAGGTCTTCACTTTTATACAAATTAGTTTAAAAACAATATGTTTTAATAAGTGTAAGTTGTCACTAATCGCTATATATTTAGTGTGGCACACATACATTTTTTATGTGTCTATGATCATAAAATTCATTAGAGTGATGATAGTGAAAAAAAGGTGAATAAGACCAAAACCCATTCTAACAATATTTGCACGCTTGCAATGCTAAAAACCATTAAAATACTGATTAAACAATGTCAAAGGAAATTCAAATATACACATGCTTTACTATATAATATTGCATGGTGCACCCAATATTAACTCCTTGTTAAGAATATATCACTTAATTAATTATTCAGTATAAAGTTACCATGGTTACTGTTGTGGGTTGACAACTCCAATTCAGAATTTTATTACAACGTTAAATGTGTGATAGATATTATGTCAGTATTTTACTTGCAGTGAAAAAGTCTTTAATTGGCATGACATAAATGTCACCAAATATTAATGAGATGGCCATGTGACAGGAAGGAATATTATTTGCATACATTAAAGTGATTAACCCTGCATATTATTATGTCAAGCTTGAGTTCATGATTATGATAATGATTCACTTTATGCATAATTATGTATCACTTGATAGTGAGATAATGAAATTGATATCTATTTATTGTTGAATAAATTCCAAAGCTAATACTCTTATAAATATATTTATAAATATTTATAATAACAACAGGGTTGATTGAGTTAAACAATGGAAATTCATGATTTATTTGATTGAAATCTGATTTATTAAATCATTTGATTTTTCAAGAAAAATAATTGCACACACGGCTATCAGGTAAAATTTAGAACTGAGATAAATTTGCATGACTTATACCATGTATACGATTTAGGTCGGTTGAGTAATGAATTTGCTGTGAAAATCCAATATAATATTTCATTAGATTTGCTTATCAGACACAATTCAAAGTGATGAATTTATAAATCTTTATAATTTTTGAATAATTTCACAGCCTGTCACAACCTATAATCTGTTGATTTAAAAAATTTACAACATATGTATCAATTATATTTATCTGATATTTTATGGAATATATTTAGTTATTTGATACTATACGTGTATAGTAGCCCACAATACTTTATTATTTACAAACTAGTGACAAGTTATCAAAATCAGAGTGAGTCTGGACATTTCCCACGTTAGTTTTCTGTAACAATACCTGAACATCAACTGAACATTGTTCAGATGTTAGTTCCCATATTTTAGATTTTTCAAGCACCATTGTTCAAATAGTTGAAATAGGTAGTCTACCGTAAAAGTATGTGGAAATTTGATATATACGTAATATATATATTTAACAGTGTGATATTATTCATTGACAAAACTTGTTGTTTTATCTCGCTTCAATCTAAAATTTCTGAATATAAAAAATTGTCAGTTAGGCCATATGCTAGTAAATTAATGTACACTGCAATTGTCAAGATAACCTTATTTTGAAAGTAAAATTCCTAGGAATCCAAGCATAGCAATTTTTTAAGTGCTAAAAAGTCAATCACGTGTTGACGAAGAGCTTTATGCTGAGGGTTTGCTGCTGCGCAAATCCGCCTTATTTTGAAATGACAAGAGATGATAATAAGATTCTATAAACATGTTGACTGTTTTTTAGCTACAAATTTCTTGGAATGAAGCTCGGGGGGGAGGGTTTGTTAGTGGTAGAATGCTGGGCTGCCAGTTGTACATGTTGTAGGGATGCACGGATATCCGGCAAGGTATCCGGTGTCCGGCCAGATGGTGGAATTTGCAGGATATCCAGTATCCGGCAGAATTTTAGGGTGTCAGAACTTGATATCTGGGATGCTCAAAAATAAGTGAAAAGCTAAGAAAAGCTAAAAAACTTGGTTAATAAATAAAAGAATGTTGCAAGAAACCAGTAAAAAAATATATATAGCCATCTTCAAAATTTAAATTCAGTTACAGAACATAACGAAAAACATTCCATCAGAGGAACAGTCCTCCTGCTGGACAGATATCTCTCGGCTTTCAGAAAAAAATATTGATAATCAACCGCGAATGCTGAAAAACTTCCTTTTTTGTGTATTTATTATCCGGTTCCAACTATCCGGTTCCTATCTGGCAGTTTGTGTTGCCGGATTATCTGGTATCCGGCTATTTTCACTATCCGTGCATCACTAGCCAATTGCTGGGTCAAGGGTTGGAATCCCAGCTCATTGCTGTGCCCTCCTCCTGTCCTAATTTGTCTACCAATTACATAACATACCAGTATGATAAAATACAGGACGTATAGCCCCAATCATCAGACAGATAGACAGATAAATTCTGTGTTGTGCAAAATAAAATGCACATGTATAATAAACATTAACTTTTACTCAAGGTATGTTTAATGACTAATTTCTCAGTCATTAGGCCACACATAATTGATTCTTAGCTTTGCGGACCCTCCGACACAAAGGATTTTCTGCCGACTGAAAAAAAAAAAACATTATAAAAAAAAAAGTTCACCTTTTTTTAAAAATCCTACCGACCGACCCTAGAAAAAGTGCCTTGAGAGGATCCGAGAAGCTAAAGATCAATTATGTGTGGCCTTATTTTTAATTAAATTTTCCTCGTCATTTCTTCCAGTTACGACCGTGACAAACCTTTCTTCTTTACCCTGGGGGCTGGGGAGGTCATCAAGGGTTGGGACCAGGGACTTCTTGACATGTGCGTAGGAGAGAAGAGGAAGCTCACTGTGCCCCCAGAGCTCGGATATGGAGAGAATGGAGCAGGTATGGATTATGGAAATAATATGGAATTTTAAATGTTATAAATTTATAGATCATATAGATAGAAGGATTGGATTAAAAATTTTTAACGATTGGCGTGGATATTGCTAAGAGAGCACTGCATAGCCCATTGACAGACTACCGGAGATGTCAATTATTGTAAAAGACTAGAAAATGCCTTTAAAAACATAATTTTTGGGTCTTGTTTAAATGACTATAATTGTCACAAGAAGGGTGGCTTGATAGCTTATGTGGATAGCATGGCAGGCCTGGGAAAGGTGTTTTCAGCTCTTCAACTCATATCACTATGGTCTCAACATTCACGCCCCAAGCCTGAAACATTCTTACCTAATAATTTCTATAATGCTACATCAAAAATTACCAGAACTTGGCCTTTTAAAAATAAATTTTCATTCAGACTTCATGTCACTCGCCGATACTGCACATGAATAATAGCCATTGCTATACTCTACATCTTAAAGGGGAGGGTTGGTCTAGTGGTAGTGTGCTGGACTGCCACTCGCTGGGTCCAGGCTTCGAATCCAGCTCTTCCGGGTCACCTTGGCCTATGTTGGACAGCTGCTTCAATCATCCTTCACCTCATTGCTGTGTCCTCCTCCTGTCCTAATTAGCCCACAAAGTCCATAAATTCAGGACGTAAAGCCCCAATAATCCATCCATCTCTACATCTTAAAAATGAACAAAAATCATTCAATTTCTCTTTTTATCTTCCAGGTGACGTCATCCCAGCTGGAGCCACTTTAATTTTCGAAGTAGAACTTGAAGAAATCAGAGACGGAATGAACCCAACAAATGTTTTCAAGGACATTGACAAGGATGGGGATGAGCAGCTTTCTCAGGACGAGGTAAGTTCTTAAATTGTGTCCTTGATAATTAAATTGATACATGTATGCATAACGTTTCAGAAATGGGGTGTGCAGAACTGCAGATGTCCTGAAATTCAGGACAGTATTTTAAATCATACTGACTAAATAATGTTCTCCGTTGGGAGGAGGTATGTCCTTTAAAATTGTTATTTTCATAAATGTTTTAAATTCCGCAGGACTGGATATATTTTCTCATTATTTATCTGAATGATTACCAGCCTGTGACCAGGTAGCTGGTAAATTGTAGTAGCTTGTATTTGTAGCCAACTGTGATTAGAACTTTAATTACCAGCTGTTAAAATTTAACTAATCAGCTGGAAATTAGGTCCTTTGAATTAGAGCTGCACAATTAATCACAAATTTAAAATTTATTGAAATTTTGGGTAGTGAAATGAATATATATTGCAGAAAGTGCAATAAATAGATTTTTATAATTTTCGATATCATTGACAGAAATTATCCCTATTAATTTTTAGTATTTTTGGGAAATTGCAATGTTTAATAACAAATTTGCAAATTTTTAAAATAATATTTTGTGTATGAACTTATGTATACACATGTTTGATTTATCGACATCGCAATATGTCATCTCAGCCTGCAGCAATGATTTTAATCAGGATGTTGGTTTTGCAAAGTCTTCATATATTGTAAAGACCGAAGTCTTTGCTAATAGTGACTCTAAAGCGTAGTCAGTAAACCTTCAGATCTTATTAACTTAATCTCAATTTTTCTGTGAAGCTAACCCACTGCTAACCCTTCTTTATTCCGCTTCAACTTTCCATATTTCTTAGTGCACGGTATTTGCATGAAATATGTAATTCTGAGATGTTTTACTTGTTTTAAAGCATGATGGATAGATAGATAGATAGATAGATAGATAGATAGATAGATAGATAGATAGATAGATAGATAGATAGATAGATAGATAGATAGATAGACAGATAGACAGATAGATTTTATACCATTAATTTTCACATCATCCTGAATTTGTAGCTTCCTTGCTTGAATTTTTTGTTTCCTAAACTTTTGGGGAGCAACAGCGCCAAGGTCATGTGTGTATTTTGTGTAATAAAATATATACATTAATTATATAAAAGTAATACTAAATAGGTGCAACCCCCCCTCCCCCTCCCCTCCGGTAAACCTGTGGTATGAATTGGTCGACCATTCATTTCTTCAAATGTAAAATATAGGAACTGTTGTGATATCAGTGATTTTCTCAAACAACCAAAATGCCAAAACAGTCACTTTGCCTGACTGCAATAATGTAATACATTCAATGACTATGTCTTCTAACAATAGTCGCTCCAACAATCTTACAGCCAAAAAATTTTACAAAACCACCATTGTTGGAAAAGGCAAGCTCAGACAATATAATCTCATGTAATACTTTGATCTTATTAGCGATTTTTAAATTTTAATCACATCAAAGGCTTAAAAAGAGAGTTCTAACATATATGTCAACTGTTAGAAATGATGCATTCTTTCTAAAACGCTATGAAAAAAGGATAATTGTCATTTTTAAACAATATGAATAATATGAAGATGTGTTATTTAATACACCGTGCCATTGTCCATGTACCTAGAGCTCTATATTATAACTCATTTGCCAAGCCTCAATATTAAGTCTCTTTTCCCAATTTAAACCTTTGACTAAACAGATAGAAGTCATGCAAGTCATAACATTAAAGTATATTAGAGAGGGAGGGGCATTAGCTCAGATGGTAATGCTCTAGTTTGGCTGTCTACCCCGTGTCCTGTGTTTGATTCCAATTCTGGACATCAGTTTAAAATATCCTTCGAAGGGGGGAGGGTTGTTCTAGTGGTAGAGTGCTGGGCTGCCAACCGCTGGCTCCAGGGTTCGAATCCAGCTCTTGCCGGCTCACTTGGGCCTATGTTGGATGGCAGTGTCAATCATTCTTTGCCTCCTTGCCATGTCCTCCTGTCCTATTTAGCCTACCAAGTGCATAAATACAGGACGTAAAACCCCAATCATCCATCCATCCATCAAACATCCTTCGCCTCGTCAATCATGCTCATTGCCATGTCCTCTTCATGTCCCAATTAGCTTACCATAGTGCATAAAATCAGGACGTAAAGCCCCAATCATTGTGCTAGATCATCCATCCAAATGCAGACTAGTAAGTGGACAACAAATAAAAACTTTAAACACAATTTGTTGAAATTTCAGTGTATATATTATACAGTATATCATAAATTGCCAAATTGTCAAAAAGTGGGCCATTTTCACCATAGACCCCAAAAGTGGGGCATTCAAAATATTCTCCCTGCATAGACACTATAACAAGGAGACGTTCCATATCTTTACAGGTACTGGCCTACATGCGCTCCATGGCGTTAGAACTAGGGGACATGGCCGAGGCTACAGACACCCCCGAAAAAGAACGAAACGTCTTGAATTCCATTATGGAGAGACAAGACGTCAACAGAGACGGATTTTTGTCCCCCAGAGAATTTTACGGTTCCGCATATTCCACTTTTGCTAAGGAGTTTGAGGGAGAGCATGACGAACTATAATATTATTAATAATTTTAAAAATTTAATAAAATTTAGAATTTTTTAACAAAGTTGCATGAAGTTTTGTATGGTGTCAGAACTTACGTGGTCAAGGAAAGCATGATAATGCAAAAAGTCTAAAATTTTTAATATAATATTTGACCCTGAGACACTATATTTATCTCACAAATAATAATTCATATTTTTATCATCTATCTATCTACATGGTCTATCTGCTGTCCATCCATCTGTCAATATACATTTGTCGATCAATCGATTATCTTCTCCACCAAACCTGTCTGTTCATTTGTCAAAGTATTTGTTTGGTCTATCCATCTATCTATCTATCGTATCTATCTAAAATGATCTATCTATCTGTCTATCTATCTATCTGTCACAATATCTGTGTTTCTATTATTTTATGTACATGAATCTACCCGTCTATCTATCTATTTGCTATCTACGATCTACCTACCAGGCCAACCACTTGTCTATCTGTCTGTCCAGTCTAAATATATGTTGCTCTCTATCTATCCAATCTGATAATCCTATCTATCTATCTATCTATCTGTCTATCTATCTATCTATCTATCTATCTATCTATCTATTGATCTATCTATCTATCTATCTATCCATTGTCTATCTATCGATCTATCTCTCTATGGGCCTTTATATCTATCTATCTATCAGTCTATCTCCTTACTTTACTAACCATTTCAGGTCAGACTAATGTTGGTCGAGCGAATAACTTGGGACAAAAAATTTGGCGAGCATTTGTCGACCCCAGAAGTTTTCAATAAAACCTTGCGCTGGATCATAGACCAACATGACCACAATAAAAATGGTTTCGTAGATTTTGACGAGTTCTTGACTCCAAAATCGAGCATGCAAGATGATGATGATGATGATGACGATGATGCGGATATTGATGATGAGGATGAGGACTATGATAGAGATGAACTATGAGTCATAGGTCTATTTATAGAACTTTAACTAATGGATCTATTTATAGAAACTATTTATAAAACTTGATATATCTATTTATAAGTATATCTATTTATAGAACTATAATTAGTTATGGCTATTTTTTAGCCTGTTTATAGTATTTTTTAGTCTTCTCCCATACTGGTGTCTATTGATTTCTACTAATATTTTCACAGAACTTTATTTTGATGCGTTACTCTAATTATACCAAAAATTATTTTAATAAATCTATATTTAAAGTAAAATAAATTTTCTTTGAAAAATAACACTGATTTCCCAACTTGATTAGGAAGGCTAAGAATATTGCCGAGATATATTCATAAATGCATAAATTATGCATGGCATGTATTTAGTTGAATATGCTTACCATCCAAAAACTGACATCCAAAAATTTAGAATGTTAGTTAGTTAGGTGACAATATGTGTCTTGCAACAGAAATATTAAAAAAAGTAGGCTATTACTGACAAACTCTGTTTCTAGGTAATTATAAACTTTTTACAATTACGTGATGGATTATTTTAGAATAAGATAGTATTTAAGCCATTTTAAGGGAAAGCAGAAAGTGTGCAAGCCCAGTTATTTGGCGTCGCTAGTTACTTGGTTCAGGAGAGACGTGTCGTACAGCAAACAGTCAGCTATAGTTTTTAGTACGAATTACGAAACTTATTTTTAAATTATTGAAAAGCTTCCTGGGTTGATATGTGACATTTAGGATTTCGATGACAAGACGTCTTGGTTGAAAAAAAAATCGGAGCTTGTGTTCACACAAAATATTTGTTCTTAAAAAAAAAAATTTTGTGCATTTTGGGTGATATTAGATTTAAGGAATGTTAGGACAGGTTGTTCTTGGTTTTGATGGTTTGAATGGAAAGGAAATACCTGAATTTTTGCTACTAAAGTTAAGTCGCTGCATATTTTGTGACATTTTAAACATGCATTTTCAGGTATCCATACTCATTAACTAAGCATTGGTGTTTGAAAACTTTCTGGTGAATTATTAACCCAATCATGAATATAATTATAATGGCTCTTGTTTGAAATTTTGTCCCTAGAATGAAACTATAATGTTCTTAGTAGTTCTTATTTGATGGCATATATATGTATTCAACTATAGTTTTTGGCACATTTCTCAAAAATGCCAATGTAAGCACTCTAAATTTGGCAATCGATCCTCATCCACTTATATTTTGATTAATTCTGATCTGTTCGGTATTTCTAATTCCTTTTACTGTATTGATATTAAGATTTCTTTTAATCCATCTTCTAAAAATCAAATTTACTTATTCTAACACCTGTGTGAAGTATAGTGAACCCGTGGACTTCTCATCAGATGGGGCTGCTTGTTATTTTACCACCTTTTAAAAAATAAATTCATTCTTTTCAGGTCTCCAACTACATACGCGATCAAGAGGTGGACGCTGGCATTAACCCCTTGAGTGACAACCAACATAACGAGATGGTCGCCGATATTTTTAAACACGAGGATGGGGACAAAGACGGCTTCATATCTCACAACGAATTTAGCGGGCCAAAACGTGATGAATTGTAACGTCTTTAAATCCGAATACAACTGTATTGAATGTCGTGGGATGTTTTTAATCAGTTTTGACAATATTTTGACCCTTTTGAAGTTGTAATGTTAATTATGGTTGTAAAATCATTTGAGACAAAATGATAAAATTTTGTTTGAGAGGATTTTTATGTGAAGTTATATTTTCCTCAACCGGACAATTTTTAATTTTGTTTTTAACATACATTTTTGCTGCGTGTATTTTCAATTGATCTGTTTTTCTACATGTTTACTGATTTAGTTCATAGGTTAAGATAATTTTTTACTCGTCTGAAATCTGCACTCTTTACATAAAACCGATCGCATTATATTTTTATTGAGTGCTTATGCTATTGGTTGAAGTGCATCTTATTAGATTTTCTGTCATATTATTTCATCCCACCAATATTGTTATCTGAATTCTATATGTAGAATTCATCCTAGGGGCCAAAACTATGAAGAATAATGATGTAATGTTCCGTAAAATTATTGTTTTCTCACTTTTCTGGTATTAGTTATTGTGAGGTTTTTATCTGGTCAGTAAAACTGCTAAATGAAGAAAATTTTATTTTAATCTAATTGACCAAAACATGCTAATTTCTATTTGGTCTGTTAACATGCTTATTTTGATTTGGTCTGTTTTCAATATATTTCAAAATTTTATTTTAGAATTTTTTAACAGTTTTACACCTATTTAGTCATAACTCTTATCAAATATTTGAATATTTGTATACTTCAGTCGTACACTGTAAACCTTTTGACGTTTTGCCTTATTGTTTTCTGTGAATTAATTAAGTGCATGTGCTAACATCCGAACGTTCAAGGAAATTGTTTGATGAAGCTGAATTTTGTTGAATCAAATAACTTGTTCAATTTTTTTTTAAATATTGATTTTTAAAATTTAGAAATTTGTTTTTTAACCCACCTTAATTGCGATCTGAATTATTTCAAATTCTTAGACAAGTTGAATATATTTATGAAGGTGCTGTGAATAGGTACTGCTACAAATATTTTAGTCTACTTGTTGATGTATATTTGTTGGTCCTATCCAAGTATGTATACAGGATATTTGTTTGTTAATTGTCTACTATTTTATGATGAAATATTTAGATTTTAAGATGCACCGTATTGACAAAATGCACTTGTTATACACACTATATAAATATTGACTATGTATTCAACAAAGTTGTTATTGAATTGTTATACATATATGAGATATATATTATATATAATATATATATATATATGAGATATACATATATACGTACAGATTTATAAAGGCTTGTATATTTTATGGAACAGCTGACAACGTTTTTTGTTGAATGTTTTTTTAATCGTTTTTTCTCAATCTTTTGTAAGACTGATTGAAATGAAAATAAATGAAATTGCAATTCATTGCGTGGATATAGATTATTATAGATATATCTGAATTATGTTTTCCCAGACTTTTGGAAGTTATTATTAGTCCAGAAATTTGTTTAATATTGAATCATGAATTGTGAATGTTCATGTCATTTGGAGCTTATTTGGAATTTCATACAGATAAAAATATAATGAATCCTATCTAAATGTTTATGTTTGTCCTGGTATTATTAATATGTATAATGTATCAATCAGTGAGCCAAATAAAGACATTATATATTTAATACATTAAAGTTATGTGTTTTACATTGGGACAATTTTGAATAGAATTGATAGACAATAGATTGGCACTTAGCTTAATATTTTTCATTGAAAGATTTATAATAGTACTTTGCTGAATATTAATTTTAATTGAAAAGAAAAGAAAAAATATTTATGGAGAGATAGTTAATTGGATGATCTGCAAAAAAACCACGAAAAGCAGCATATGTCAACATGGTTGAAGAATGTTAAGAAATGCCAGTTGGAGAATTTTGGCACACAGCTCTTGTTTGAGCTTTTGGAATTGGCAATTAACGAGAAAAGGCAATTTGTTGAGAAATATTTACTGAAATCTCTCAGACTTGGATCTATGAAAACTGAAAAATTAAATTGCAAGTAAGCACTACCAGTGGTAAAGCATTTGAAGGCCAGATTTTTGGCAAGAAAGTGAAAAAGAGGGGAAAAGACTCAGAACCATGGTGGCAGCACTGAGCAAGTTGACTCATAGCGCCACCTGTTGGCAGAATAATAGGGGCATGTTTTCAGGGCGTCTGTATTCGACGGAACGGAACGGAATTGACGGAATGGAATATCTGTATTCCGCGGAACTGTAAAATGCGGAATTGTAAAATGCGGAACTGTAAAAAACGGAACTGTAAAATGCGGAACTGCAAAACACGGAACTGTAAAATGCGGAATTCCACTGTGCACTGCTGTGGAAGACACCCTTAATTGTATGTAGGGCTACTTGAAATTGGATAATGAACACTTGAAATTGGATAATGAACACCAATTAAGGAAGGTGTGAATTAGGGCTGAATGTCATTCCATCAATTGCCATTAGGCCTATATAGGCCTGTTATTTTAGTAAGGATTTACAAACAGTTTTTATTGTGATCAGTATGCAAAGTGATGCCATTTTGATTTTGATTGATTTGTTGATCTGGTACATTACACGGCCTACATTAAAAAGCCTTGGATAATACAATAAATTTAACTAATTTCCATTGCAGTCCAAAGGTAAAAAAGGGCATAGGCCTATATATTGCATGCTTTTCTTTGTTGCTTACATTTTTGCTGTAATCTGGCCAGTTTTCGTTTATTAGTCTATTCTTAATGACCCTTCCTAATTAAATTTTTTCCTATTTCATTTGGTATTCATTAATGCTATAAGGCTATAAGTATTTTTTGTTTATTCTCCATCTTACCTGAGGGTTAAATAAAGCTTTACGGAACAGTCTGATGTCCAGTAAGAAAGAAAAAGAAAGAAAGAAGCCTGTAAAAGTATGGAACTTACCTTCATACCTTTGTTCCCCATTCCCTGTATTTCCCATCACCCATGCTGTCGGGGGTTGTAAGACTGTATGGAATCACTAGCCCTGAATACTGAGGTATGCTCTTTCCCCAGTTGGGAGATGTTCCTATGTTTCCAAGTCCATATGTTCCCCTACCCATATTATATATTCCCCTATTTGTGTACAATTTGTACATGTGTATAGTGCATACAAATTATTTCACTTGTCATTCAAAATTCTAGTGTTAGAATGCCTAAATTGTTTGATTTTGAAGTACAAATTACCCAAATATTTTCAACCAAAATCTGATTTTTACGTATACTCAAACACGTTTAATATATATGCTGGGTGGCCAAGTGGCTTAGGTGCCCGACTGCTCCGCTGAAAATCTTTGTCTGCATGGGTTCGAACCCGGGTGGGGAACCCAAAATTTTCAGTGGACCTTCATGAGCAAAATCCCAGCTAAGCTGGATGTCGTTCGGATGAGACGTTAAATTGGCCACCCCTTGTATCAGTGACTGTGCTGGGCAAGTAAAAGATCCCTCACATGGGGTAAATGTGTAACATGTTGAGGACTCCTGCTCTCTCTCCCATTTCATCAATCAACCGTCATGAGTGCCCAGAACTGGGCTTAGAGGGCTGCACTAACCATATCTATCTATCTATCTATCTATCTATCTATCTATCTATCTATCTATCTATCTATCTATCTATCCTGCTCCTGAATGTTCCTGTAGGACCTCAGCGGTGCTAGATTTTTGCATACCCCCTCCCACGTGTTTAATGATGATCCATTGATAATGTAAAGACTGGTTACATGTATTTCAAAGCCTATTGGCAAAAATCAGAAAATGTGTAAAAATGCAGAAGGGCACACGTTTTTGGATGTCTATGACAGCACTGCATATAGCACTGTAACTTATTTTCCAAAAGCAGGCAAACGTGCCAAGTGGGAAAGGGCTTAACATGGGATTATTATAGAACTAGCATTCACCCGTGATAAAGGATATACTTTGGCAGTGTGGAGAATGAGTGAATGAATGAAGCAATGTGGGTATAGATCTATGTATCTATGTATATATCTATCTATCAATCTATCAATGTATGTGGATTTATCGAAATTTTCCTGATCCATGCCCACAGGCCAATTTGTAATTTCATAACTCACAGTGAAATAGCAAGGGCTCAATGGGCAGTTCAAGGATGTCAGCCATTCTGAAGTGGGCATTTGTGGCCAGCTTGGATGCCTCAACACGTTCCCGATTCATACCCACAGGCCAATACCTGTACCAAATTTCATAACTCTAAGCGAAATATTTAGATCACAATGGGCAGTTCAAGAAATGAAGAAAGATGGCTGGCAAAATGGCCGTCATCTTGGATTTCTCAACATTTTCCCGATCGATGCCCACAGGTCAATACCTGTACCAAATTTTATGACTCTTAAGTGAACTATTAAGGTCACATTGGGCAGTTCAAGAAATGAAGAAAGATAGCTTCCAAAATGGCCGCCATCTTGGATTTCTCAACATGTTCCTGGTCCATACCCACAGGCAAATACCTATGGCAAATGTCAAAACCGTAAGTGAAATATTAAGGTCACAATGGGCAGTTCAAGAAATGAGGAGAGATTGCTGCCAAAATGGCCACCACGTAATGGCCACCAGCTTGGATTTCTCAACATGTTCCTGATCGATACCCACAGGCCCATACCAAATTGCATAACTGTAAGTGAAATATTAAGGTAACAATAGGCAGTTCAAGAAATGAAGAAAGATGGCGGCCAAAATGGCCACCACAAAATGGCCGCCATCTTGGATTTCTCAACATGTTCCAGATCAATACCCACAGGCCAATACCTGTAGCAAATTTTATAACTCTAAGCAAAATATTAAGGTCACAATGGGCAGTTAAAAAAATGAAGAAAGATGGTTGCCGAAATGGCTGCCATCTTGGATTTCTCAACATGTTGCAGATCCATACCCACAGGCCAATACCTGTGCCAAATGTCATAAGTGTAAGTTAAAAAATAAGGTCACAATGGGCAGTTGAACAATGAAGAAAGATGGCAACCAAAATGGCCGCCATCTTGGATTTCCAAAATGGCCGCCATCTTGGATTTCTCAACATGTTCCTGATCGATACCCACAGGCCAATGCCTGTACCAAATTTTTTAACTGTAAGTGAAATATTAAGGTCACAATGGGCAGTTCAAGAATGAAGAAAGATGGCTGCCAAAATGGCCGCCACAAAACGGCCGCCATCTTGGATTTCTCGACAACTTGCAAAATTATACCCATAGCCCCATACCTGTGCCAAATTTCATAAGTCTAAGTCGAAAAATGAGAAAGCCTTATGAGTGAGTGTAAAAACTGCCACACAAGATGGCCACGCAGAATACTATTATAGAATGGTCCTCAGAAAACCTTGTCAAAATCGGAGCAATTAATAGAAGATCAGTAGTCATCAATATATATATATGACTTTCTCATAGTAAGCCTAAAGCACAGTGACATTTTCATTAAAGTTGTATGATGCAGGTGCATGAGAAACAACAAATTGACTGACAACATGAAGCTATCACTAACTAAACATGCTGAAGAGCAACAACCAATGGTGTGTCTGGAATCAAGAAATAAGAGCAACAAAAGCCCACCTTATAAATCTATTTCCCTGAGTGCAAAAGCACACTTTTTGCTAATTGTGTAAATCAAACAGCAGACTCCATGAGTCCCTCCATAAACGATGACACGAAGTGTCAGAGGGACTCCTTGAATTGGATTTTTTTTTATTCACCAAAAATGTTAACTGATTGGTTACACAATGTTTTTATAAACACTGGTCTTTGCCAAATACTTCTAACTGACTGGTTAGGTAACTTTTCATAAACATTAATAATTTTTGTTTATATCTTTTATGACTAATTATCAAAGCTAGTTATGTCACTTTCTTCTGTTTCTCCCATTGTTGCTGCAAACCTTGCATAGGAGCTAATAACTTAAAAGTATAAACATTCATTTTGTTATCCAATGTTATTGTTATTAATCTAAGATTCCCACAGTATGAAAGAAAACAATTTTGTTCTGCCAAATCGTGCTCATTTGCATTTCAATTGCATGCTGCTTTTGGCTGTTTACTTGGCCAGTTCCAGCAGACTGATCAAACAGTGTGGCTCCTGATGCCAAGGCTATTTTCTTGGTTGACAATTGAAATTATACAATGCTTTGATAAGATAGCCATAACAACCAACAAAATGACTTGCCTGACTTGATTGATGATTGATGTGTTTTCATTACTAATTAGGTGGCCCCATCTAAGAACATTTTAAACTATTGCATAACACTGCATGACAGTGCACGGTTTTGAACTACTATTTTGGACCTTCTCCTTTTCCCCGTGGAATTCGACTTTAATCAGTTAATTTACAGATTTTTGATATTTCATTGTATGATTAGTCGCTTGTTTGACAAACATATTTTAAGATTTTGAAGAAGTGACATGCTGCTTCATATATATCAGTCATTAGGTTATAATTAAGGTGAACACATCTTTTGGTTAAATTTCAACAGACTAGACCCAGGAGACAGTCGAATAAGTTGAGCAAGTCAGTTGAATTTCATTTTCAAGTCAGTCAGTCACATTTGGATCAACTAGTCACTGATGTGTTTTGCCAAAGTCAGTTGGGTCAACTAAATCTGACTGAGAAAGCGTATCCAACCAAGGATAATGAAAACCACTGAAATTTTTTAATTATTTCGAAAGTGGATAAGACTTAACCAGTTGCTTTTATTGATTTGTTAAAAACTAATTTTCAAATAATTGTAATTTTAAAATGAGAATGCAATCCTACTCTTAAAACTCTATCTATTCAACTGTGATGTGACCTCTTCTCCTCCATCCCTACTCCGCAAAATCGACCAAATTTTACATGACAATTCCTGCTGACATTGCCTTTGTTTGTGGCTAATAAAATCTCTTGAAGTCCTCCCTTATTTCTTATTAATCATCTTTTTCTACACTCTTTTTCACGAAATTCCTTCATGCACCTCTGCGACGCCATTACATGGACACTCACTTCACTTGCACCAACTCCCCCTGCTCCTCTCAGTCACACAATGTATTTCGGGGGGAGGGACAGCCACATAAGCAACAGCCTCAGCTGTACTGGGTAGACACCAAGCATTTTCGCGGCCTTTGCTCTACCAGTGATAGTTTCTAAACTGTCCCTGGTTATACAGGATGCAAGTCATGTAATACGCACATACACATAGGCATATGTACTGTGCATGTGAAATTACATACAACACTTAATTCCTAAACCCCACCCATACATCTTCAGTAGCCCCTAATGTATAACACCACAATCAAATCCCAATACACACATTGTACAAACACTCTCATCAGCCACAAAGTTCATCATTTCCTCACAGTTCTAACATTCATTTGCCCTGACTGGTTACTGTCAGTATCAAAATAATGTTTTTCCACCAAATCCTCGCACAATGCCACTGTCTCTAGATAGACACATAGATATAGATAGACAGATATAGATCAGATAGATAGATAGCTAGATAGATAGATAGGCACTCAACTTTTTACACTTTTGCCAACTCACTTCCCTTTTTCCATACACCTACAAGCTACAACACATGCATGCCTCTGTCTACAAGTTGACCGCTTTTTGCTGCCACCTAGGGTGCAAAATTCGCGAGCTCCTGTGAGCGGTCAACAGAATTTGGATCAGTGGAAGACACCAGGACAGTGTGGAAGAAACCAGGACAGTTCCATCATTTAGTGATGGTCTAGATTATTTCCAAAAACTCTGCAAGTGTCTAATCTGACTTTGGTTGGCTTCAATTTTAAGCAGACAGCTTATAAATACTAAAATAAGTTGGAACTATTTTTTATCATGGAGGATGTATACATTATAGCTCACATACATTGTCAGTATAGAGGGGGCCACTTGTGGCATGGACAAGACATTTTGCTGAGTGTAACACAGCTTTTATGAAATTGTGAATTATATTGTGGTCCTAGTTAATAAATCTCCATAAAGTAATAGAATAAATACAATTGAGCATTTTTGATATCACAAAGCAAAAACATTGGCTTTGTATGGACAAGTAAATAAGTGAGAATGCATTCTTTTTGGACCCTTTTCTGACCACAATTTAACATGCACTAAATGGCATAAGTAGATTGAATACCATCAAACTTCTGATGAGTAAAATCATCCCTTTCACAGGCAAAGTGTATGCTAAAGTTTCAAAACTTTCTTTTTGTCTCATGATTTCCAAACATTTTCATTCAAAGCAGTGGACTGAGATATCAGCCAGCAACCATGCTTTGTGAAAGTAGTTTGGCGTAGTAATATGGACAGCTGTTGTGCGACCTGATCTGGTAATCTGTCCCAAACAGATCAAATTATTGTTGACCCAATTCGATTTTCCAGGGACTGTCAGCATTCTGCTGCCACTTGACAGTCCCGAACAGAGACAGTGCATGCCTAATAAAATTAGTATATCGCATTCATTAATTCTTCACAGGTATATCATAGCAAAAATGAACGCAATTAAATACATATCACATGAAATGCATTTTCACGCCACCTACCTCTCCAACGGGCATTCTAGTTGTTCTTGAATCTTACTGTTCACCTTTTTTCCGAAATCATTTTTTGAAGAGTTGGATTTAGTAAATAGTAATTTTTACAACTAGTTGGAGTTTAATTCTGCCAACTATAGTTGAATTCCTGTTTGGTCAGTCATGATTTAATTTTCAACTGACTCCTGGGCCTACCGCAGGCTTAAATAATATCATGGCAGTGACAATGTCACATTGAACATGTAGCATTAATTTAGTACCTGGCACATGCTTATTCATATAGGTCTAAAATACATTTATTGAAAATTCAGACTTGACATCAAACATCCTCAAATTAAAAAAGTTGTAAATCATAGGCTTACATGCCTGTCATCAAAGAAAAAACTGATTTGATGAGAAGTCCATCACAGCAAATCATATTTCAAATCTCTGAAAGGCTAATTGCACTTCAAGAGTGTTCACCAGACTTGACACTTCAATCACATTCATATCCTGACACTTCAATGCCAATAGAATAGACACTGACACATCAATTCCAATTAGACACTGATAGGCCTACAACAAGAATAGAAGGGCACCTTGCAATCCAATGGCAATGAAAGACCCTGTGTGTATACTTTTTCCAATGCCAATTCCGCATTTTACAGATTCCATTCCGCCGATTCCGCATTTTACAGATTCCGTTCCGCATTTTACAGATTCCGCATTTTACAATTCCGTTCCGCAAAATACAGATTCCGTTCCGTTCCGCGTTTTACAGACGCCCCATGTTTTCATGCATTTACAGGTCTTTGATTATCAAAATGACATCAATGTCATTAGTAACATTGACTAAAAAATATTTAGGTGTGATAAAAATGTCCATATTGACAGATTTATTCATTTATTTAGTTCGAAACTATGCAAAAATAATCCCTTGGGCGATAATTGAAGATTTGGCAATTTTGACAGTTCACTTTGCTGAAACTTCAAATAAAGATTTCCCCTTCTTATAATGGCTAAATCAGACTGACAGCTTCCTTGACAGGTCATGAAGATACACTAGAAGGTATGTAATCCATTCATTTACTTTTGATTGACATTTTGTTTGGAATTTTGTATTTGCAAGGAAATGAAATCACATGACTGGTTCGGTTCTTGTTGTTGACATCATTCATTTGACAAATCTTGTTGAAATGTCACTTATGTCAGATTGGTGAGACTTCTTTCCTGTCTTTAGACTTTTTCAGTATTCTGTGCCATCGTGAAGACTAAGCTGTGTGCTGTGCTAATTGGTGATTATTGGTGCTGAGTTGAATTCCAGGTTCTAAAAAATAAAAGGGGGTGTGGCACAACACAGGCAGAGGATAGATACTCCATATAAACTCCATCTAGCAGTGACTAGCAATTGTCACTCAGTGTCTGTCAGTGACAGGACTGTACCCAGAGTCCCAGACTGCCAGTTTTGAGACTCCTTGAAAGATTGAACAAAACTGGAGTTAGTGGAGTATGTCTGTTCACTCAGAGTCTCTGTTCAGGCTTTGGATATGGGAAACCGGATATTCGTCATGTTCCTCAGGGACAGGAAGTTCAGAAATAAAATAGCCCTGGGACAAGGGGACACAAAACCCACCCAGAGCTGAGAGACAGGCAGGCCCACACAGGGAACTCAAAGAGTACAATCAGTGAAAATGCGGGGAATTCAGGGACAGATGGACACAAAATGGCATCCAGAGCCTCTCTGCTTGATAAGTTTAGCTACTGCCCCCTGAATATCTGGCAGCATTATAAATTTACGTTAAATTCAGGCAAAGGAAGGAAAAAAATAGGATATTAAAGTATTTTACAGTCAAGTCAAATAATTTGCTGGTGTCTGCAACATATATTGCATTTTCATAAGTATCCAGCTGTCATGTCACTAAAAGAAAAACATCGACCATTTGTATACTCCAGAGTTTGTTTGTGTTTTACGCCTCTGCAGCACCTTAGTGGGCTATATCGAGGCGGGCGATCGCCGTATGATGAGATGAGAAGACGGAGAGTCTGGTACATACCCTATTAATTCAGGGATGCCCAGGGCCTTTCAGTTGCCCCAGCATAGAATACTGGATACAACCCGCCTCCATTTAATGTCCCATGGGCTCGGACTATTTAAAGTGAGTTCCCGGGGTGAGATTTGAACCCACGCCCTCAAAGCCAGTTGACAAGCGCACTTACTAATTAGGCCACGGGGGTACTATGTATACTCCAGAGCACAGTGGCAATGGGACCCATGTGTGAGCATAGGTCATAAGATGCAAAACCTTGAGAGTTTCACATGATATTGGGAGAATGCAATTGGTCTAAAAGCTTATTTTAATCTAAATTTGAAAAAAAAAAGATTGGGATTGTTCACATATTGGCATTATTGCTACTGGCATGACAAATTTTGAAAGCATTTCCACAAAGATTTGCATAGTAAAAATACCCTAAACTTTAAATGAGAGAAATGCCAAAGATCAGGGCCAACAGTGTGTTGATGATTATCAACAATATGAGCCATAAAGCAGAGTCATATGGCCGAAATTGATTGTCTCATGACCACTCAAGGAAGTGTAAGCCTTTTTTGCGGGTCACCCTGTCATTTAGTAAGATGACATCAGGGCTAGAAGCAGAGAATGCCGCATGTATTAATGTACTCTTCCTAATTTATGTTTTCCAGAATGGCGTCAAAGAAAGTGACAGATAGTCCTACAAAACTGACTGAGTTTGCTCCTTTGAGTTCAGACTCCAAACCTAGTGGCAACTTCTTCTCACGGCTCTTCAAGCGCTCCAGTGGTGAGTTTTGTTTTGTATAAGGTGGTAGGCTGGTATTCTGCAACATGTTGCACATTTGTGACTTGCTCCTCAGGCCAATGTAGATTGCCTACTGAACCCATTTTGGCAGGACTGGTCACATTTATTAATCTAGACTAATAGGCCTATTACACTCAGGGAAAGTACAGTGCCGCCTGTAAGTAAGTGAAACGCATGACATTGTGCCATTGCATCAATGCTAAACATCCTCAGCCAAACTGCTTGTGGAGGCATGAATTCTCATCGATGAGAGGGAAACAAAGTGGGTCATAAAGGCCGATATGTGAGGCATGTGGGATAAAAATAGCAGCCCATTTTCTTTGCTGTAGTTGGAATTAGGTATGGGTCAAAGTCTTTGATAAGTAAGTGAACCACCTTCCCTATGTTTTAACATTGGGCCTGCGTTTCACTTACTTATCAAAGACTTTGACCCATACCTAACTCCAACTACAGCCAAGAAAATTGGCTGCTATTTTTATCCCACATGCCTCACATATCGGCCTTTATCATATGTTTATGACCCAAAATGTTTTCCTGTCAACAGATGAGAGTTTGTCCTTCCAGAAGCATTTTGGTTAAGGATGTTTAACATTGATGCAATGGCACAATGTCATGCGTTTCACTTACTTACAGGCGGCACTGTAGCTTGATTCTCAGAATGGCCTATTATGAAAATTTAATATTTTGTAATTTGTTATTTTCTCCAATTGGTGTTTCAGACACAGTAGAAGAAAAATATGACCTTTTGACACAATTAGCTAATTTCTGTCTAATTTAGATTGTTTGATGGAGCTGCCACTCCGAGCTGGTCACACTTATTAATGTAGACAACTATATTTCTATTTCTTTTATTTTCCAACTCCCTATTTGTAGACACAGCAGAAGACAAGGGCTCGGAGGAGAGCCAATCTCAATTCTACAGCTCAGAACCTACTTTTGACAAAACTGGAAATTCACCAAAAACTGGTCATACAGAAGTTAAAGGTAAGAATTCCAAGGACCGACTTGGATTGTCTTAATTGGTTAATACTTTTATTATCAAGTTAGGCCAGATTTATTTAATTTTTAGCTTCTTGGATCAACCAGCCCAACAGATTTTCTCAAATTCTTTCTGCCTACGGAAGAAAATTGAGCTTACCGATAATTTGTATTAAATTAACGCCATAAAAAATTGAGATTACAGATTCTTTTTTTTTGTCCACCGACCTACCCTAGAAATAGTGCCTTGAGAGGATCCGAGAAGCTAAAGATCAATTATGTCTGGCCTTGCAACTTATATCCTGTATTGATATCATAGTGGCAAATTCTCAAAATTTTGATAATATATATACTCTGGCGCCTACCATTACATATCTAGAGGGGGGCTTGGAGTTGTTTTTTTAAATAAATGATTTTTTGTCCAGATATGGCGAGAAAATAAGTTCTTTCCAGGAAGTCTTGAAGCAAATAATTTCTCATGGGGGTTTTTCTCAACATGGTGATGTTTGATTTAGAAAGAAATATTTCATGACAGCATGCGCTCAAATTAAATAATTACTTCCGGCAATACTGTGAAATAAATAATTTCCTGATGAGGAAAGCTCCAATCCTCCTCTGACTATGTTATGGTTGCTCCCTAAGTATTGTCGAACATACTCATCGTGATCAATGGAATCCATTTAAATTTGTGCATGTATGAAACAAAAAGTGTTTTCGACTTGAATTTTGTTTTTTGGATGTTTGATTAATGAATTGATTATTGTGATAATTGTTGATTCATTTGTCACTTTTTTCTCCCTTGATGTATATTAACAGATGACCCATCCTCTATCGAGGATTTAGGTATCAGGGTTCTATCATGATTTTATAGTAACGAGTTAGTTTTAGATAATGTAGATACGTAATTTTGGCACACTCGAAGATTTTTTTCTGTCTCAAGTACACCCAGTCTGAACACGTTGAGTATTACAATTTGCAACATTTTTCACCATGGTTCAATAGTTCAGAAAAACATAGTTGTTTTCTTGAAAAATTCTGTTGTTACTTTAAAAAAAAGTAATTTTCTCTCTGGAATGATGTACTTTTGTCTTTTGTTAATACAATTCATTTTCTCACCAAAAGTTCACTCAACTGTTCAATGTTTAGTTCACTGTTAGATTTCTCTAGCTTTTCTTCACATAGTCTCAATTTTGTTGGTATTCACTCAAAAGTGTTTCCTCCTGGCTTACATTATATTATTTCAAGTTTCTGCAATTTAAAACTTCAGCAGTACTTGCTGATATATTTAATGTAAAAAAAAATGAATGCATGTAAATGATTAAGTATATATCATAGTAGATTTTATTGACAACTGGAAATCAAACAGTGATACATGTGTCTTTCAAATATATATGAAGCAGAAAATAGATAAGATTGAGTTTAAAGTAACAATGTACAATAAAAACAAGTCTTAGCTTATTCATAGCAAAATAAATAACAGTAAAACAAATGGAATAGCTGAGTGTACACAGATACGTCAATGACTGAACTAGACATATTTATGTATTATGTCAGAGTTTTCTCAGTTTATAATTAATGATTTCTAATTCTAGACTCAGACAAGCCTTAGCAGCCTGGATTATTTATGTCAGAAGTCAATCACAAATTTGACAATCATACAGATTGAATAGACAAATATGCTGAAATTAATCAATTAAACATACACAGTTTTAATCTATTTAATAATTTATGTATTGTATCGGAGTTTTTTCAATTTCTAATTTATGATTCTAATTCTAGACTCAGATGAACAAGAGGATGGGGCGTTTGTCAAAGTTGAATCAGACGGAGCTTCGTACGTTCCGGCGTCCATGTTGGCAATGTCGCAGACGAGGACATTGTCGTCTGTTTTGAAGAGGTTGTCCAACATATTGGATAGGAGGAGCACTGTAAGTTATTTGTATTTGACTGAATCATACTTTTTGATGTTGCGCACACTTGAAATAATAAAAGGGGAGGTGGGGTGCTTGGTTGGTACAGCTGTAGTACTCTGCTCTTCAAAACGATGGGTGCGAGATTCCATTGGAGCTTGGCTGGGTAATTTGGACCAACCTATGTTGCCTCAACTGGTCATTGCTGTGTCCTCCTGCTGTCCTAATTTTCCAACCAAGTGCATAAATACAGGACATAAAGATCCAACCATCTATCTATCGGGTGTACTTGTATTTTGTCTGCAGAAATGAATCAATCTTGATAAAATGAAATTCTCGTCTCATTAATTCAATCTTGGGTGTTATTTTACTGACTAATTGTTATATATTTCTGAGACATGACTAAGTATGTAAAATATCTTTTATGTCATGATCTTGAAGTGATATTCTAAATTTTGAATGCTGAGACTGACATATTTCAGGCATTTGATTTGACTTATTTTTGCAGATGATCAAGGATCTCATATCTAATAATTATCTTTTCATTTTCATTTCAGACCCCTCAAGCTTACAAGGACTCCGATTTCAAACAATATTGGATGCCAGACGACAACTGTAAGGAATGTTACGAATGTGGGGACAGATTCAACACATTCCGACGGAGGCACCATTGCCGAATCTGTGGGCAGATATTCTGCAGTCGATGCTGCAACCAGGAGGTGCCTGGCAAAATTATGGGATACACTGGTGAGATAACTGCTTTAAGATTATTCCTTATTTAGAAAGGAAATAATTGTTAGTATGAGAAATATTGCCGTTTTGTGAAATAGAGGATATTTTTCCCTTCGTCATATATGTTCATTTAAGGCCGGACATAATCATTAGCTTCTTGGACCTTCTCAAGGCAATTTTTCTTGTATCGGATGGCAGGATGAAAAAAAAGGGCTGTCTTCTCAATTTTTATTGTCAATTAAAAAAGTCATCCATGGATAAAGTTTGATTTCTTTTTGTAAGCAAAAAATCTGTTTGATTGGTCAATCCAAGAAGCTACAAATCAATTTTGTCTGGCCTAATTTAGTTATTCAAATTCACTGGTTTTATTTGGATTTTCCACACAAAACTATGTGTAGGTTCTAAGAATGTATAAATCTCAAAACTTTTTTCTTTGTGTTCAGTTCGGAATCATATCATTTTTGTGTTCTGTTTTATGTGATGTATTAAAATACGTGTTCATTTAGAGGTTATTTTCTTGTAAAATTCAAATACAATTCTGATGTCTAGGTTTCTTACGTCTGCTTGTTCTCAAAAACACCGAAAAGTCGGATGACCGACCAGGTAAAATGAGGTCATGTTCTAAAATAGGTCACTGTGACCTATTTTACCTTTTGTGTGTCATACTGACCCAATTCTATGAAACTAAGCCATTTTGAGTGTTCCTTATCACATTTTAATCGATCTTTTTATAATTTAGTCATTAACTCTGTCGGCATGATCCAAATCTATTAAAAAGCATGAATAGCTGTCTCTTACGACTCTTTGCTGATTAGCTCGGTAAAGCCCTTATAACTGGCCAAGCTGCCTTTAGTGAAAAACTAAAATTCTTGATAAATACTTATTAAATAGAGTACATGTATAAATATGTAGTTCTGACTATTCTACACAGAGTTCTTTTTGCTACTCAATCATCTTCTCTTGGTTGCTAGGAATGATAAGAATGTCGAATTCCATTGTAGATACTTATAATTTGAAGGTAGCCTGGTAGAGTCTAGAAAGCTATTGAAATTAGGGACTTAACAACCTCTATTTAAAATTCTGTGATTACTGCCTTTTCTACCATGTGATTTGTGGATATGTTTTCCTTTTAAATTGCCTATTTTTTTAAACCTGATCCTACTAGGTTTTTGACTAAAGTTTTGTGTGGCTATTCAGAATAAATTGATTTTGTCTTGATTTATTCTGATATCCTGTTTTTTTATCCATCCACTTTTAGTTCATTTATTTCATAATATTCAGTTATTTGAATCTGTATTATCTAATTATTGATATTAAGCAAACGAATCGGAAGAATAAAAGAATGGGTTATTTTTTTCGCACTATATTTGCTCAAATAGCAGCCCTAGCTTGTCATATTGTAGGTGCATCGTTGTTTGAGAGTTGAAACCAGGCTTTTATTTGAGCACAAGCATCATTATCTACTATTTTCAATCCTTCTCTTGTGTATCACTTAGGGCTATTCCATTTAAAAATCTGGGAGGGGGGTGGTCAGGTTGATTTATTTTTCGTAAGATGGATGTAGGGATCGGCAGAAATTCGCTTCAGATGTATGGTGGGATGCAAAAGAAATCGCTTTAGATGTATGGGGGGGGCATTATCGCTCCATGAAGGCTTACGCATTGTAATAATAAAATTTTTATTTGAAGCATGTGGGATGGGTAAAAAATTCACATTTGATGCATGGCGGGGTCGAAAATAATTCACTTTAGATGCATGAGGGGGTCAAAAATGTAACCTGACCACCCCAACCCCAGGTTTTTAAATGGAGTAGCCCTTATTGTCTTAAATTACTGTATCTTCACTATTTTTCAGGCTATTTGCGTGTCTGCACATACTGTTGCAAAGTCGTTTTGAGTTACGCTCAGAATTACGCCCAGAACCCAGAGACCTCTGGTGACTTACGAGCCCTAAGTGAAGAACTGAAACATTTGGCAAGCATTGACAATGAAGGCCATCAGGTGGCAGCATCGGACTTATGGACGCCAACGAGCAGACGTAAACATATCTTCGATGAGGAGCAGTTGAATAAGAGGTAAATTGCAGTTGTTTTAAAGATCACACGAAAGGTATTTTTAGAAAAATGATATACTAGAATTACCCATGATTACAGACATAATGGGGGAAGAATTAAGGGGAGGAGGTCAGGAAATTGTAGGGGGGCCGGGCAAGAAATAGTGGGAAATTGAGCAAAAAATTGGTATGTAACTAATTTCCTGGCCGAAACTTCAGGAGAAATGGCTGTACGCCGATGTACATGCAATGTAAGTGAATGGGTTCAGTATTATATATGTTTTGAAGTTGAATGGTCTATTTGACTTAGTGAGATCATTGACACAGACATTGAACATATAGATTCATAACAAAGTTGCATTTTGGTATGTCGAAGTAAGGCTTCGAAGATTGTATGAAATGATGTTGCTTAAAAAAAAGTCCCCACATTTTTTGTAGTAGAAAACAGTTGTCCCACATGATAAATGTTAAACATGGAAACTGAATTGTTTTACTTTGCATGGGAAAATGTGCAAATACAACCCCCTTCAAAAAACGTGGATATGCCACTGGTTTGTTTTGGTCAGTGGGATAGGAGTTGTTAAACTTACAGGCTTATTTGCTATGTTAATATTGCAAATAGAGGAAAATGAATAAGAGCAATGAATTTGGAGAAGTAAACTTGATATATGCAGGTTTTTAAATTGTGAAAATCGGATGTTTATGAAGGTGTGTAGGCCAAGTTATGCATTGAGGCCCCTCAGCAAAATGCTGTTGTTCATTGGCAGTTGTCCCAATTACCATCAAGACCATTGAAGGCAGAATGATGGTAGTACAGAAAACGGCCGTCAGGTGGCTGATAGATTGGATCCCTCTAGTGTGAGATTCGGAAAACTTGAAGCATGACAGCGCACTCTATGTTTCTAAATTTTGTCTGATGAAACAATCTACTCATGCAATCCTGGAGGGGAATTGAAGATTGTGTCAAAAACGTGAATGAGACAGTATTGAGATGGTTGTTTGGATGCATGAGAAGCATATGAGAGGAAAAGAAAGATGGGTGGATAGTTGAGGTGAGTGTGATAGCTGGGAGAGGCGTTTTTAACTGTAGCAGGAGTGGGGAGGGGGCCTGAGAGTTTTTAGACTTATACCCGGCAGGGATTTTTAACCGAAAATTAAAAATTTTCCTGAGAACTTAAAATTCCTTGTCGTTTACCCCCATTTCTCGGCTTACAGGTTTTTCTGCATTTTGTTACATATTTCTATGCACATATGACATTGTATAAAATTGTCATTGGTAGAAAAAATATAGATGTTTCTTTAAGAACTTCTGCAAAAATTGCTTTGAAATTGTATTTGAATATTAAATTTTTCGTCATAGGTCAAGCAGTCCGGATATTACCTCTCCAGGTTCAGGGCGCAACCCATTTGATTTGACTCCACAGAGTGAATACAGTTGTTTCGACAGCTTCCAGCAGGAGAGGAAGTTACTCACAAGGGTAAATTGAACTAAGTTGATAATGTATGAAGCATAGGATTGATTGATTGATTAATGGACTGACTGAATGGTTGATTGACTGATTGATTGATTTGTCAAAATAATTATGATTGACTGACTGATTGACTGATTCGATCAATTAACTGCTTAGTTGGTGCACTTGGTGGATTGATTGATTGGTGGTTTGATTGTTTAATTAATGATAACGTAATAAATTGACTGACTGATGGATGGGCTGATTGATTGAACGACTGATCAATTGGCTAATAGATTGTTTTTAAAACTCGTCAACTAACTGATTGGTTGATCAATTGATTGATTGATTGATTGATTGATTGATTGATTGATTGATTGATTGATTGACCAACAGACTGACTGATCCTTTAATTAACTGATCAGTTGATTGGTCTATTACTAGTTGACTAACTGACGGAAAGGTTCATTAATCAAGTGATTGATTGAACAATTGATTGATTTATTGGTTGACTGATTAATTGGTGGTATGATAGTTTTATTTATTGATTTTGTAGTAACTTGACTAACTGATTGATTGATTAACTGGTGAGTGGACTGATTGATCAATTGATATGTTGACTGACGAGTTGGTTGACTGATTGCTTTAGTTGATTGATTGATTGACTGGCTGGTAGACTGATCAACTGGTTGACTGACTGATTTCTCAACCAACCAATTGATAAATATGTAATGACTAACTTACTGATCAACTGACTATATAGCTGTTTAATTGACTGACCGACGGACTGACCGACGGACTGACCAACTGGTTGACTGAGTGATAGATTGATCAGTTGACTGCTTTGTTAATTGATTGACTGATTGATATGTTTTATCTCACTTATTCTCCTTTTTAGGATTCTGCTCAATTGCGTGAACTGTGGCTGTTGATGGTTCACCCCGTAGATGGAATTGAGACCCAGAACCATCGTCATCGGTTACGGACGTACATCAATTGCTTCGTTGGTTCAGATGTCGTTGATTGGTTGTTGGCAAGAGATAAAGTCGCCAGCAGGTATGAATATGAAAAGTCTGTTCTAGTTAGGGATGTACCGATCCGATACTAAGGATCGGTATTGGTGCCGATCCAGCACCAAAAGACAGTATCGGATTTGATCCGTGGCACTACTCTACATATAACCAATGATATCGGTATTGGAATGGTATCAGTATCGGTGATATCGGTAACAAAATAACAGCATTGGTGTATGATCGGAAGTGAAAAGTGGTATTGGTACATCCCTAGTTCTAGTTTGGTGTCAAGTAGACTCCTAAGTCACTCCAGCTACTTTAAAGTATTTCCTTAGTGCCTTTTTGTGAAATATTAAAGTCTAGGCCAGGTAGTGGGCCTGTATCATATTTTGGAAATTCGCTTTGAAAAAAGTTGTTGCTGCACCATTCCTTCTGTTACTGGGGAGCTTCTATGTTGCAAACATTTTTCAAAAGTTATAAAAAGGTGATAAATTTGAACAAATTTTATTAATTTGAATGTTTCTTTACACCTAATACAAACCCAAAAGCACTGATAGGACAAGACATCCGGAGTTCCATATGACGTCATAATATATATTTAAAAAATACCCAGGCTACTCCAGCCACCTACCGGCCACTCCCATGCGCCTGCGCGCACATTACATTCCAGTCATATTTTGATCTTGACCGAATAAGATCGAGATGCGGGGAGGCAGGGCGGGAATGTTGGGTGGTTTTGGGTTTGTATTAGGTGTAAAGAAACATTCAAATTAATAAAATTTGTTCAAGTTTCTTCACCCATAATACAAAGCCCAAAACCACTGATAGGACAGAATGGCCTAAACAGGATGGAGGGATCTTGTTTCGGTAGAGTAATATTGGGAGTGCCTAGTTGGTGGACTAACCCCTCTGAGACGATAGACTGAGTGCAGACAGTCTGTTTCCCAATAAGAGGTGAGATTATAACGCTCCAGAGGACATTGTCCCCCTACCGACTGCTAGGTTGAGCGGAGATGGAACAGGCGTTCTTGTTATCCTTCTCAACTAGTAGGTGGGGAGTAGCATCTTACCTGACTGTATTACTTACGGTCCTTAGGCATGAACATATATTTGTATGTTTTGGCCTACCGTCTCAGTCAGGGACCCTGGTCCTCTTCTCCTCGGGGTCTTGGCGATGCAGTCGTGGCAGGATAACCCCGAGGAGGCCCCCCCCCCCCCTTTTCTTTGAAGAGCAAGGGGAGATGTGGATGAGGAACCTGGTCTTCCCATTCATCAAGGCCGTCCACAGACTATCACCAGCTTCCTCCAGGTCTGTGTGTAGGAGACGGCCTGGCCCTTTTGGTGGTCTGGTCAGGTGTCCGCCCGCTTGAAACCATCTGATCAGGGCATCTAGATCCTCTTGGTCAGCCCTCAGACTAGGCTTCCTTCTGGCCCAGTAGAAGATCTCAGTCAGTATAAGAATGAGTGATTCCCGTTATGACTGACAAGAGGAGACCTCCCTGCGCCAATTGAGGGATTGTCGCAGTTCTTTCTCAACTTGTAAGCTTTAAAGCCTTTTTTTTTTGGCTAACCCTCGTCCGGGTTATACAGCAACTAAATGCTGTCACCTGTAACAAATAACAGTGGATCAGGAAGGGCACCAATGATCATAACTGTCAATTTCACAAATTACTGTGCTCATTACTTAGCCAGGATAGGTCAGATGGCCCACTGAATTCTCTCGGGTAGCAGGCAGAGCCTGTGGCCTCCGCAGAAGGTTCCTGGTGAGGTGGCCTGTACTGACACTTCAAATATAAAGCCCATGGCACTGGTGATACTAGCACTGTGCTTTGGGAGCACTTAATTGATAATGATACTATCATATCCCAGTAGGGACTGATTCACAAAGTGACGAGCCAATAATTTTGTGGGTCAACCATTTGTATAATTAACCAATCTACTTTACTGTTCCCCTCAGCGAGGACCGGTACTTCCCTTTTGAAAGGCTACCTCCTGCAGCTGGTGTTTAGCCTGACCTGATGCCATGAACTGCTGGGGGTCTCACTCGGGTCCGCCTGCGCTTCGATAGTGTACTGGGGAGGTTCTTGTCCTGTCCTGCCGTTCTCTTGGCGATACTGTTGAGCGTCAAGGGGAGTCGTATTCGTAGGGACCCATGAAGAGGAGGTACACTGCAGGAGCAAGGCAACCTTCCCAGGATACAATCTCTGTCTTCCACCGCACGCCAGCTCGTTGGGAGAAAGATGCATGAAGGCCACCTTCCCAGGGTACACCCTCTGTCTTCCACAGCACGGCAGCTCGTTGGGAGAAAGATGAGATGTCTGGTCAACCATGAGTTTGGTTCTCTGTAACTCAATGTATACATATGTGACAGGTTAGTGAACAGCCATTGTGATTCTGCTGCATTTACCAGCCAATCAATAAGCATGTACCTCAAACTTGATCCAGCCTACGAATCTGCCCTCAGAGATTCTTTGCTAGCAGATCATGAATAGGATACTGAAATCTGTTTAACAATCCATTAGAAAACAGGAAATAATTTAAGGACATATTTGTCCCATACTTCCCTCATATTTCCATGCCTTTATCATGGGTTGCTGCGATCAGAAATCTTAAGGAGGATATTTCTGGATGACTGTGAGCCTGAGACAATCAGACATCTGTGTGGTGTTTCATGGCTGCGTGTATCCCAGGCTGGAACAACAAATTTCATGTTGTTAACACATCACAATTTAGACAGTTTTGGAGATTTCTTTCTTCAGGGTCTCCACATCCCTTGATACCTGTCAGCAATCAACACAGTGTCATGATATAAGTAACTTATTTCCCTGATGGGATTAAACCTGATCATGTAGGGAAGTACTTATCTGGTCCAGTAGGGTAACATCCTCTTCCTGTGAGGTAACCTGTGCCGCATGTTAATCGCACCTTTTGCTGTGCGTCCTAGCATCTTGACATTCTTTTGTAAATAATATCCATAGCATATTAGATTCAGGTCTTTTATTTGTAGATCATACAATCATTGTTTATAAAATTAAAATTGTACAAAACAAGCTACAGACTATTTTACTGGTCCAAATGACAGAAATAACACTTATCTTTTCCTGGTGTCCTGTCCTGGACAGTTGAGTCCTGGCTCCTTATTCGATTAAGTAGTGTATTCTCTTCTTCCGAGCTAGATTTCTTGAGGACACAACACTGGCTAGGTACCCTCCCGTCTCCTAGTTCATATTGTGGTTGTTCAGCCAGCAACATTTGCAAGAAAACCAGGTAGTAGCTGTTGTTCGTATGCATCCCTTACACTCCACAGGTAGGGACAATACGGAATCGTCCCTGTTATGTGGCATTTCTGAAAAATGCAGTAATTGAGCAACCTTAGTCAGGTTGTGAGTGAATAGGTTCCTATGCACTCTTGTGAAGTATGTAGTGTGTAACCAATACGGTTATTAGCTACCATTAGAGTTAGGTCTCAGGTGTCTGTCCACCTGACCACGAGTCCTGTAATTATTAGCGTGATCAATCTTTATAGGCTGAATCTAAAATTACAAGTCACAAACAGTCTCGATGAGCGTTTTGACATGGTTTTACCGACTTATATTCCTGTTACGCATCTGGCAGTTAACCCAGTGACTAAGATATATACTTATCTAGTGTGATCTGTATCCCACTTGTTCTTGTAGTCGGGTGTGTCGCTGTCACAGACGGAACATGCAGTGCTCTGGTTCCTCATAATGTGGTGTTAAGCCAGCAGTATATATGACCTGAGCAAGTTTGATTGGATCTCGTCTGGTCTGGCTCCTTGGGTAGACCTCGCCTTTGCAGGACAATCCACCATTTGCACACCATGTTCTTCACAAGGTGGGCAACACCTCAGTAACCTTGTCACCTCTGCCGCTCACCTTGTTCTGGTCTGCTACCCGAGTGTGAGCCCATGGACTCCATTCCTCTCTGGGACGACAATGAGTTGAGACTGGAATCAAAGTTATCTAATTAACCAAATGATGCCTAATGCAGTATACTTATGTACGTACATAATCCCTGTACGATAAAGTTGTGACACAATTTGTGTATCCTATTCCAATCTTACTCCGAGTTGGATTATGGGGATTAAGGAATTAAGACAACAACTTTGACCTTTATAAACAAGGAGGATGTCTAGTAACATCCAACGTTTTAGTCTAGTACCTTGGGGAAACCCTAATGGGAGATTTATAAGCAGAAAATGTACTTATCTGGTGCGTGATCAGGATGCTACATGCTGATGTAGTAGTTATCACCAATACCAGGGCAGCGTTTGTGGTTCTGCGAGTCATGATGGTGTTGACTGAACAGCGCTTCTGACTCCAACCAACAGCTATTGTTCCGCTCACCTAGATCAACACATATAGTGGTGTTTGGCCAGTAATATGTACAACCAGATCCAGTTGGCAATGTTGAATGTTCTGCCTTTATGGTATTTCACCAGTTGTTCCCCCTTGGTACTAGTTCCTCAAAGTTTGTGTCGTTCTGCAAAACTGAGAAATAAATATTTATCATATTTGCAAAACTGAGAAATAAATATTTACCATATCGGCAAGACTGAGAAATAAATATTTATCATATCATGTCTAATATATTCACTTGAGCATTTTAGAGACTGATGACCCCTAAGGGCCATACAATCAGATTAATGGTGTGACAGAGCATTAATCATTATTTCCCAAATGGGACTGTAATTAATTAATGGATAACCTGGAGATGCTGGTACAGGCCTATCACACCTTGGGTTTTCCTTGTGTATTTATATTTCAGAAAATGAAATAAGGTACTTATCTTCTATGTGATGCACCCAGTCTTCATAGTTCCTTCTGGAATCTGTTATTACCTTCAGAATGACTTAGGATCTTACATCTTAGGTGATTCCCATCCTCCACATGATGTGGGCTGCCCTTCCTGTCATAGGCAATGAGGTCCCCCATATTGCACATATGAGCTCAAGTGTTGAGTCAAGAGAAGAAATGAGGAAATCCCTAACTCGTAGGAGGGGACATATATCCTGCAGGAGTCGCTGGCAAAGAATAGAAGCAGCAGTAGTAGCCTCTGCCCTCTCAATAGAGGGTGGTTCCGCTGATTGGGCGGAAGTACTCCTAAGAAGAAGAAGAAGGAGTCCAGGGAAAACAATCAACCACTACAATAAAATAAAGCACATGTCAGTGATTTTGACATTTTTTTTTTTTTGTGTATTGCACTTTAAGACACTCTGTACTTCTTATCAGAGGGATTATATATACTAGACATGAGTTAAGACCCCAAGGAACTTATCTGTTCTCCTGTCATGGCGTTTCCCGCCAATTCCGGGCGAATTTACATCATCTCATGTCACCCGGTTGGGCGAACATCGGGGATCGCCACTTCAATCGGTTCTTTCTGTCTTCCCCAAACGTTGTTAGCTTCTCCAGCATGTCCAGGGATGATAGTACGAAGCCTTGAAAGGTTCATATCGAAGTTAAACTGCTTTCAACACGAACTGGCATCATGAAACAGCTGAAATCCGACATTTTCGCGGGCTTTTCCCCCCGCGAAAATATGGCGACCCGCCAAAAGAGTCGAAGCAAATCGTCTCGTGCGGCTTAGAATTTCGTTGTCATTCTTCTCACAGTTGCTGAGAAACCTTATAGGAATCATGTTCAAGTAAAAATGTCGTCAACTACGACGAAATATGCGTCAAAACGATGGAACTTCAGCTCCAGAGTGGAGTACGTCGTGCTACGTTGACGTCAAATCAAAATATGACTAGAATCTAAGGTGCGCGCAGGCGCATGGGAGTGGCCGGTAGGTGGCGGGAGTAGCCGGGTATTTTTTATATATATATTATGACGTCATATGGAACTCCGGATGTCGTGTCCTATCAGTGGTTTTGGGCTTTGTATTATGGGTGAAGAAACCTGTAGTTTGCTTTTTAAGGTGAAACTGAAACCGTGGCTGTGAGATGAAAATTGTCAGAGTTATGCCACCATGACCTGAACTCTTGACATTGCTGCATTAAAAGCTAAGACTGACTGGTCACTTTTATGTAGTCGACCTAAGGGTCTAGTACCTAACGTAGAGTTGCCTCCCCATGGCCTCCCCAAACTGACTATATTGTTGCATTATATTCCACTGACATCACACTTAAGTTTATGGTAAAATCTTCATTGTATCACTTTGAGCTGTCACCAATTGGTGGAGCAGATCACGTTAATCAAAGGTTAATGATTGTTAATTTGTATCTAACAGGGAACAAGCAGTGGCGATTGGACAGGCCATGTTGGACGCAAAGTGGCTGGAGAGTGTGACGCCCAGTGAAAACCTCTTCAGGGATGAGTACGCCCTCTACAAGCCAGGAGAGGTCAGTATTGGTCATTTTGGGTCTTTATTCTATTGTTTGTGTTTTTCTGTACCATACAATGTTGGACGGCTGAATGTCATTCTTTGCCTCCTCCTGTGTCCTCCTCCTGTGTCCTCCCCCCCCTCAAAATGTCATCTAGTCTATGTCTTATATAAAGATTGAGGAAAACACGCCAGAGTAGATCTATTGTAGTTAATTCATCTGAGTTGCGGAAGTCAAGAAAATACACTCTAAAGGTAGTGTTTAAATGTCTTTACAGAGTGCCCCAAATGTTCATGACAATATCGCCAACTCATCGACTTTGAATGACGTTTCCATAATGGTGGATGAGGAAGCTGAACCAGCTTGGTTTAGAGAAATTAAAGGTATAGTCATTGATATCTTTTATAAAATCTCAGCAAAAAAAAAATTTTCGAGTTATTTTGCAAAATTTATGCTTTATTTTTCACAGCGTCTTCCAACGATGGAACACAGCCAACGTCTGCCAGTGCTCAAAATGATTCCCCATCAGACGTACAGCGAGCTAATTCAATATTTTACATCGAGACAACGGACAATTTGGAAGCCCAAAAACGAGCAAAAAAACTCAAATCTGTTCCATCTATTCCATCTATTCCATCGGGTATGTAGCTTTTTGGAAAATAAATATTATGTAAATATTAGTTATTCGTAAGGATATTCAATTCCGGTAGTCATTATCATCGATTGAATTAAGAAATAGGTCATTTAGATGAAAGATTAAGTGTACACATAAAAATGTAGGTTGACTGATCTCTTAAAACATAAGTGCACACTTTATTGTGAAGAATTTATGGTCCTCTGAGAAATTAGAGTGACAATTTATGTACTCAATCAGAATTAATCATTTGCATAAAATTTTCACGCAAGAAAACATCTCATATGCACTACTTAAATGGCCGCCATCTTTCGAGAAAGTACTGAGATGTTTATAATTGGAAAACCAGGAAATACAAAATAAATTTTTGATGATATTGTACTTTTAGTAAACAGAGACGTAGAGCCCTGGGCGGTTGGCTCTCACGTGAGCAACATAAAGAAAGGTAGTTGTGTGTCTTAACTCCAGGTGGCAGCACGAGTAGATAGAATGTTTTCAAATTGTCTTTTCTGTCTTTTTTGCATAGTGCTTCGTCTGAATCTTCTGTTAATCATTATTTCTCTAAATGTTGTTGTCTGTCGGAATCTATGAAAATAATACTTAAATTATCGTATTTGTTTCTCTATGAATTAGAATCATTGTTGTTATGTCGTTGTTTAATTGTTTGTCAAATAGTTCTGTTGTGAGTCTGTTGTCGTCATGATCTATAGTTGCTGTGATTGCTGTTTTTATGAGATTTTCTTACTTTCTTATAGATATTTTAATGCCTCCTTTGTGGCAGTAATAATGTGTGCCCTTCTTTGTTTTATTGCTGTTTTCTTTTGTCTAAATATTTGTGTCTTTAGTCTTTACGTAGAGGGGTCTGGTTTGAATAATATGTAGATGTCTTTTTCAGCAGTGCTACTTGCTTTTTGTAATATAAAAATTGAGATCTTTACATTCCGCGTTACATTCCACAGATCTTACTTAACTTTTTCCTAGTGCTGCTTCATTAAAAAAGTGATCAGTTGGTGATGAATTTCTTGAATTTGCTGGGTGCTTAACACTGCCATAATTGAACATTTTTGTAGCCTTCACATGTCTTTAAAAATTGGCTGATTGGCTGATGGTGCCTGCCGGTAATAATGGCATAGTTTCATTTTCATTTTTCTTCTGACCTCTCCTCCACATTTATGTCAGTAGTTGCTTGTGTATGGTCTCTCATTTCGACTAATTCATATTTTTCAACAATTAACCAATTTTGCTCTTTAAAACATACAAAGCAAATTGTATCCTCACAAGTGTCTACCTTCCATTGCCATGGTAACCATTGCAGTTACATCTCAATGTTCAGCTTACTGCTACAAATTTATGATAATGATTCCTTCGAAATTAATAAAAGTGCCAGATTTGTGTCTGAAAAGTTTGATTTAAAAGATGACTTGACAATTATATAATTATTTATATGATTTACAGAACTATTGGCCTATTGCCCGTCAATCATGTAGCGAATGATACTACCACTGCAAATGAATAAAATATCTTCCATTAATTTATACCTCCTCATAATCGATGAACTTGATGATTTAATTACCTCAAAGTATGCAGAAGTTTTGATGATGATTAGGAGAAGGTCTAAAAAAGTTATTCCTTCGTAGCATTTTAAAGATTACTTTGATTTTCAATATATACGGAAATGAAAGTCGCAGTGTATACCGCATATTCTTTATATGTCTACAAAAATGCTATCTCTTCATTTTCAGTCGTCAAATTGTGGGAAATATTTCATAAATCTGAAAACCAAAGTTTTGGTGTAATGTTAATAATGTTGATATGGATTTTCTCTAAAAAATCTGGAGTTTTTTGTGAAATTTTGGGACAGCTCTTCAAATGTTAGCGGATCGTCATCTGTGTTTTAAATTTCAGGGATGCAAGATGCTTCTCCATTACCCCACCAGGATTCTTCCATATTTGGTATGCAGGGGATCACCGATGACTTATTTAAGAAAGGTAAGTACCCATTAACAATCATTATTATGATTAGATATAGCTATGAACACTGGAAGTTATTGCCAGTGTATGAATTTGATTGATGAAACAAACAGTTTTTAAATAGGATGGAATCCGTAGATCTCCAATGATCAACACGGGTAATTCTGCAGTTTGAGTTGAATTTATTATTGCTTGATTAAATGTCCGAGTTAGAATGGCCGAAATGTTTGAAAAGAAAATCTACTGTGATTTTGAACTGTAAAAAGATGCAAACACAAAAAATCTAGGTTTTTCATATTATAAATAAATAAATATGGATATCCATCTTTCCCAATCTTCATGTTGAAATATCTTTATCCTCGTCTTTTCAGAAGAGTTTGTGATGTCCAATGATTCCGTAGAGTCCAACTTGAACGAAGGGACGAACATTTGGCAGCAGAATCTTGATCATCTGAGGGAGGACAATGGAGACAGGCAGGCTTTTGAGATATTGAGGTTTGTTCATTTGTGCACTTGAACTTGGCAAAATACAAAAGAAAATCCTAACTTGGCCAAAAACTTCATTTCTTAATCAGTCGTATGATTTGTCTGGGTCCCCACTTGAAAGGGAAAGGAGGGAAAATCGTGAAAATGAATTCCCTGCAGGGAATCAGGAAATTCTAAATTAGGCCTCAAATTCAGGGGCAACACGGGGAATTTGCGTTTTGTTGGTGTGTGAAACAATCCCTGTATTTCGAGCAAAAATCTGTATAAGTTATAGTTTTTGGTTTCCGATTATTGGTGATAACATAAGGAAAAAGCTCGAATAATGTCAGGGAAAACAGCCAGTGAAGCAGGGAAAAATCAGGGAAAATGCAGAGAATTTGCTCACCAAATTTCTGTGGTTGTCCTGATTTGTATGGATGATAAGCTGATTGAAGACCTTGAGAAATAGTAAAACATTTCTCTTAATTGATTTTGTCGTGCTAAATATTGATGCAGAGTTCAATTTGATAATTTGGTATTTTTTCAGAAAAGCTCATAAGGAACACCTAACAGCCTTGACCAATCAGCTGCTGAGTAAGGCGGGGCTTAGCCTGAAGTGGGCGGAGACTGTGATGCAAGTTGTGCATAAAATTAGCCTCGTTGTGAGACCGGATGTCCGCCATGAGGGGGATGATATGGACATAAGACAATATGTCCAGATTAAGAAGGTAGGCTGTACTAATTTCTCAATTTCTAAAAAATGTCTTGGTGGTTTATTGTTATTTTTAGTTGCTGTTTCTTTTACAAAACATTAGTTTTTAAAATTTTTTTGTCTCTAAAATTCATGAGTCTTTACCATATCTGTCTATCAATCAGATTCTGCTTAGTTGTATAGCAACCCGGGACAGCATAAAGATTCTCTGAACAACTCAATTTTCACTGAAATATTTATTGTCCATGTCTTCAAAATTATCATGTTCTGAGGTTAATAAACAACTTTTATGCAAAACAATCTTCAGAAAATTTGGTTATCCAAAAAACAAGATGTAAAAAGTATGAGAAATATTTGAAATATTTAATTATTATGATTTTCTTTGTACTTCCAGCTTCCTGGAGGTTCTCGTTCTAACACAGGCATAATTTGCGGTGTAGTTTGTTCCAAAAATGTGACTCATAAGAAGATGAGACAGACGATCGCCAACCCAAAGATTCTACTGCTGAGGGCGCCACTTGTCTACCAGAGGGTCGAGAATAAGTTGTCTTCTTTAGAACCTCAGATATTGCAGGTAATTAATTTAGAAAAGATATTGAGTAAGAGGTCCTGTGCCATAGAATTGATTGATTGAGGGAAGGAGACTGGTTATTTCTAAAACAGGTGTGGCTGAGATTATCCGAGATCTTCCCAAATTTAAGATTTTTTATTTATCGGTGAACTGACATTTCGTTTTGTAGAGCAATGTAAATACAGCAGCACTGCAGCAGCTGCATCACTATAAAATCATTATAATAGAAGCATTCCCAATTAAGTAGTTGTGCTGAGAACTAAATTGGGTTCCCCCCCCCCAAAAAAAATTAAGCAATTCTCTCAGCCTTAAATTGTAATATTAGGGGTGCCAAAAGAACCTAATTTCTTTCAATAAGAATGCAGAATGTCCTTTATTTTGGGACAAAATTATATAACGAGTGCTGTGAGCCTTCCTTGTGGTAGAAATTATTTCCTAATTTCTGTTCTTAATCTCTTTCTCTTGGCATTCATCTTTCTCAGGAATATGAATTCCTCCGCCATTGCGTCGCAAGGATAGCAGCCTTGAAACCAGACGTCCTTCTCGTGGAAAAAGCTGTGTCCAGGGTGGCTCAGGATTTCATTCTGGATGCTGGGATTACCCTTGTGATAAACGTCAAACCTGTGAGTATGCTAAAGATATTTTAAATATTTATAATTTGGCAGATTGTTACATGATATCATAATATCCACTTAAGTCTTCAGTTTTAGCCTTCAGTGAATCAGTAAAACACTCACAAAGATGGCCAATGAAAAGGTTCACACATGTTATGCAAATGAGGCCGATCTAACCTTTTAGAGGACTTCCGTAAATATTACGGCACTGATGCTTACAGTGGTCGATGGATCTTTTCAAGGGCTTCAAAATCATATGTGTCATATCTCTGGGGAGTAAATAGTTTTTACGCGAATCGTCGTTATAGATTTGAAGTGGAAAGAAATCCGGGGCGCTGATTAGCTATGGTGCTTGTATCGTAAATCTATGGTAATGCAGATTCTCTGAGGGATTTGTCTGGGGAAGATTCTCTGAGGGATTTGTCCGGGGAAGATTCTCTGAGGGATTTGTCCGGGGAAGATTCTCTGAGGGATTTGTCCGGGGAAGATTCTCTGAGGGATTTGTCCGGGGAAGATTCTCTGAGGGATTTGTCCGGGGAAGATTCTCTGAGGGATTTGTCCGGGGAAGATTCTCTGAGGGATTTGTCCGGGGAAGATTCTCTGAGGGATTTGTCCGGGGAAGATTCTCTGAGGAATTTGTCCGGGGAAGATTCTCTGAGGGATTTGTCCGGGGAAGATTCTCTGAGGGATTTGTCTGGGGAAGATTCTCTGAGGGATTTGTCCGGGGAAGATTCTCTGAGGGATTTGTCCGGGGAAGATTCTCTGAGGGATTTGTCCGGGGAAGATTCTCTGAGGGATTTGTCAGGGGAAGATTCTCTGAGGGAATGTCAGGGGAAGATTCTCTGGGTGGTTCAACCTTGTCACAAGGCCTTCATCAGCTGTTGTGTTTCACAGCTCAGGTGTCTAAGCAGTCAAGTGACACCTAAGCAGTGAAACAACAGCTGATGCAGGCTTTTATGATATTGTGACAAGGTTCTGGTCAGCAAAACTAAACACCGATAAAGGGGCTTGAAAAGCTCTTCAGCCATAGTTTCACGTTGTGAGTAATCGTCTAAACTCGATTCAACAATGTCGTTTTTAAAATTTTTTACTGTCACCATTGCAGATGCTTGATATATATATATCTACCATTAACGTTCTTGTGCATAGCTGAATTTTCTTGTGCAATTAGGCCACACATAATTGATTCTTAGCTTCACGGACCCGCCGACACAATAGATTTCCTGCCGATGGAAAAAAAAAATTGAAAAAAAAATAATTTTTTGACATTATAAACATTTTTTTTTTCACTTTTTTTTTTTGGCCTACCGACCGACCCTAGAAAAAGGGCCTTGAGAGGAATCCGAGAAGCTGAAGATTAATTATGGGTGGCCTTATATTACTCTATCTGCCCTCACTAGAGTCACTGCCCTCATGCCAGAGCAAAAGTACTCATCTTAAGTGCTCTTGTATCATTCAATAATTTTCTTATTTTCCTTCCAGTCTGTGATGCAAAGAGTGTCTCGATTCACTCAAGCGGACATCGTGACCTCAATTGACGGACTAGTCAACAAGACGACCCTCGGTTTCTGCCATTCTTTCAAGATGGTCACTTTCAATTTACCAGAGATCGGTGAGTTGCGTGCAAAATGTATTTTAAAATAGTGTATGAACCAATTTGGATGTCTAGTACACTTTTGCAATGCACAAGAGTTATTAAAAGTCTGTGCACTGCCGCCAATGAAAGTATTTTCATGACACTGGGAATTGTATGGTAAACAAAAGGAATGGGAAAATAATTTTGCATCTCACAACTTTTGCTGTTTAGTGAATTTAATTAACTATGTGAAGTTATCTGCTTGAGTGAAGATGATATCTTTTGAACTGAATAACAGTGTAGAATTTCTTTTCTCTGTCTTTCAGGTCGGCAGAAGTCATTGATGTACTTTGACGGGTGTGCTTCTCATTTGGGCACCACTGTTATCCTTAGAGGGGGATCCAGCACTGAATTGGCCAAGGTAGGGCATTAGAAAATATGTTTGGTATTTGCTCATCAAATATTGGTTTCTCATCACACTTTATCTGGGTTGTGACTTAGTAGGTCAGAGATGAGGAAAGCTAGTCATACTAGAAAATTTATTTTATTTTTTATTAGGTCAAGAAGATCCTTCATTTCATGACTTACGTCTCATATCACTCCAAGTTGGAAATCTCGTTTTTGATGGACGAGTTTGCGATGCCCCCTGTTGAGAATGCTGGGAACATGCTGGATTTGGGCGTCCAGAGTCCCATGTCAGAGAACGGGACTTTTGCCGAAGGGGTGTCACTCCAAAAGGAGAAGAAAGACGAAGAAAAGGAATCTGATAAAGTTGAAAATAACGGAAATCAAGTCAATATAGGTTTTGGCGATTCGAAGAAAGATTCTGACAAAGTTGGTGAAAGAGATGATGATATCAGTGATCCTGAAAAAGCTTCTGACAAAGTTGAAGGAAATTTTGACAAAGATAGAGTTCAAGATCAAATTCAAGTAGATTCAAAGAAAGAAGGAACAAAATTTGATCAAACAAATGCACCAACAGATATTGAAAGCCTCAGTGCTAGTCTAAGTGCTGGTGGTTCAGGTGTTCCAATGGAAGCAAAAACAGCTGATGTTGAAATCACCGGTGGTGCTAATGTTGGCAAAGATAAGAATGTAATGGAAGCTGTTCCTATGGAAGTTGAAAATGGAAACGAGAACCAAGACACAACAAAGGAAAACAAAATGGATGCCAAAAGCACTGGTGGCAAAGAAACGGACAAGATTAAATCTGAGAAACTTGAAAAGTCAGACAAGAAACTTGATTTGACTCTTACTGCACGTAAAAGTGATGACGCCTTGTTAAAACACCAACAAATGCAGAAACGGTCATCTTCCCGAGACAGCAAGGGCGGTACAACAATAGAAGACTTCTCGGACCCTCTTCAGAGCTACCAGAAGAATAAAGACGAATCAATCTTCTCCGTTGAGACGAAACAATCTTTAAAAGAAGAAAAACCAGCCGCTGTCTTCAGATTCAAGCAAACCCTACAAGACTTAGTTCTTTCTAGCTCGCCATATTTGAATCATGAGGTGCCGTATTTGGAATCGGAAACCGGGTCTTGTTGTAGCCTCCGAAAATACTTCCCGCGGGAAATCTACTGGTCGGATTACTTTGACGGACAAACGAAACCAAGAGAGAGAACTTCAAGGTAAACTTTTTGAAATTTATTTAAATATGAAGTTTCTGTTTATTTTTTATTGGTTTGTAATGTTTTAATGTATCTTTTAGTATACTGTGTTTGTCATTTTGCCATCTTTGAAATGTACGAAATACACGTAGAGTGTCTCAATACAATAGGCATATCTTACAACTCATTAAACATCAAAATGTTACTTTTTTACTTTTGACGTTATTTGTGTTGTTTGGCATACTTCTTATCGCTGTCTTTTAAAACCCTTTTTGATTGAACTCTGACAAAAATATTCTTGATGTTATAACTTTTAAGGTTTCTGTTTTACTTTTTCACTTTCTTGCATGTTTACTGTGGAGTTTGTTAATTATTTAAGGCATAACTTAATATATTTTCTCTGAAAACCTCCCCATAAATTATACAACATTGTGTTGCCATGGTTTCAGCACGTCTCTCCAACCCACGGGTTCTATTCCCGATATCAGGTACACCCTCTCCTACTGCCCCTAGTGGATAGAATTGGAATTAATCTTTAATTCCAATAAAAAGTTACTAACTGTGCAATAGCAAAATTTACGTACCCTCGAGACTAATGTACCAATTACAACTAATTGACTAACTATTGTTTTGACGTGATATCATATTAAATTCCAATTGGTCCGTTTTGAGTTAATTTATATATTTATTGTCGATTTGCATAATGCAAACTCTTCATGGTCTTTAGTGTAACGTAATATGTTATTACTTATGATGATTGAAATTCTTGTTCGATTTGGTGGAGGAAACCAATAACCATCTATATTCTGTACCCTGATATTATGTATATTGAATTCTCAAAACGTCTGTTTTAAGTACTGCAACAAAATTGGTCGTTTCGCGAAGAAATTTAGTTGATATAAATTCTGATGGCTGTATGAACTCTAAATTGTGAAATTTGTTTGGTACTTTTAAGATTTGTTTCAATTGTTTTTGATGAGCAAAGATTAATTCAGGAAGATACCTTTTTTGCTGGTGCTATTTGTTTGTGTGTGCAACTGAGGTTTCAAGGGAATATTCGTTTGTGTGTGTAGCTGAGGGCTCCGTAAACGACTAGAAAATGGGCAATTCCGTAAAGTCCGATTTACAGATTTGACACTTTAGCAGCTTGTGTAGCCCTACCACCATACCTTAGCTATTTCATTGTTATCCAGGCATGAGGCCAGGTAATACTAATAGGGGTATCAGACAAGCCATCAACCAAAGCTCCAAGTGCAACAGAAGCTGAGCTACAAGGCAAAATGTTGCACGTTTCGGACTTACTCACACGATGTACGTCCGAAACGCTGATATTTTGACGTAGCTCAGCTCCTGTTGCACTTATAGCTTTGGTTGGTGGCTTATCTGATACCCCTATTACCTGGCCTCATCCCTATTTAATAATGAAATAGCTGAGATATACTGGTAGGGCTGCACAAGCTGCTAGAGTGCGGATCTGTAAATCGGACTTTAAGGAATTGCCCAAATGCTTTTTGTTATATTCAAACAACAGGTTTCTATGGTTGAAACAGATTGATTTTATTTTTGCACTGCACGCCTCATGCCAAAAATTGCTATTGGAATCAGAATTGGAATATGAACTCTTCAAAAGTGAATTTTAAAAATGTAGGCAGTTTGAGAATATTTGGAAGCTGTGAAGACTGTAACTGCAACATAATTAGTTGAAATAAATTAGAAATGATAATTTGCCCTGCATACACACATACCTCTGTTATTGGTATTTTTCTTACATTTAAACTGAACTGTATAATTTAATTATCTGTTCTAATCATACTAACTAAGTATCTCTCCCACACTCATAATTTTCTCTTTTTATATATATACTTAATAGTACCTGAAGTTAGCGATTTGCATAAAAAAGTCCGGAAATTCTAGTTCAACATAATTGTTCTTCTAGAGTATAGACTTCAGTGACTTTATGGAGGCTTTCAGCATATACATGTTCAAATTGTTTTAGTGTAATGAACAACACTTAAAAGGAGGATGATATATCTTTCTTTACATAATTCAGGTACAACGAAGAAGAGGAAAAGAAGAACCAAGAAGGGGAAGGATTCCTCGGTCTCAATTTGCTCCCTGCTCATCGATTTGTGAAAACTAAAATCACAGCTCCAATAACGGACCACAAGAATCAGGTAGGTTACTGAGGGCTGTATTTTACTCCTAAGGAGTTTGCTGCACACTGGACTGCCAATCGAAGGGTTTACAGTTTGATACCCTCTTTGGCAGGGTCATGGATGACCTGAACTTAAGTTGGACAGCAATTTCAATCATCCTTCGCCTCATTGCTGTGTCCTCCCGAGCTAGTTAGCCTACCACATGCATAAATACAGGACATAAACTGATAAAGGCCCCAAGCATCCATCCATCCATTTTACTCTTGATAGTTGTTCAACCTAAAATTATGTATTCTCATTTACCAAAACTAAGCAATAATTCATGAAACAGGAGCTCCTCGACAGTGGCACTTGAAAATGTTGAGGAGTCCCTGTAGCTCATGTACAATTGTGATTTATTACCAAGTATTATGTATTGAGCTACAAATGTCAATCTGAGTCAATATATCTACAGTGTACCAATTAAAATGAATGATTTAAAAAGAATATTATGTTTCTAATAATCATTGCGACGTCTTGTTTTGTCACAGGCACTACTTGCGGACTTCAGGGCAACGGGCGGAAGGATCTGGTTGTCAGGGAACAAGGAGGTCAAGGCGGAGGAATCTAAAAGGGTGGAAATGTTGAATAAAGGAAATCTCACTTTGCCGTTCAAAGGGGTGAGTAATATATTTGTCAAGTTTTAACCTGCAGGACTAACCAAGTGGCTCACCAGTGACATTTTTTCATTAACGCTGGTTTTAGTTTCTTTGATGTATTTTGAAATGTTTAACGAAGTCAAGATGGCTGCCAAGATGGCTGCCAAGATGGTTGCCATCATGGTTGCCGACATGGTTGCCAACATGGTTGCCAGGCCGGTGCGCGTTCATAAACTTATATATTTTGGCCATTAAATTTTGTGATGTCTTACTTATGAAAACCATCTTAGAAATGCGAATAACAATAAATGAAACGCTGCTCCTCCAGAGTTTATTTCCACACTGAAGAATGAAATTTGGGGAAACATAAAGTAAGTTGTAACAGTAATTTGAAATTCCCTCTTTTTCAGATCGACTGCCTTGATCCGTACAACCACCAGCGCATTGCCGTCCTGTTCAGCAGCTTCTCGTATGATTCTGCCAATTCACCCAACCCCTGTGTTAATCCCTGGTATGTTTTTTTTGTCTATTACACAGAAAATTTCTGTGAGAACTCTTCAAACAAAATAATAATTATGGAAATAACACATAATATATTGTATAGAGAGTAGATATGGTAAGCGCAGCTCTCTCTGACCAGTTCTTGGTGCTCACGAGTGTTGATTGGTGAGATGAGAGACAGAGTGGGAGTCCTCAACATGTTACACATTTACCCCGTGTGAGGGATCTTTTAGCAGCACAGACACTTATGAAAGGGACTACCATCCGAATGACATCCAGATGGGGTTTTGCTCGTGAAGGTAAAAATTATTCTTTTTAATTTTTTCCCAGGGTTGTCAGCATGGACTTCTATGGTCGCAATGACATACCACTAGGGGGCTTTTTGGAACGTTACTGCTTCCGGGAGAACTACCTCTGCCCGAGTGAGTCATGTGACGTCCCGATGGTCGACCACATCCGTAGATTTGTCCATGAGAATGGATGTATTACGATCATCTCTAAGAAATTGGATGCTCCCTTAAGAGGCCATCCGAACAACACAATCTACATGTGGCAGTGGTGTCGGAAATGCAAAGAGGTATGGCTACTCTTATAAATTTAAAAGCTTTTATAATACCTTAAGAAAGATTAATTTGAACTAGCCTACCGTACCAAAATGTATAAAATGACCATTCTTGCAAAAACACATTAAATTTCCTTGACAACTAACTGGGTCATTGGAGTAAACAAGAAACAAAAAGATTGAAAGAACATTAATTTTGATTTGTAAAGTATTGTGCTCTGACTACTTTATAGTTTGTGATTGACCACAAGTCGTAATATTATTGTTCTAGGTTACTGGAGTTACAGCCACCTCAGTGGACACATGGTCGATGTCTTTTGCCAAGTATTTAGAACTCCGTTTCCATGGCAACCAGTACACAAGGAGAGGTTGCCATGGCAACTGCACCCACTCTCTACATCACGATCACTTCCAGTGAGTAACATTCCATTTTGAGTATACTAGAATGCTTTGTCCTTTGATTATTGACAAAAAATTAATGGCAGTGTAGAAATGGTTGCTCGCAAAAAAATGATCTGTGTTTTAGTCTAAATTTTGACTATATTAACTAGGATAACTTCCAAGAATCAAAGACACTGGTTGTTTCGCTTGAAATGTTATATCTTATGGAAATGGATGCTTCAGTACTAGTCACTAGCTAATTTTTTAATGAGTAAATCATCGATGTGGTGTCTTGACATGACTGTATTTTCATTGGGTAAAAATAACATAATAGTATTTGGTTGGTGCCATGTGTTGTTTTGCGTTTGTGGCTACAATGTGGCAATTTAAATGCATCTATCTATCTCACTTTCAATGCTACAGCCGTCTAGTTGCAAACTGACATATTTTCTTTTTACTTTGTAGATACTTTGGCTACAACCAGATAGTGGCGTCCTTCAAGTACAGTGCCATCCAGCTGAGGGAGGTCACTCTGCCCCCAATTGTCATTGATGTGGACGACCTGGTTCTTCCTCTGACGACCCTCGTTGACAATGCCAAGATGCTCTCCTTCAAGTGAGTATGCTTCTAATTGTCAGCAAGGATTAGTTCAGGATAGATGGAACACTCCTAATCTGTTTTGCGGAAATTACCTGTTACAGCACTAACAGCAGTGCTGTAGAAAGAATCCAAATATTGAAGCAAGCTGTTTTGTGAGTTTTAAAAATGCCACTGGTTTATTCAATACTTCAATATACCAAGAACCAGTAACCAGACCAGACCATACCATACCGTGACACTGCAATAAATATATACAATATTCAATACTGAGAAACAATTATTAATGGAGGTGTTTACACACCGCCATTTTTTGCAGTTAGTGAGAAATTGTATGAGAGAGTGGATGAGAGAGTGTAAACTTCAGGCGGGAAATTCGAAATTGGAGAACAAAATCTGAAATAACTCTTTGCTTATTTCAAATAATCTCCTAATTGTTAAATTGCCCACAACTAGAGATGCAGGGCTGTCATTGCAGCCTACTTGTATTGATCTCAAATAATTCTAAGTACTCCTTTCATCTGTTCTTTGATTGGAGTTTTTTTTGGTAGTTACAGTCCACCATTTTGAAAATAATGTGTATTGTGGTTTGTGTATGCAAATGAGCTGTCCACCATTTTGAAAATTATGTGTATTGTGTTTTGTTTATGCAAATGAGCTCACCTGCTATGTCAGGGTTACATTTGGATGTGTATTGGTTATTTTGCTGACTTGGGAATTTATGTTATCATAATACTGGGTCACAGAACATGGAATTCAACAGTTATATGTAAATTTCCAACTATTTCAATGCAATTTAGGGATGGGTGTATTTATGGATAGGCCTAAATTAATATACATAGACAGATTGCTTGCTAAATAAATGAATAGTTAAATACCAGTAGATAGATCGAAAGAGTTGGAAAGAGATAGAAAGAGATAGAAAGATTAGATAGATCTATAGAAGATTAGATACTAGATAGTTACATTGATAAAGAAGAATGTATGAATTTTATGGATTAGATAGATTGCATAGATAGATAGATAGATAGATAAATCTTTATTTTCTGTCGCATTGAAAACAAACAACATTAGCTAAAAGCTATTAAGCGACAAATATCAACAAATATAAAACAATAAACAATTTATCGAAATGATGATAAAAGGATAAAAGACTGATAAAGCATGGAATTAAAAACATAGATAAAGTGTACATGTGAAATACTTAAAATCATACATAGCCGTATAGATATCACAATTGTATTATCACATACATATCCTTCATATCACAGTCTGAATTGAGCACAGGTTACACGAGCATTTGGGCCCTTCCCACTTTGAAATCATATTTATGAAACATTTGTATTCCACACAGTTTTTATATTCATATGGTAAATTATTCCACAAGTGGGATCCATAATAGGTGAAAGAGTTCTTTCCATACTTAACTTTCTTGAAAGTAGGCATAACAATAGGACAGGGATCTCTCAGATTATAATCACTTTCCTTTACTGTAAACAATTCATTAAGTGGCTTGGGGTTCAATTTGTGTAGACATTTATAAACTTCTGTTACCATTACTCTTAAACGTGAAAGAAGCATGGTTGTTTGATTTGTCTTCATTAACAACTCATCATAACTACTTTTGGAATCATTTGTTAAAAATCGGAGAGCCCTTTCTTGCACCTTTTCAATTTTTCTTATATTACTTAGCCCACAAAATGACCATACTATCGGGCAGAAATTAAAGGTTGACAAAATAAAAGATCGAAAAATAATATGCTTTTCTTTTGAGCCTAAAATACTTTTGAATCTGTATAAAACTTTCAGTTGTCTACTTGCTTTACTGCATAGTATCTTTACATGTTTGTGGAAATTTAAATTACAGTCAATATCGATTCCAAGCAGTCGTACACATTTGCTGGCCTTAATGACATTATCTTTGACTATTATTTTGCTAGGAAGTTCCACATTTCTACCCTGAGGCTTCATTAACATTAACTGGAACTTGTCAGGGTTGACTTTCATGAAATTATTACTAAACCATTCAGTCATTATATTTGTGTCAATCAAAAGATTTTCTAGTAATTTGTTTATATTACAGTTACTTGTGCTTATAGTGTTATCGTCTGCATAATTGAATAACTCACAATGTTTTACAGAAAAGAAAATATCATTAAGAAATAAATTGAACAGTAGAGGTCCAAGACATGAGCCTTGGGGGACACCTCTTTTCATCATTCTCCATTCACTCCGCGCACTCTTTACTTTAACACGCTGCATACATTCTGAAAGGTAGCTCAACATAAATTCACAAGCATTCTCAGAAAAACCATAAACATACATTTTGCATATCAATAAATCATGTGGGATAGAATCAAATGCCTTAGATAAATCCATCAACAAAGCACCAACGCATTCATTTTTATCTAATGACCATTTCCAACTGTTTACAGCTAAAGTGAGTACCTGACTACAACCATGTCCTTTTCTGTAAGCACCAAGCTTCTTGTTAAATTGATCAGTCATGAATTCATTAATTTGGTCCGATATGATTGATTCGAAAACTTTTGCAAATATTGTAATAAGATTTACTGGTCTATAGTTTTCTTTGTTCATGTGATCTTTCTTTTTATAGATTGGTGTGATTTCAGATTTTTTCATATCACTTGGAAATGTATTAGATTGAAATGCATGGTTTACAATAGGGGTAATTGACCTGGCTATATCACGTGCACATATTTTGACACAAGCAGGGTTTATACAATCATACCCAGCTGACTTACTTGTTTTGATTGATCTGAGCTTTTTGAACATCGATTCCTGACTTACACTACTGAAAGTAAACTGCTCATTATCCATTCGAATTTTCTCTTTTATTTGTATTACACTAGGATGGCTGACATGGTAGCTAAGAATTGTATTAAAGTCTATGTTAGGCTTGCTTTCATTATTAAATTGAGTATTTCTGATATCTTTTGCAATGTCCACAAAGTACTCATTGAATATATTAGCTACATCCACACTCTCATTAACAATACTGTCTTTTTCTTTAAGTATTATACATCCATTGTTTTTGCTATTTTTCTCTGAGAAAAAAGGCTTGACACAGTTCCAAAATTCCTTTGGTGACGATGCCCCATTTTTGCATCTTTTAGTGAAATAGGATTTAATAGCCTTTTTTCTCATTGTTGTTACCTGATTTCTTAATCTCTTGTACGTCTCCCAATTTGATGCATTTCTGCATTTAAAGAAATCATTTTTGTACTTGTTACGTTTATACATAGCTTTCATTAAGTTTGAATGCATATATGGGATTTTGTCAGTTGTTACAATTTTGCTTTTCATTGGGGCATGATGTTCTAGTACTTCCTTATACATCAGATTGAATGCCCAAAATTGATCACTTACATCATCAAATATACTACATACATGTGTTGGAATTTTACTTACATCCGATTTAAAAACAATTTCGTCAAAGTTTTTATAAGACCTATACAGTATTTTGCTAGGAATAACAATTGGGAATTCTTCTCTGACAACACAGCCAACTATATTATGCCAGTCACTATAACCGCAGATTTCATTAAATGGCTTACAAAATTTAGCAGTGTTTGACACAATTACAGGGTCAATGAGTGTTCCCATAGCTGATTTAGAGCATGTTTTAGTCGTAATAATATTCTTCATACCATACACATCACATATTTGGTTTTCTATAACATTATCATCACCACTCATATCAATATTAAGATCACCAATTATTACATTTTCAGCACCATCATCACATAGCTGATCTAGAATTTTGCATGTCAGATTTACAAATATCGTATTATGCACTTTAGGATTCTTATACAGACACAATATATTGAATGTCAGTTTCTTAATTTGAAGTTAATTACAAGACTTTCAATGTGATTATTTTCATCATCCATTTCACAGTAAGTCATTCGGCTGTGAGGTATATCATCTCTGACATAAATCATCATGCCACCTGAGTTGGCATTTCTATCCTTTCTGTAACATTTAAAGCCTGTACATTGAAAAAGATTTGCTGAGAATGTATTATCAAGTTTAGTTTCCGTTATACATAATGCATCAACCATATTATTGCTCAAAATAGTATGCACATATTCAAATTTGTTCCTGATACTATTAATGTTCACATGAGCTATTATTAAGTTCTTAGGACTATCTAGTCTCACATTCTTCAGTTTATCTAACATAGGATCACCTGTTTTTCCCCTGCCTTTCTCATAATTTGGTTTGACAATTGCCTCAATTTCAGTGACCTGAGCTAGAATACAATTACTACAATCATCAGTCTGTAATATATCATTAATATCCGCTTCACCTAAAGCACTGCTAGTTTGATCAAGCATATCATCAGTACCTGTATTCACATTAGCTTCCCTAGAATAAGTACGACTATTGTCATTCTCTTGGTTATGATAGTATACAGGAGTCTGGTTAAAACATGAGACATCAACATTAAAATCAGGTAAAACAGATATGTTTGTGCTTAGATCGGCACTTTCATCTTGGCCGATTTCCTAGTTATATTTACAAAATTTGGCCTTGTGACCTAAGTTCATGCATGAGTTACATTGAATTTTCTGTCCATGTCTACAATTTCGGGACATGTGATTGTCTTCTCCACAGAACCAACAGGATTTTGTATGCGTCGTATGCATAGGACTTCTCTGGTTGTAGGATTGATCTTTTTGTTTTGGACAAAGAGTGTCTCTAATGTTCATGAGTATCTTGCCCATAATATTGTTTCCGTTCCAGCGATTGGAGTTCAAGGAGCGAAGAATTAGATGGATAGATTATAGAGATGAAATAAATAGAATGAATTAGATGGATAGATTATAGAGATGAAATAAATAGCTTATACTGATTAGTGAGACAAGACAAAGACTAAACTTCTTTATTGGTCATTCATGAAAAAATTAATATAGAATGAAATTGTCGGTGCAAAGACACAACAGATTACACAGATTTAGCAAAAGGGTAAGCTTGAGCAATACATTGCAATTTGGTACATTTGTTGTAATTTGTGACATGGTCCAACACGTTTGGGAGGAGGTAGAGTTAGCTCAATTAGTAATGGAATGGTTTGCCAATCACTTGGTCCTGGATTTGAATCCCTCATCACTGCTCATTGGCGAGGTCACCTTTTCTTGTGTTGGACAGTAGTTTCAATAATCTTTTGCTTCATTACTATGTCCCTCCTGTCCTAATTGGCCTGCGTAAATAAAGGACTTAAAGCCCCAATCATCCATCCATCTGTCCAAAATATCCATGCAAATCTGACATAGGATTTCACATCATTTCAGCTCTCAACAAAGTCTGGATTGATAGATTGAGTTCGTAATGTTGGCAGTCTACAAGTTGTCAAGTATTCTAAATTTACCCAATTTAAGGAATCCTTTACTTGCCCAGCACAAACACTGAAACACAGGGGCTGCCAATTAACATCTCATCCAAACAACATCGGTGGCCACATGTTTTCAGTCGGAACTCCTGAGGGTCTTTCTTTGTAGCTTTGCCTGGGTTTGAACCTGGGTCCGTCAATTTGGAAAATCACTATGATCACCCATATCTATCTATCTATCTATCTATCTATCTATCTATCTATCTATCTATCTATCTATCTATCTATCTATCTATCTATCTGTCTTAAAATATACCTGTCTGAATAGTAAGGCAGTGTGGTACAAATGATCTGCCGGATTCAGGGGATGCGAACTCAGACACCACACCACCTCCATTTTGAACCCCTGGGTTCTTGTTATTATAAGATTAAATTGAAAATATTCAGAATGTAATTTACAATATAATAGTTATTTTACCTTAGTTTTCACTCCTGTTTGCTTCTTGAAAATCAACTACAAACTGACCAATTCTGAAATGTGGGAGGAAATTACTACTGTGGATCACATTTTTAGTGTTTAGTGACAATGGCACACTCAGTGACAGGATATCATAGAAACTGAAGCAATTGATAAACTATGAATTCAAGAAAAGCAAGAGAATGCATACACTGCATTCACATAACCAGACTGTCAAGTCAAACTGAAGAATAGAACACTGTCTGCCACTATTGACACTAATTGACATTAATAGACTGGACATGGAACAACTTTTCTCCTATACTGATTATTTAGTCTCTGCACCATCATCTGAAATTTCATTCATGTTTTCGCTTTATCAAGAAGTGTTCCAAGATTATGCAAAGTTCAAAAGTTTAGGGCCCCATTTGATAAACTTCGGAAATTTGTCATATTTTTTTAGGGTCTTATCCTTGTGAAATTGAATATATCTGGCTTTTGTATGTAAGGGTAAAACTGACTTTGTTAAATAGTGACTACAGGTCTGGAAAGAATTGTTATTTTGTGTTGTTTCAGGGGCACTGCTGCGTACAGCACAGTCATGGAGCATCTCCACAGATTAAAGAGGGACTCACAGACGACTGCTCAAATCAGTCTGCTCAGTGACTACATCCAGGAAGTCAAGGTTAGTCATATCAACTTTAGAAATTAGGCCAGACATAATTGATCTTTAGCTCCTCGGATCTTCTTGAGGCACATTTTCTAGAGTTGGTCGGTAGAATGAAAAAATACAAGGTGAAATCTCAATTTTTTTTAATGTCAATTTGATAAAAATTCTGGTTAAATTTTTTTTTTTTCCATAGGCAGAAATTTGTTGGGTCGGTCGATCTGAGAAGTTAAAAATTCAAAAAGTCTGGCCTTATCAAATTATTTAACTGTCTAACACTCCATTTTCACTGACTTGAATAAAATGATGCTCCGAAGTAATCGTGAATTTAATTTGTACAAAATTCGCATTTTCAGAATAACAAAGAACTCTTCAGGACAAAGATAGATGAGGTCCAAACATGGTTGGCATCAATCGCTGCGAGGTGTTCAGAAAACAACGAGACTGACTTGGATAATGCCATGGGTAAGTCCTTTGATCTGCCATTGTGTGATATGATGTATTACTGTAAAGATTTGTGAAGATTAGAAACGTTTTGGCTTCGGGGACAGCTCACTGATAGCACACTGGGTTGCTAATCTCCGGGAACAGATCGAAATCCTGGTCCAGGTAACCCAAGTTAGACAGATGTTTCAGCCCATGCAAAGATTCTAGCTACACAATTTACACAAACTGTGAAATCATGAATAACTGAATAAGCGGCATGGATTGATCGATTGCTGTTCATTCAGTGAGAGTAGCTAGGTTCTTCACTTGTGCTAATGTTTCATCCTATGCCAAGAATGTATCTTGCCTCGTTACTGTCTGTCATATTTTTGAAGCCTCATCATAAAGCCCTGTGGCCTGTTAAAAACATTTGTCGAGATATATTTGTTGTCTCAATTATTTAACAATCAGCTATGTTAAATAAGTCACCAATATTTCTCTCCTTTTTTTTGTACAGTTGAAGTCCCAGAATTGTACGCTTTGTCAGACGGACTGGTCGCTGTGAAGAGGATCATTGTTGAGGCGGTCAATCTCTGGAACGGCAGGTAAGTTATTTTTTCTTGAATGACGATATTTTGGAATTTTGGAGAGACACTCTACAAATTAAAATTTCGAGTGAAACAAAAATCACTTATGGTTTCAATGCTGAGGTTGTTGATACCTCCTTCTGAATGACAAGATAGTAGTACATCTTTATTAAAATGGTTTTAATTTCTCTTTAGTTGATTTACTTACGAAATGTTGAAGATTTGGTCATAGTAATATGAGATTTTAAGACATCGTGGTGTTGGAAGGATTTGTATCATGTAGCTTTAATAACTTATTTTTTGTTCAGAATTGTCGAGTGCGATCAACAACAGAAGAAATATGAGAAATTGAAAAAGGAAAATCAAAGACAGTCCAAGGATGTCCCTGACAATGTAAGTTGAAACAGTTGCACGGTTCGTTTTACTTTTGTTATGGCCATAATATGTGAATGCCAAAGCATGAAGGCAGCACAGCTTACACAGTGAATTGTAATGCAGATTCTTTTGGAGTGCATCTTCAAAACAGCTCAAGACTATACTTAAAGATTCATTCAGTGCTGTACTTCGAAACTGATATTGTAGCACATGTTGTTGCTAGGTGATGCAAAAAAGGGTAGCTGTATTAAAGCTGTCCAAGATTTTAATTGGGCGAAGAAAATTTTTCACAAAAGCATTGGTTATTCCAAGATGAACTGTCCAAAAATCTCCATACTTCAATATAAAATTTTTAAAAATGATTAAAAATATTTTACTTATTTTACAAATATCAGATAAATATTCTCTTCTATTCAGGCAATGGTAGTGGACACACCTCCTTCAACAACACCTGTCATCAAGGAACCATCAGAAGATGACCCGGTTAAAGTTGACCCAATTAAGGCTGACCCGGTTAAAGTTGACCCAGTTTCCAAGGTCATAGATGTCATCAATGAAGAACAGAACGAATCGGATGACCCGGATAAGAGCTCGGAAATGTCGGCGCCGTTGGATGAGAAAGGTAGGACAGAATTTCGTTTTTGTATTGAATAGAATAGAATAGAAATTCATTTTCAACATTCACATAAATCAATAGCAGGACAACATATAGTGAAATGTTACATAATGTGATATTGAGGTCTTCTCGTTTTATGTAGAGTTGTCAGGATTTGATTACAACTGTGAAATCTTATGTATCTTACTTTTCATTGCCAGACAAGTAACGATGCATAGATAGGTGTGTTTCTGATATCTGTATCAGCCCAACAGTGGGCCAATACAGATGACAAAATAGTGGCTGTATTTTGATGGAAAAATTAGTCTGTATAACAGCCAATAGTATGAGTATTGGGGTGGTATTGGTAACGCCCTGTGTTGGTTACAATATCTATATGAAACTACTCCGTCAAATTATACACTGGTCTACAAATTTTTGGAGTCGGTCTGCTTCCGGGATAAAAGTGGCTAAATCTCATTTATATTGATAAGATGAACTGAAAATCAGTTGAAACTTGTTCTGGTTAGCTAATGCATTGAAGATATACCATGACCTTGAAATACATGAAAATCGCATCTATTTATTCAATAGATTTAGGCATATTTGCTCTAAAATGATATTTATGTTATGAAAAATTTATGTTGAAATTATTTATCTGTCAAGCACTGTTAAGAAACAATATCTTAAGACATCAGGTGATTGAAAGTCATTTGAGAAAAAAAGCTAAAGCATCACTTAAACCTGCAAAGATCTCCTTATTTTGTATCTGAGCGACCCTTTTTGGACCGTCTATTATATTTAGCAACTGAGTCATCCCTGACAACATTCCAACAGTAGTCAGTTAGCATGGATGGATTCCACTTTCCCTGATGCCTTTTCTTCATAATTCTTGGAATTGTTCAATCTGTTCATCACTTACTTCTCCACAGTTCAAAGGAAAGAAATCCAGAACGCAAAAATTGTATCTTCAGCACTTGACATATTGAAGCCAAGAGCTCTGTCAGAATTCTGAAGGTGTTTATTATCAGTTTCCTTTTAATTATCTGCCTTGCAGTTTCCAAACAACTGGTACTACTGTACTGACTGAAAAGCTTTGCATGCCTTCTTTTCTCTTCAACATGGTGTTGATTGCTCTGGGCCAACTGAATCCTGGTTATTATCATGATAATCAGCTGTGTCCAAAGTGTATGTGATTCTAAAGGGACAGGAATTCATCTCCAAGTAGGTCAGGGCACAGAGCTGATAGAATTATTACTTGGATAATAATCCACTATCCATTTCTTTGTTGTAACCATTCCATATTGCAACTGGAATCATACAAATGTAGCAGCAACTGTAACAACTGTGACGTTGGTTCTCGCCAAACCATTGAGATTTCAACATTGTTCAAAGGGCATAGGTTTACTTTTCTTGTTGAGCCTCTTCTGAAGGTTAGTTGCACTTGTCTTACAACAATAGTGGGAGCCCAAAATTGGGTCCTGAACTCCAGCTTTGCAACCAAAGTAATTAATTATGCCTTTCTAACCACTGTAGTTAAATGTTGCACTTTCCTGAGGAAAACGTCATTTCACCACAAATGTAATAGAAGTTTTCTGGGCTGTTCATACAAATTCCAGGCATATTTTTTTATCACTAAATAGAAAAAGTGATGCAGTTGAGTAGAGATATCTGACAAATGTGATCTTAGAAGCCATTTCATGCAGCTTGTGATGCAAAAGTAATTTGATGCTCCCGTTCATGGAATTAGTCTACATACATACATTTTGTGCACCTCCAAGAGTGAAATTCCCAAAAAAAAAATCTGTGTCAAAAGTCAAAAACATATTAAAAATGCATGTATTGGAATGTGCAGATAGGCTTTAAGATAGAAAAGGTTGCCTGTGGATGCACTGTGCTTTTCGATATACTGACGTTTTTGCCTTATTTTGCAGAAATTTCATAATTTTGCACTATATACTGTATCTTGGAAACTATAGCCAATCTGCACTTTTGAATTACCATTTCCTTATTAGTGACCTTATACAAGAAAAGTTTCACTACTTTTGTTCCGGAAGCATTTTGCTTGTAGACCAGTGTTAGCGGTAAATTTAGTTGGATTGTATATTGCGATGTTTGTTGTTTGGAGACAAAAACAGGTAAGTCAAAGACCTGAATCCAAAAGTTGGGCTCCGCAAAAGGAAGTTGGAGGTGAGTCACATTTTCTTTTAACATGAAGGCAAAAAATTATGAAAAACACTTCTTTTCTGATATCAAGGAAACTTCTCTGATATGATGATATTACACTGGTAATTTGTCAAGCGCCAAATGGAGCTGACTTTTTGGTGCTTACATTCCTTGAAGTTGCTGCGTGTAACTGTGACTTGATGTTTGCTTCAATTATGACTTGATTCCCTACAGGCAACATGATGTCATGCTCTTAGCTTCATGTCAAAGTTAAAGCAATTTACCAATCATTGTTATGTTACTCTCTATGATGTCATGCTTCCATGATGTCATGCTCATGTTTGGTTCTTTTATATCAATTGTAGAAATATAAACTACGTCTGCTCAGTGGAACTGCCACTGACTAGTTGAACCACAGAACTGGGATTGTGAGCGAGGCCTGTATAATGCTTCTCTGAAATCGTGTAGCTTGGTCGACAAAACAGCTGTTGATTAATGAATTGTTTATGACCATCATTGAAAAGTTTTCTTTGCTCATATCAATCTTACGTGAAGTGGTGAAGATGGCGAACAGAATTATATTCAGATACATCTGCACCACCAGGGGTCTCTGTCTTCTATATTTATGCTAAACTGACCTCTGGTGGGAATGAAGTATATCAAATGGAATCCTTATTGTATTGATGCATTAAGCAGGATGAACTTGGTCAATATGTTGCTGGATGAAAGAAAAACATGCCGTCCTAATTCGATGGCATTAAAAATACATTTGTAGCAGTAAGGTGATATTTGCCGATACTATTTGCTGATCGCGTGTGGATTTCTTTTTTGTACTTCGACATAATCATCAATGTGATGTGCAAAATGGGAGTAGCTCCTAAACAAATAGCTTCTCTGATTAAATAGCGACTACCTCAAAGCTGAAATGCAGTTTTCTTTTTTGAGGCTTCTATTTTATGAGTTCTTTAAGTCTCTGGGAGAGTTTTAGAAAAGTCAGACAATGAGACTGTGTGGTAAGTGTATTATAGAAAAAACTGTTGTACTTGATGTGAAGTGCAATTACATCGGTATTTGGCAAGTACAAGTACAAGTACAAGACCTTGTCCCAGTCCAAGTACAAGTCCAGGTACAATTACATCTTGTACAAGTACAAGATGGCCTACATGTCCAACTGTCCAAATACAAGTCCAAATACAAGTCCAAATACAAGTCCAAATACAAGTCCAAATACAGATCCAAATACAAGTCCAAATACAAGTCCAAATACAAGTCCAAATACAAGTCCAAATACAGGTCCAAATACAGATCCAAATACAAGTCCAAATACAAGTCCAAATACAAGTCCAAATACAAGTCCAAATACAAGTCCAAATACCCTGGTAAAGCTTTTGAACTAGAGTGCTTGAGTCCCAAGTACAAGTACTTTAGCTCAAGTACAAATACAAGTTTATTTCAGATTAATTCGAAAGTAAACAAATTCGAAGTGCAGAAAATAATATGAAAAAAATTGATGCAATTATTGAATACATACTATAGAGTGATACTAATGCCTAGATCACACAGAGACGTAACAGAGGGTTCTTGTTGCGTCGCTTCTTGCTTTTCCAGGAAAGAGGGAGGTTTTTAACCTACATTCAACAATTCGGCGACGATATTTTCGTCTACGGCGCTTCTTAAACTTCCTCGCCAAAAGTTCCTAGAAGTCACATGACCTTATGGTGAGGCAAGAACTTGCTTCACGATAGAGAGTGCTTGGGCGAGGCTACTTATCATTGAGTCAATGGAACAACTCGCCGACGCAAACAGGCTGTTGAAACGCCGAAACAGCTACTTGCTTCACCGTAAAAGGTATTTGCTTGGGCGTAATTGAAGATTAGGACGAAGTAAGAGGATGCTAGGGCGAAGCAAGAGCATGCTTGGGCGAAGAAAGAGACTCCTTGGGCGAATCTAGTTTAACATTGAAGCAATGGAACTGCGCCGAGGCTCCTGACAACTCGCCGACACAAGTCTCTTCTTGCCTCGTCCGTAATTACGAGCGATTCGGCGTAGAAAACGAGTGCCTCGTCGTAATAGGAACCATCAACGACGATTTAGAACCTCTAATTGATTATATAATTGTCCAAAAATGGCTTGAAACGCGAAAGTAGGCGAAACTTGAGTTCCTGGCACCTCTACAACTTCGCCATCACTTAACCACTCTCGTGAGACACTAGCATTAGTTTTGGAACTTTGGTGCTGAACTTCAAAGAAAATAGAGCAGCAGAACTAAATATTACTTACTGTAACCTAAATAACCTAATGATATGAGGAAGATTCAATGCGGAAATAGTGGCCGGAGCTATCTATTCAGTCGATGTGTACAAACTGATGCATCTCTGTTTTTAAAGCGTGTTTTATCTTATTGATTTTCGTGAACATCAAATTACGCTATATTGATACAGCCCTACACTTTGTGTGCCAATGATACTCTTAATGTCATTTAATAGTCATTCAACATCCGTGCGTTTTGTTTACAAATGTCTGTGTGTCTCTGTTGTCATGGCAACCATGCAACATTCGAACTTCCTTTTGTTGTCATTGTTATGAAATGACGGATACTCATCCATTTTTGTTCTATCTTTGATGATTTTTATTTGAAGTTGAAAAATAACTATTTTTTCATGATTTGTTTGATTTGGAAAAAAATTGTGCTTCCAAAGGTCATCAGCGTTTGTTCAAATTTACTAAGTGCATTCGCGTAAAAGCAGATTTTGTTTATCTTTCAAAGTAGATAAATAAGATCCCTGGTTGTTGCAAACATACAGTGAAATCCAGTGTATTTGGTCATGTTGTGCTTTATGTGTAGTGAATGGTGGTTATTAATGAAAACTTCGAACAGTAGGCCCTATACCTGATTAATTACTTATGTGGTTAAAAAAAAGAAATACACTGCAGTAGAAGACACTGTTTTGCTAAGGATGAACTTTTTTAGATGGGCCAAAACAGAATTTATTACGCATTTTACTTGTTCATTTTCAAAAATTAAGAAATTCAATCTGACAAATTCTATGAAATGACAGGAGAATAGAACTTCAAACATTGAAAAATACCTTAAATGATGAAATTTTTGACTCATAAAAAAGGATTAAAAAAAGCCAATTCCAAGAAACATTCAATATAAATTGATTGCTCCCCTACATTCAAGGCCAAACTGTTGATGTGCCACTTTCATATCAAGTTATTCCCATTCATAGTTTGATAGCATTTTGAGGTATTTACAAGAAAAAAACAGAAATTCATTCACAGGAGAATTAAGCATTGTAAGATACGACCTTGATAAATGTATCAAGAGACGTTTTTATAGCAATGTAGGTTTTAGAATTAAGTAAATGGCATTGAGTTTTTCTCCTGGAAATCAGGAAAGAGCAGTATCAAATTCTCATGTTTGATAATTGAATATAAGGCTAAAGGTTGGACTATGATTCAGTGTGCTCAATTCAAGTCAATAAACTTCACTCTTCTGTCTATCAGGGTCCCCACCGGACAGGGAAAACAGGGAAAACAGGGAAAATGGTGAAAAAGAATTCCCTGCAGGGAAAACTCAGGGAATTTGAAATTTGACCTGAGATTCAGGGAAAACACAGGGAATTTGGTTTTACATGTGGTAATACGGGAAAAAAGCCCTCTATTTGAAGCAAAAAGTCGCAAAAGTCATTGTTTTTGGTTTTCGATTAGCGACAATATTGCCGCGATAACACAACGCGAAGCCCGAATAAGGTCAGGGAAAATGTCCTGTGAAACAGGGAAAATTCAGGGAAAATACAGGGAATTTCCTCCCCAAATTTCAGTGGGTACCCTGGTCTATGCTAGACAAGAAAAGATCCCGCCTGTGTTGTGTATGTAACATGTTATCCCCTTCTCTCCGTACCCACAATTTTAAGCTCGTCTGTTTTCTTTGAAAATGAAGAGCTATTGTCGTCTCTCGATGGTTTTCTTCTTTGTCGTCATCGTTCCGGTTAAGGTTTGTGTAAGTGTCCATTTGTGACCTTTGTATTTCACTTAAGGGTTATGAAATTTGGTACAGGTACCTACCTTCCTGTGGGTATGGATTGGGAACTAAGATGGTGTCCGTTTTCAGGCGACCATTTTGGCAGCCATCTTTCTTCATTCTTGAACTGCCCACTGTGACCTTAATAATATTTCGCTTAGAGTTATGAAATTCGGTACAGATATGTGCCTGTGGGTATGGATTGGGAACATGTTGAGAAATCCAAGATGGCTGCCAAATAGCCGCTAAAAAATGGACGCCATTCTTGAACTGCCTACTGTGACCTTAATAATATTTCGCTTAGAGTTATGAAATTCGGTACAGATATGTGCCTGTGGGTATGGATTGGGAACATGTTGAGAAATCCAAGATGGTGGCCAAATTTGCCATAACAAAATGGCCACTGTTGTTGAATTGTCCATTTGAAGCTTAGTCTTTCACTTACAGTTATAAAATTAGGCACAGGTATTAGCCGGTGGCTGGTACTCCGGCACGTTGATAGATTTGACATTAACAGACGAATGTTAACACCGCTTGCGGTTCTGGTTATTTAATTGACACTATAAAAGAGATTACAGTTTTTCCCTTCGTCATTACCATATTACCTACTGCTTTTGTTTAATTTTAAATCTTTGGTGAATTGGCCGTATTGAAACTTTAACTATTTAACATTTAGAAGTTGGTCAAAGTCATATTTGGTATTTATTTGCTCATTGCAGCATCATTATAACATTGTTCAAAATTAGCTTTGCGATGAAAAAACAACACTAAATATATTGCATTATTGATTGTTAAATGTTGTGAAAAACAAATAAATTGCAGCACTAATTGCCTGTTAAGCATTTTCATTATTGATTATTCTGAAAAGTGCCATGATCATCTTTGTATGTCATCAACATAATTGGTTTAGGCCTTTTGGAGGAAAAATTATGCTGCAATTAGGTTTACATACGTGAGTAGCTGAACCGCTATACCGTTTTATGATGTGACAACAAAACATGTTGTATTGTAGTTTTTCACAGTGTGTAAAGTTCATGTTTTGACTCAATTTGAGACATTCAAATAAGCTTGGTGGCTAGTGGTTAGAGAGCCAGGCTTGTTTTGCTGGTGGTCTTTTCTTTCGATGGTCCTTCATGAGCTAAATCCCAGCTGGATATAATTTGGATGAGACGTTAAATTTGCGGCCCTTTCTATCAGTGTCTATGCTGGGCAAGTAAAAGATCCCTCACATGGGGTAAATGTGTTACATTTTGAAGACTCCCGCTCTCTCTCCCATCTCATCAATCAAACCTCGTGAGTGCCCAGAACTTGGCTTAGGGTGCTGCACATTTATCTATTGTAATAGCTTGTGTCTCCTATTTAGGCCGATTTGGAGTTTCATATAAAAGTCAACAATTAAAACTCAAATTCGAGAAATGAATTATCAGTTGTTTTTCCTCGATTTGCGGGAAGTATGGTTTGATCCCAGCTCTTGCTTGGTTACCTGGACCTATATTGGATAGCAGTTTGAATCATCCTTCGCTTTATTGCTGTCTCCTCAACTCCGCCTAATTAGGCTGTCATAGTTCATAAATACAGGATGTAAAACCTAACCATCCCTCTGTTTTCTAAACTATCATTACACTTACGTATACGCACAGTCGCACACTTCCTAAAGAGTCTATACTTGACTCATTTACTTTATTTTTAGGCCCTCAGATCTCTGATATACATGATGAAGGTGAAACCTAAATTGATATATTTCCTAAAACATTTGACAAATGACGTTTTTCACAGTCTGGAATATTGAGACCTTTTTGTGGCATTATTTTATGGAACAATGAATCCCAACTGCCTTTGTTGAATGTGAATTGCTGTCTTTCAATGGCTTCCTTTTAAAATGAAATTTATGGGTTTCAAATATGAGAGGTGAGAGTTCAGCAGTAAATTATCTAAACGGCACACTGATTGCATGCTGGTGGCTTGTGAAATTTGGCGTTGAAATTTTAAATTTATTATCTTGATTTATATATAAAGAAAGAGAAAGAGAGGAAATTCTTGTGAAATGGGCTCACATACTAGCCCTCAGCCCTCAAGATTGGGTTTACAATTCACTTAAAAATAATCCAAATATAACAGAAGTGAGCAATACAAATTAAAATTAAATGGAATAATTTGTAATAGATATATATAAGTATATACATATTTCCAATATAAAATACAATCACAAAAAAATCCAATTGTTTTTAAAAGTAATACTATTTCATAAGCAATTTATAACTCTAAAAAATGTAAATTATATATCTTGATTTATATTTAATAGATTCACTTAACCATGTGACACTTAAATGAAGTACCTGTGTTTCATATGTTTCTTGGAAAGGATTGGATATACTTTGTCCAGAAACAAGAGAATATTTTCATGATAAGTGTCAGGGTTGCAGTGATTTAAATCAAGTGATTTAAATCTTGATTTAAATCATGATTTTTTTCAATAAAAATCATGATTTATTTGATTTAAATCGATTTATTTGATTTAAATCAGATTTAAATCATTCGATTTTTTTGATTTTTTTATAAAAATCAATAAAAATCGCAACCCTGAATTAACTGTTCTTCGGAACTGTTTTCCAAAAACTGTTTTACTGTCCTTCCTCTTTATGGTAGGAAGTTACCACTTCAATTATAAATGTAAGAACTTTCCAAACAAATCGTTTACATGTATCACCATAGATTTATGTCTTTTATGATCAACTGAAATTTTGCACCACTACTCAAATGTATCTTATTCCAAACATTCAAAAAACATTCAATGCTCCATCATACAAAAAGTAGGAGAAAAAACTACCGAAACAGAGCATGGCCAACAAAATGAGCTGATGTTTTCTAAAACAACAAAACACGTCGCCCAATTGCTGCTTTGTAATTTGTACACAATTTTGACGTTATGTGTACATGATTGCTTCCAAGCTTTGCCGAATTGCTTTGGATTCCCCTAATATCACCCACGGTGGATTCCCCTATTATCACTCACAGTGGATTCCCTCATTATCACTAAGTTTGCCCAACGCGTTACACGGCTTCGCCATTTTCTCTTAATTTAGTCGCGTTTGTTTTGCAACGGCCATTGTTTACAAGACAGAGTTGCGAGATTTCCCCAGTGGTCGGCACGCAACTCCTGCGATTTCACTATCATTTCATATCCTACGATTTGCTCTGATGAAGCTTTAATGAAGGGATATTGCAGAGTACTTTGGGGGGGGGGGGAGGTGTTCATACAAATATGTGCTTCATGGTGAAGTGTGGTATATGTACAGTGGCCTTTTATGTACATTTTGGAGCCACTGGTTGCTGAGAGTGTTTGCGGTCATTGAACACACTGAAAAAATTTTCTGACTTTTATCAAGTTATCTATGCTTTTGGCAATACACTGTTGTTAGTAACCCGTATGACGCATGGGTATTAATTGCAATATGATAATAATTTCACCTCTGAAAAGTTAATGTCGGAGAGATATAGTGAATGATATCTGAAGGTGCACCGAATGCCAGCTTTCCTCTTACTTGTAACAGCTTCACCATTAGTTTTGATGGCTATAACATGAAATAATTTGCAAATTGAGGCAAATAAAGTTCTAATGGGGAGGGGGGAGGAGTTATCAGCTACCCAGCTGAGCTGTTCAGGATTCTTAGGTACTATGGAAACGTTCTTTGGTGACCTTTGACCTTGGAGGTCACATGACACCTATAGATGGTCACGTGATTAGTTTTTGGACCATTACTTCTACACCAGGCTTTACTCTGTCCCCTTTTAAAGTGAGCTCCATCTCATGAGAGTATGCGTAGAAGATGGAAATTGAGTTACTAAGAGTGGACGGTTGATATAATTTAGTTATCTTTTCGCTGCGGGGTACTTTCTTGTTGTGAACCAGGAAGCGCATGTTTGGACATTTACAGCATGGTTTGCGGTGTTTATTTATTCATGACCCAAACTTGTATGTGGGTCAGTAGTGTACACAACAAGTTGTTGTTTATACAGGAGTCTAAAAACTGGACAACGAAGTCATGAAAACAAACAATATTTTCTCTGGATGAAAGCAAGGTGGCAATCGATGCATCCAGGGTTCGATAATCAAACTTAATTCCCACTACCAGGTCCCCCAGGTCAATGTGGGGTGGCTGTTTCAATCATCCTTTACCTCATTGCTGTGTCCTCCTCCTGCCCTAATAAGCCTACGAAGTGCATAAATACAGGACGTAAAGCTCCAGTCATCCATCCATCCATCCTGCTGAGTGGAGTGAAGAGTTAAGGAAGATCTCCTGTTCAGTCTGAACACCTCAGATTCTAAGAACTATCCAGAGAGGACTGCACTATCAATAATACCTGTTTTTAAAAAGCTTCAATACATAATATTAGCTTCTCGGATCAACCGACCAAACTGATTTTCTGCCTTTTGGGAGGGAAAATGTTGACTTTCAGCAAAATTTTTGTTTGAATCTAAAAAAACCTGTTATACGATTCAATACAATACAATTACAGTTTGGTTTTTTAAAGTCCTACTGACTAACCCTAAAATAGTGCCGCAAAGAAGATCCGAGAAGCTAGAGATCAATTATGTCTGGCCTTAGCTTGATGAAAGAACTCCCAGAGTAGCGCTCAGCTCTGAGCAGTGATTGTGAGCTCCTAATATTGACATCAGCCTCGAAACATGCTGTGCAACACTGTGACAGCTATGCAATCTCAATACAATAGCCATGTACTCCATAGAAGCCAGAAACGCCATTAATACAATAACACAGTTGAAGCCAAAAGCCATAAAAATGCAAATTGTGTCATCCGATCTCCCGTACTACTCGACTACTACTTTGGAATGAGCTTTTATTTCCCTCTAATTGTACTAAGTATGGATTGCACTCATATTATGGGAAATACACCTAAAAGAAATGAAAGAAATTGAATTAAATCACATCAATCAATAGCAATTGTCATGTGGGGAGATTGTATGGTTAGGTAATGTATCCATCAAAATATATTGATTTCAAGAAGGGGTGATTGACAGGGCTTTACCCCCTGTATTTATGATGGGGGAAATATGGCCATGCAATGTATCAAATGTAATGTACTGATGTCAAGTATGCAATATGTTGAAACTGTTTGGGTTAGAAGTAACCATACACTTCTAGAGTCAAGGATGGTAAATCCGTCCACTTTTGGCTGAAACTGTATTTCCAGGAAAATGGTAATAGATACAAAAATAAAAATTACTCCATTGGAAAGGATATATTCCGTGTTATCAACAACATTTAAAAAAAAGTCAAATATTCAAATAATTATGCTGAAACCATGGCAACAAAAATTGAAGGTCAGGGCACCTAAATCCGTCCACCCTGCTTGTAAATCCGTCCAGCAAGGATGGTAAATCCGTCCACAGGGCATATTGCAGCCCACACATATCATATCTTGTTATTTTTTTAAAGTTTTGCAATTCTTTAAGTCTTACAAAGGTTTTTGTGTTGATTTTAAAACATTGAGTCATTGATTGCACTTTTAATAGAAGAATTAAATGAAAGAGATGAAGTTATATTTGAATAATTTCATCTGACCACCTGAATTGCAATTAAAGAAAAATGTAATTCAATAAAAAGGATAAAAGTGTTCCTATCTAAATTCTGTAATCAGTGGTATGCCATTTGTAAATATTTTAAGTCATAAAAGTACTTTAAAGGTTAGTTTTATGTGGGTGGACGGATTTACAAACCCCAATTCAAGCCACTTGTGAAATATTGATGGTAATTCCGTCCACTTTTATTTCCATTGCATTTCCTTTCAATGTGTCACAATTTTACAAATCCTGCAAAAATAATTTAGTTTTACGTCTCATTTACAAATTTTTATCTTAAATACATTTATTTGTTATCGAAAATAGGCCTAGAATATTGAAAATATTCAGGACATGATATTCTCAAAATGTCTGTGATGACGTCACAGAATTTGATTGTATTTTATTCTTAGTTTTTAAATGGACCTGAAATATTATTTAAATTTCCGAAAACACCTACAAAAGTGAAAAGTTGTTACAAAATGAGTCTCTCTTTCTTATTAAACCAACAAAAATGTAACAAATATATCTATGTCCTCATATGATGGGGTGGACGGATTTACCCTCCTGGACGGATTTGCCATCCCTGACTCTAGTGGTTGCTTATAAGAATCAAAATCGTGTTAACTTCGACATCAAGTTTCAAATAAGTATGTTATAAGTATGTTTGTGATGCTAACTTTTTGTTCAGCGTCAGTAAAGTTAGTTTGTGTGATTGCACCAGTCTACAAATGGAATATATAGGCTCTTAAGAAAGTTTTGTAGTAAAAATGCAACTACTATAACCATATTATTCCTATTTAGTTCGAGAGTAAACAAGATTTCATAGGGGCAATTATATTTAATTCCGTCCCCAACAGTGTTATACAAGCAGTCAGTCAGTCAGTCAACCAGATCAATCAAGCTGTCATCTTGCTATTTGTCTACTCCAGGCCTAAATAACCGACCAAGGGCATACATACAGGACTTAAAGCTGCAATCAGCTATCTATCTATTTATCTATCCCTCTATCCCTCCCTCCCGCTCCTTTTAATGTGTTCCTCCTTGTCACGCTCAACTCGTATCTTAAACTTTGTCCGGGTGCGGCCTTGCAAAAAAGCTTCCTCCAAGACCTGTGCTATGAAGTGTCTGTGTTGTCAGATAGGTGGCCACACAGTATGCTTTTGAACAGATTCATATGATAGGTATTGATTCATATTATGTACAATTGATTCAGTAACAGTTGGTATTGTTAGTGCAGCCCTCTTAAGGCAAGTTCTTGCGACACATAAAGTTTGATTGATGCGAAGAGAGAGTGGGAGACCACAACATGTTACACATTTTCCCATGTGAGGGATCTTTTACATGGCTAGCACAGATATTGATAAAAAAGGAAGAACTAAGGTAGATAAATAAATAGAGATTCATCTGTTATTTCTTATTTCTCACTAACAATTGTTGTCTTGTTGATGTGAGATTTGTACCATTAAAACGTTTGCAGTATACATAGAACCTTGAAATATAACAGGCTATCAAATTTGGGTTAGAATTTCACTTTTTATAATCCAATTAGCCTTGCATAAAACTATATTTAGAAAGTTTCTCTATAAATAATATCTGTAAAATGAGAGCAAATTTAATTGGACTAATGGTTCCTCGGTTATTCAATGGATAAATGTGGATATTTTTTCGTTTCATTCTTATATAAGTGGATCTATCTATCTATCTATCTATCTATCTATCTATCTATCTATCTATCTATCTATCTATCTATCTATCTATTTTCTATTTGTCTGTCTATCCATCTCTTTCTGTCCATCTTCTTTCATATCTTTTCTTAACTGTACCCATCCCTTAGTACTTTGAATTCTACTTACATCCTATGCAATAATTGCGTCTTCCTTTAATTGACCTAATTGTTTCTATGATATGTTTGGGTGTGGTCAGGTAACCATGGCAACACATTTCATCTCTAAGAAAAATATGGGTTTCCTAGAATCGTGGGCTGAGCTGATAATCATGAATTGCTCAGGTTACATGTGAACACTAAAGTTGTCTATAAGTTTAGTTGAATGACATTTAATTTAAAACAAAAAACAGATATTTATAAATGGAAGGTTTGTTGAGAATCTGTGGTTTTGCCCTTCAGCAAAGATTCTCTGGGTGAGTTTCGCATGCAGGCCTGTGAATATGTATATAAATCATTTATTTCATTCACAAAATCATACAATATATGTACAAAAATGGCATATAATGAAGTTGAAAAATACAACAGACTTGCTGAGTTGGTTGTATAACTCTTCTGCTCTTAGGACTCTCAGAGGTGCCTTGATCTAGTGGATAAGGTGCTAGCCTGGTAACTGAGACGTTGCAGGTTCGAATCCTAACCATGGCATGGATGAACTGAGCAGATCCTCCATAACTCTTTGCTTCACTCCACCCAGGTGAAAATTGATACTTGGTTATGGGCAGTGATGGCGATTATAGAGTGACTTAGCATTGTGTGCGCTGGAAACGGCTGCGTAGCTTCCTTCAGCTGGGGGAGTTGAGAACGGCTCATGGTTGAACAGGCCTGCCAATGGTGTAATTGTATTGTAAAGTCTGTTGAGACTGACTTCGTCTGTACATATCACCCGATGTTGGACAGCAGTTTCAATCATCCTTTGCCTCAATGCTATGTCCTCCTACTGCAATTAGCCTTCCAAAAGTGCATAAATACAGGACATAAAGCCCCAGTCACCCATCCTTACTATTACTACTAATAGTAGGCCGAAAACTAAAACGAATCAGGCCATGTAATATTGTAATAATGATATCAGTGAACCATTCTCCATTCCAGGCCATACTGTATTAGATAAATATCAATTTGGTAAACCCATAGAAGGCCTATAAAACATTCTAGTACCACTCTTGCCCCACTCAAGCGCCACCAAACAAATTGGGAATAATAACATGACCTAATTTTATTACTATAAGTCCTATTATTGTTCTGCGTTACAACTCTACTTACTATGTAATGTTACTTACTCATCTGTAGCATACAGTTCTATAGTGAGCTACCAAATGCAAATTAATTATTTAGTCTATTTATATTGGCCTAACATGACTAAAAGCTGCCATTAACTATTAATGATGTAAATATAGGACTATACCCCCGTCGATTTTATGGACTATTTTCTACACAGTAAATAAACTAGTTTCTAAGTATACAGTTGAGCAGACCATTAAGATCATGTCAATAATTGTTTTATGGCAAATTAGTGTTCATACAGTAATGTCCCACTTTGAGGTTTCAGGCCAAGGGAGAATAATACAAAGTTTGACTGCTCCATATAACCAAGCCTACTTGAAACGACCATTGATCCGCATCGATGTGACTTCTTTCCTTCCCTGCTTCTTTCTTCCATTCTCTCTTTCCTTTCTTTCTTCCTTTCTTTCTTCCTTTACTTTTTTCTCTTCCTTTCTTCCTTCATTTTTTTCTAACTTTCCTTCTTTTGTCTGGTCTTTCTTTCTTTGGTTTTCTTAGTTTCTTTCTTTCTTTTTGTCTTCCTTCGTTCCATCTTACTCTTCAGAACTACATGTCTTTTTTCGACCATCTTATTTCTTTCTTTCTTTCTTTCTTTCTTTCTTTCTTTCTTTCTTTCTATATCTATCAATCCATGGCTTTTATAAATCTACTGGCTCAATCTGGCTGTTTACCCTACCATAGCCCCTAATTTTACATTTTACATTCTTGGAATTCGTGCGGTCTTACGAATATGTTTCGTCCATGAAGTGCTCTGAGTTGCATGTGTTGTCAAATAAGTGGACATATATTATGCTTTTGAAAGACTCATATCAATATATCAAAACTGTGGATTGCTTTGCTTTTTTTAGTTCTTTTCTTTCTTTGTTTCTTTCTCTTTTTTCTCTCCTTTGCCTTTGAGGAGGTCCTGAAGCTTGTTTTTATACAAGTTTGATATTTCGTTATAAAGGATGTTTGATATGAGCTACGAATAAAAGATCTGAATCTGAATCTTTATTTATTTCTTGTTTCTATCTATTCTTTTCCTTTTTAAATTCTTTCTTTCTATCCATCTATCGATCTGTCTAGCCTATCTGTCTAAGAATCAACGGTGTCAAAGTTTGATGAAACTCCTACAATTAAAGATAGTTCACACAACAATTATGAATCAATTCGTAGGCATAAAAGAACGACACAATTCACAAATGCACATTCTCCATTTAGTGTTGTGGCCGCAATGTAGGTGTGCAAGTGATGCATTCGTTCTAAATGACGTTCCATGTCATGACGTTGCTCTGCTAGTGCGCGCCATTCTAGGGGCAGCGTTATGCAAATGAGGACAACAATATGTGAAACGCATGTTGCTCTACTGAGTTGGTGGGCTAGTAACAAACTGTGTTGCAAGGTGCACGTTTCAATGTTAAAACATCACAAAATAGAACTATATCAATACTCACATGCAAAAAATGGAGTTAATGTGCATTTATCCACACATTTTATTCAATTTGGATAAAATGTCGTCTGCTGCAATAGAAGTCAATGATGCGTAACAGCAACAGTCATGCATGGTATGCACTGCAGTGGGACCTGTAGCAGCTACTGAAAATGCCTTCTACTTTCAAGTTGGATAGTTTATGGATATAATTTTTCAATGAGAGAACAAGGACTAACTTCAGCCATGGGGGTACGTATCTATTTTGGCATCTATTTTGCATTAGAATTTGAAATTGTATATTTAACTCTAAGTCAATTATCCCTCTTTTATATGTCTAAGTATATTTGTATAGGCCTACATACATATTTTATTCTTTTTAAACTGAAGATAGGCCTATAGTAAAAAAGTTTAATTTATTCAATTGATGTTTTTTTTAAATCCAAAATGATATAGAACTTGTTTCAAAACTTAAAAGTAAATTTAACATCACATTATTTGCAATAAATAATCAATTAATTGCTTATAAATTGGGAATGATTAAGGATGCATTACCCAATGTTATAAAATGCATTAAGACTTTTAAAAAGTAAAACTTGTTAATAAAAGATAAATTTAACTTTCAAAAAAAGGCGATTCGATGTGTTGAAAATAATGGTGATGCACTAGCCTAGTATTTTTAACTATAGAATGTATACTTTTTAATTACTTATCACCATGCAAAATTGATTTATACTGTTTTGCAGGCTTTTGAATTATTAATTCAGACATATAATATCATCTAACTATATTTTTAAAAGAGATAAATAATCCATATGAATTTTCTTGTTTGCATAAATAGGCTATCTGCATTAAGCACAAATAGGTGTAGGGCCTACTATATAATGTGAACATATAATATTAAATTGCATACATTAAATCGTGTGTAAATTCTGTCTATTTTATATCCACCAACCTTATGTTATACTTGGAGAATATTTGACCGTTTTTAGGCCTATATAGGGAAATGCAAAGTTAGTTTTTTTTTGTGATTTACCAGTAAAGAGGCATTGCAATGATTACAATGATTGCATATGTATAATCTCTGTGTGATCATATTATAAACTTCATGATACAGCACTTAATGAACTTTGTAATAAGGCATTCCCCTGACTTACCTTGCATTACACACTTGTAGGGATATCCTACCAATAGAGCATTAGAATTAATTGGTGTTGCATTTGCTAATGCACCAATTAGCAAAAAGAATAATGATTCAATTAACCCCAATTTTGACATTTGCATAATTGAATGACTTGCAGCTATTTGTTGTGCTGTAATGATTCTTTTTTTCTTGTAATTTTTTTGTTGGAATATGAATCAACAAGTGGTATGTTGCTTGTAGTTAAGATTGGAACTTGGTAGGTACTAGATAAATGGATAGATTAGATAGATAAATGGATAGATTGATAGATAGATAGATAATGTTCCTGTGAAAAATAATGGTAAAGAGCACAGGCTCCTGAGGGTGTGGGTTCGAATCCATCACAAGAACTTAATTCTGTCAATCACAATGTCATGTATGTAATGTAAAGCTGAATGTTGCACTGCCTTGTACTCATTGTTTTATACTGAGTCAAGTAAAAGATTCCACCCTTTGGGAAGAGGGAGTACCTTGGTGTGAACACACAGCCTTATCATCTCATCATTACGCCTGCCTCTGTCAGCTGCCCATTTAAGCTGAAATAGCTTCAGAACCTCTGTCCAGTAGCTTTGAGACATAACGTGGAATCATACATATACACAGATAGAAAGATATACACAGATAGATAGATACATATAGGTAGATTTGTACAGATAGATACAGACAGATAGATACATTGATAGGCTACATTGTCCGGGTAACAGATATTGATATTTTTGGCAATGACTATATTTTGGCAGGTAAGCTCTCGAAATATTTGTGGATAGTTCTTCCTTATAAGAAACACGTTTTTGTCACTAGAATTTGACTAGGCCTGCATATTATTTGCAATTCCTGCTAAATGCAGTAAAATATGCACTGAAACTTTTTGTTGTGTATTTAATTACCTGTTTCAATATACCATGTTTTGAAGGTGTACTTTCATATTGATTGTGTATGTTTCAATGCACTACTCACTACACTGCTGACTGCTATGGGGGCTTTGAAGTTTGTGAAATTATTCAACCATTATTGATGACAAAAACTGAAAACAAACATACTTATTAATTTAGAGTTTTAGCATTGTTTATTGAAAACTTGGATTTTGATGAATTTTGCTTTTTCCCTCACAATGATTGTGAGTCCTGCCAACTTTTGAAAGAGGCACAACTCTACTTTCACAGAGTCGCTGATGGGGGTCCCGGGTTTGAATCCAGCTCTTGTCGGGTCACTTTGACCCATGCTGGATGGCTGTTTCAATGCTCCTTTGCCTCATTGTGCGTCCTCCTCCTGTCCTAATTAGCATACCAAGTGCAATGTGCATTAATACAGGATGTAAAGCCCCAATCATCCATCTTTCTCGGTCTCTCTTTTTATCTTTCTATCCATCTATGTACTGTCTCTTTCTACTCTATCTTTCTTTTGTTCCTTCTATCTTTTGTTTGTTGCTTCTTTCTTTCTTTATGTCTATCTCTATTTCTGCATTTCCATGCCCCACCTTTCTCCCTCTTCTCTCCATCTGCTTCTCTATCTATCTATCTCTTTATCTATCTACCTCCCGCCTGTTTTTCCAGCCTTCTAGCGTGTCATTAAGTTGCTGTTTATTCTGATAAGAATCCACTTTACGTCTTTCGGATGAGATTTTTATCTTTGCCACTTTTTGTCCATGTTATATAGAGAGGGCCAAACGATCATGGCCTTTTCTTAGAGCTGATTAAATGCTTTATTTCTCTGCTAATAGAACCTTAATGAACCTGAGTTATTGTTATAAGAACCTTTAGTGGTATTAAATGTTCTCAAGAACCAAAGTTATAGTCCTAAGAACCTTAAGGTGTATTGTCTTTGCCTAAAGAACCATGTTGTTTGCTAAAGTATGTTTTGTTGCCTGAAAATGACTTGCAGGACTGTGTCTTATACTGTAAACATTTAATTATTGTATATTTCTCTTGACCAATTTTACTCGGTGTGTATAAGATATTGCAATGAGATTTGAGATAACAAAAATATATATTGTTATTTATTATTTAAGATGAAAAATAAATGCTATAGCTTTCTTTAGAGGTGCCATGGTCTAGTGGATTAGGTGCTCGCCTAGTAACTGAGATGTTGCAGGTTCCAGTCCCAACCTTGGCATGGAGGTACTGAGCAGATTCGCCATAACTCTTTGCTTCACTCCACCCAGGTGTGAAAAAAGGGTACTTGGCTATAGGCAGTGATGGTGATTGTAGAGTGACTTAGCATAGTGTGCGCTGGAAATGGTTGTCTGGCTGTATATTCCCCGGGGAGTTGAGAAAGGCTCATGCTTGAACAGGCTTGCCAAGGGTGTGCATGATATTGTATTGTCTAGTCTGTTGAGACTGACTTGATAGGTTTTATGGACTGTAAAAAAACTCTGCATTTATATCTTTTGGTCTAGAGCCTAGCTCAGTTGTAGCATGCTGGGCTGCTGACCTCTGCCTCTGGACCCGGGTTTGATATCTGGTCCAGGGGCAGTTCTGTGTGAGCTCATCCGACACGATGACATTTTGCCTTGTAACTCAGCTCCTGTTGCACTTGGCGCTTTGGTTGATGGCTTCTTTGATAGCCCTATTACCTGGCCCCATGCCTGTTCAACGATCAACTTACTAAGGTGTAATTGTAGGGCTACACAAGCTGCTAAAGTATCCGATCTGTAAATCGGACTTTACCGAATTGCCCCCAGACAACCCATGTGAGATTGAAGTTTCATCCTGTGCCAAGAGTGCAACTCGCCTCAGAACTGTGGGGGGGGGGAGGGTTGGTCTAGTGGTAGCATGCATGGCTACTAATCTCTGGGTCGAGGGTTCAGATCCAACTGTTGCCGGGTCACCTGGGCCTATGTTGAACGGCAGTTTCAATCACCCTTCGCCTCATTGCCGTGTCCTCCCCCTCTCCTAATTATCCTACCAAGTGCACAAATACAGGTCGTAAAGCCCCAATCATCCATCCCATGTCCCATGTACCAAGAGTGCACATTGCTGTCTGTCTTGTTACGCCTCACAAGTGTATAAATACATGACGCAAAACCATATCACCCTGTCCCCCATATTTTTCTTGAGGTACTTCCTCCCCTATTCCATGTGACTAATGCAGTGCATAGTAGATCTATATGGCACTTATTGCAGGGCTATAAATAAAGATAGCCAAGATGTTTTTAAAATTCTGCTAGACTACTCTTGACTCATAGCTGTAGTGTCTCTGTAGGTTTCAGCAGCAACCAGTATGCTGTATGCACTGTGCAATGACGATACTGAACAGTGTCTCTGTGAGATGTTTGACAGGCCTAGTGACTAATGCAAAATGAAGTACATAGATCTATAGTAGGCCTATAAATAAAGATAGCCAAGATGTTTTTAAAATTCTGCTAGACTACTCTTGACTCATAGCTGTAGTAACTCAGTCTTGGCAGCAACCAGTATTGTATGCACTGTGCAGTGACAATACTGAGCACCAGCATCTCCGTCAGAGGCTTGAGTCATCTTACTGGGAGGTGTGACAATATGGGTTAGTCACTGGGCTTGTCTAGCAAAACAACTTTTTATTTCACCAAAGGGAATATATTAACACGGAGGCGTTGAAGGGTCCCACTCCCATGCAAAGTGCATATTAAGTTGAAGGCTAAGGAACAACGGGCCTACTTGCTTGAGAATTGCACCCAGGACCTAGTATCGTGGCTAAATAATTATTGTGAGATGGGAGCAGGGGTTTGGAATTGCAGAGGTTTAGTTGTTGGTTTTCCGCTGGACTCTCAATGTATGGGTCCCATGTTCCATAAATGGACAGCAGTTTCACTGTTTCAAGCAGCCTTCACCTCATTGCTTTGTCGTCCTCCATTCTTGGTTAGCCTATCTAGTGCATAGATACAGAACGTAAAGCCCTAATAGTCTATCGGGGGGGGGGGGAGGGTTGGTCTAGTGGTAGCGTGCTGGACTGCCAATCGCTGGGTCCAGGGTTCAAATCTAGCTCTTGTCGGGTCACCTGGGCCTATATGGTTTCAGTCATCCTTTGCCTCATTGCCGTGTCGTCCTCCTGTCCTAATAAGCCTACCAAGTTAAATACAGGACGTAGAGCCCACTCATCCATCCATCCCAATAATCTATCCATCCATCCATTTTAATTTGTATTTTTTATTTTATTTTTTTTTATTTTTTATTTTTTTTTTTTTTTCCATTGAATTGATTTCATAGTTCATCATTACTTTTTGTTTTTTTTTTAAATTCTATTTCTTTTCTTTTTTTAATATTAGTATTATTTTTTTTTTTTTTGTGTAAGTGTGTTTTCAAACTAATATTCTATTTGTCTATTGAAAATTGTTTTATTTTATAATGTCATTTTGTAACATTGGTCATGGTAAATACACCGATAGGTGTCCACCAACCATTTTATTTGCTATCCATTGTCTTATATGTTCATGTGTACTGCTTTAATAATGGTCCAATAAATAATATAATATATACCATGCCGATCTGGCCCATGCACCTGGATATATGTAGGACAGCATCTTCAATCATCTTTCACCTCTTTGCTGTTTCTCCTCCTGTCATACAAAGCTTACCAAGTGCATAAATACAGGACGTAAAGCCCCAATCATCCATCCACCCATCCATCCCGGGCTCAATTAAAACTCTGGCTTGGTCCAATACTGGATAGCAGTTTCAATCATCCTTGCTTGCTGGTCGTCCTGAACAAGCCAGAACTTCTTGAAAAATGATCTTACCTCAACAGACTAATATGTAAAAGAGGCTACATTGGCTACGGATGAAGAAAATAATAAGCACTCATATATGACAAGTACAAATTGGAAAATCCATATTATATAGAGATAGGTCATGACAATAGTTTTACCACAAAGAGCATGTAGTGTTTTATGAATTATGCAAAGCTGCTATAAATATCTATTAGAAAAATCGATATAAACTTGACTATGGGCTGTGACACTTCCAAAGCAGCTAGTTGACACAAATTATGCATGATTGGCGAAAATGACAAACGTAAATGTTCAAATTGGCGAATTAAATGGAATCAAACTAAATTTCACTATTAAATTGGATGGTAGAATGATAATTTGTGTTGATTGAATAATTATAAGACAATCAGCTATTACGTAATGACTTAGCCTTTAGCCTTAAGCTAAGGGATAGTACTTTTCAATCTCAAGGCAAGGTCTTTGACTTTTCCTTTAATGAACTTCAATTTGAAGGTGATATGAACACATGTAAAGGGACCATGCATTTTGAAGAGAAGACGAATAAGAAGAAGAATATTATTTATTTGCAACAAAAATATAGTTGCATTTGAAAGAAAAGGCCAAGGGCTTTAGCCCTGATATCCTGTATTTTTTCGTTGTTTTAAAAGTATTTATAATGAGTTTATATGTATACAGGGCCATGGTAAGGAGATCAGATGCATTTGTGTCACAAGATGAACATCCGCTGTCCATTTTTGGATTTGAACCCATGTCCCAGAAGCAAGCAGCCGAGTGATCTACCATTGAGCTAGAGTAGATAGATAGGTATAGTACACAATTGTTACACATGTAAAATTATGCACTAGTACTAATCAGATCAAATAGAAAGATCAAAAGAAAGATAGATAGATAGATAGATAGATAGATGGATGGATAGATAGATAGATAGATAGATAGATAGATAGATAGATAGATAGATAGATAGATAGATAGATAGATAGATAGATAGATAGATAAGATAGTTATTAGATAGATAGATAGGCCCAGAATCACCAGTCAATGATCGCATTTATTGTCATTTATAAATGTTAATTAGCAATGCTATTTTTTTAAACCATCCATGTTAATTTATGTGCTTATTACTAATAATATAGCCCACTTAGGCTATGAATTATTAATTAATTTGTCTAAGTAAGTGTTAAAAGGTTTTTGCATAATGATGATTATTAAATTAGTCAATACAGCTGGTATTCCCAAGTTATCGTATATGAAGAATAGGCTTCTTATATATATATTCGTTCTTTACTAATTCATACTAATCGACTTTGCTATATTTAGTTACCAATTAATTTTTTTTTTCACACTAGGAGATCGTTATAATGTAGGACATCATTTTGCTGATGCTGGCAGATTAGTTGTAATGCAAAGTAGCTACTAATTGTTAATAGATTATTGTAAAGGTATTTTTGAAATTTGTTTTTTTCTGTTTGGGCATAATTTTTTTTGGCTGTAGTCACCAAACTGATGTCGTAAATATTTTTACAATCATTCGTCTACCAAATAGGTTATTGTAGATATTGAACATATTGGGATATTTTCTAGTTTGTCATCTGGTTTGGAAATGTTTTGAACTTCCGACTAAAAGAGTTCAGTTTTGCCACCCTCCACTTGTTGCGACTTCACGAATAAGCTATGACAGAGGCTTGTTGCTGTGCATTGTTAGTGTTGCAGAAGTACTGGCCATACAGTGTTCCTTTGTAGTGCAGAGAATACAGCAGTGTGACTGGTCGCCTCATTGATTGTTTAATTGATTGATTGACAACTAAAAGCAGACGTAGGTTTCCTTGATGATAATTGTCGTGATATGTATACAACTATGCATAGATTGATAAATGCAGAGACATTTATTTATTTGAATACAACTTAAATGCAAGCATAGTGAAATACACTAAGTAAAAATACTGCTTTGTTGGTGATGAGTGGACGGTAATAGTGAATGACTATTTGACTGACAAGAAAGAATATATTAGATTCTGACATATCTGTTCGTAGTGATATAATAAATTTTTTTTTATTGCGTAGCGTAACACACTCCTAACCCTACTGTGATCCCCATATCCCTATACCAACAGCCAATCACAATAATTTTACAGCATTAGACCAGCATTACTCTAGTGATTTAAGCAATTTTATTCAATTTCTTTCATTTCTTTTTGGTGCATGCCACATAATGAGGGTGCAAATCCATACTTAGTACAATTAGAGGGAAATAAAAGCTCATTCCAAAGTAGTAGTCGGTAGTACGGGAGATCGGATGACGCAATTTGCATTTTTATGGCTTTTTGCTTCAACAGTGTTATTGGCATGGCATGTTTTTGTTGCCTATATAAGTGCATAGTTGTTGCATAGCTGTCAATGCAGTGCAACAGAGATTGCAAACTTTTAAAAAATCTCATCACTATCTCTGTCACGGTTCTCTTTAAGTACCATCTCAGTTAGATGTCGTTCGCATAAATCAGTGTCTCCATTTATTCTGTGTCTGTACTGTGGCAAGATTGCAGGGTACCGCTGTTCTTATATTTCCTATTATTCTTATATTTCTTTTGGGACAGTTGTCATTTCCTTTATAATATTTTGGTTAAAATCCTCTAAATTTCTATTTTTTGGAAGTTTTCTAAATATTTTTTTTGCATGTTCTTGTTTCGGGTTGCAACTGTTAAAGCACACTTCCCCAATTTGAACTTTTTGGCACCTCCTATATTTTAATGTTTAAAGTAAAATTAGTAAATGTCCTATATTCCTATAATATTGTAATGAACAATGTCATCTTATCATTGTCTTGTAGCCACATTGTCTCTCCCGCCCGGTTGTGCTTTGAAATATATATATCTTTTAGCCGACATTTAAATCAATATACAACTCTGTTGCACATTTCCATCTATAGATTTATGGCATTAGTCATCACTGACACCAGGAAATGATCAATATTTATAAAGCCTCCTTTGTCATAGAGAATACACTGGCAGTGCTGGTAAAATTTTTCATCTGAGAATATTTGTCAAAACAGATTTGAATAAGTAATGTGGTGTTGTAGTCTATGTTTACTATGGTATAAGTTGAAATATAGAATAATTATTATATTTGATAATATTATAAAAGAGTGTTTGTGAGGCAGCTGTGTAGGAAGGTGTATGAAATATTATTTTTACCAAACTAAATCTTAAAATTTAATATTTTGCAAGTTGCAAAATGCAAAAATATTGCTATCTCAGCTGAACTGTAACTCAGTTTGTCAATCCAATTCAGCTGGGCAATCCAACTCAGCTGGGAAGTCTAATTCAGCTAGGCAGTGCAACTCTGCTGGTCACTCCAACTTAGGTGGTCTGATCACTCCCCTTAAACTGAGTTGTCCAACTTAGCCGGTCTGTCCAACCAAGTTGGTCACTCAAACTCTGCCAGGCAATCCAACATGAAACATTCTTTGCCACTAATAACTATTCTAGGTCTAATAAATTACGATATCTCAGCAAGATATAACGCAGTTGCAACATCTCTGACTAGTAACACATACTCCAGTCTTCGATTCTGTTAAAGTGCATTTTCGCAAAATTTACTCAGAGGCAATAAAAAACTTGCTAGAGCTGAAAGATCAATAGAAGCATTCGTAAAACTAAACACGAGACCTATTTGAATACAGGTGCATTTACGTCAATATATTTGGCATCTCTTATTTAGGTTATTTATACAACTTCGATGTTTTTAGTTATTTTTATTGTGGTTATTTTGAATTGAGTGTCCAGTTATAATTGAGATTAGATACTCCTTAGCTGTAAATAATATCCTTGAAAAAGTAAGGAGAGGTGTAAGCAATAGGTTGTAATTTAAGCTCTGGCCGAGTCACCTGAGCATATATGTTGGACGGCAGTTTCAATCATCCTCCGCCTCATTGCCATGCCCCCCTTCTGTCCTAATAAGCATTGCATATCACAAATGTAGGATGTAAAGTCTCAATCATAATAAATATCCTTTCATACAGCCCTATATATTCCATGAAATCGTGCAAGTTCAAAGAAACTCTTTGCTTTACTTCAAGTCATCAATCCTTATAACCTAAAAACATCCCGTTATGAAAACTTCTACCAATTGCATTAATGCAGGATGTAAATTCTTACAAGTTACAACCCTTTTTGCAATGAAATAGTGCAAAATTCAAGTAAATTCCTTGAAACTCTTGGCTCTACATCAAGTCATCAACCCACATGGCCTAAAAGCCTCCAGTTATATGAACATCTGCTCCAATCAAAAGTGAACTCATGCACACTACTACTGTAACAGTCATGCCACAGTCATGCCTTCATTTCCATATTTTGTTGAAATGGTTGCATGTCATGCAATGGGGGTATGAGGGGGTAGGAGGGGGTAGGAGGCATGCTAACAACATTCATTCATGTTGTAGGGGGTGTATGGGTATGTGAGTAAAGGTGGGGGGGTGTTGGGGGTTGGGAATTTAAGGGGGGGGGTTCAGTTGACTGTAATGTAGTATGGTGCCCTAATTGTACATGTCACATTATAAATGTATTATAGTCACAGTGCACAACTGTTCATGTAGTTATTCATTAGTCACAGAAATTGGGTACATGGTTCAACTCGGGTTGTTTTGCTAATGTTCTTAAGGTGACGCATGGGTTATTCGCCAATAGGGACCTTATATCGAGCGTATATGAGCGTATTTTGGCCCTGGGCAACTGTGTTATCAATGGTAGTTTGTGAGATTTCAATGTACCAGCAGATTTCGCAAGATGAGATGGATTAATAAATGCTTATGTTAGGCTAATTATGACAGGAGGATGCAGCATGCCGCAGCGGGTGGCAGGGTCCTGAGGTGCATGTCTGCTCCTCTGAAGGTCTTTGCCTGGATGGGTTCGAACCCGGGCGGGGAACTTAAAAATTTTCAGAGAACCTTCTTGAGCAAAATCCCAGCTGGATTTTGTTCAGATGGGCGTAAATTGGTGGCCCCTTGTATCAGTGTCTGTGCTGGGCAAGACACCTCACATGGGTTATACGTGTAACATGTTGCGGACTCCCGCTCTCTCTCCCATCTCATCAATCAACCCTCGTGAGCACCCAGAACTGGGCTTAGAGGACTGCCCTTACCATATCTATTAATCTATCTATCTGTCTAGCCTAACTAAACTTGCAAGAGCTAAAATTGAACCCGCGATCCCATCATTGGAGATCTAGAGTGTTACTAACTGAGCTAACTCCCTCCCTCTACTAGGAGCAGGGTTAGCTCAATTGAATGATTGTTGGGCTGCCAATCGCTACATCCAGGGTTCAAATCCAGCTCTTGCCGGGTCACCTGGGCGTATGTTGAAGGGCTGATTCCATCATCCTTTGCCTCCTTGCTATGTCCTCCTGTCCTGATTAGTCTACTAAGTGCATAAATACAGGATGTGAAGCCCCAATCATCCATCCCCTCCCTCTACCATCGATTAATGCTCTTCAGTTTGATCAAACTCGTCTGACCTGTCACACAGCAGCATGTTGACAAAATACTACAATGCAGACAAAAAAATGCAATTTAAGTAGAGCAAAAAAAAAGTTTTTTAATAGATCCTTTATAGCAGAGTAGCTAATGGCTTTATGGCCCAAACAAGCTGCGTCCAATCCCATGTAATTGAGGTAGCATGTCCAGCAATCCATATGTTTGTCATAAAATGTTTGTCCAATGTTTGACTAATGTAGCGAGACAAACATTTTTTTGTCATTTCATTGTCAATAGGGCTTAATGTATGGCTCCTATTGTTTGGTATTGTTCTTATTGCTTGTTTGTTGATTGTCATTCTCTGTATTTTCTTCATTTCTATAGCAATTTTTCGTATTTTCATTGGGAAATCATGTATTTTTATTGCAATTCCATTTTTGTGTGTGGTTAGCGTACTCTTATCGTGCATATTTTATTATATTGTGTTTTTATCACAATTTATTGTACATTCATTTGAGATTTTGTGTATTTCTATTGCAGTTCTGTATTGTGGTATTTTATGAGATTCTATTCATATTCCAATCAAGTTATGGGGAGAGGGTTTGCCCTGTTTGGTATCGCTCTGGGCTTAAGATCATTGGGTCCCAAATTAGATTCCAGTTCTTGCAAGGTCAACTGGGCTCATGTTGGACAGCAGTTTTAACCAGTATTAGAAACCAATAGGGCCACCAAATGAGGCAACCCCCTCACACTCGTTCCAAAACAAGGGGTTCCACCCGGGTCGTATATCGAAGCTGGACTCAAAAAGAGTTTTATCATCCGAACACCAGTACACATTTATCTATCCTTTAATCTAACAATCTTCCTTATAAGTTTTACCTTTTTCCTCATTTCAATAAAAATCAGGTAATGACTACCCAGAGTCCCTACCCAGTTGCTAGTTTATCTCTGGGTACAATTACTTATCTGTCTAATACCTTCTACGTATAATTACCTTGCATTGAAGTTGTATACCTTGAATGAATAGTTGATAAGCATGGTGCCATAATGCCTGGCCCAGAGACAGAGCAACAACAGTGTGGGGTTGCCATGAGAATGCACAAAAAGATGAAATGCAATTTTGTTTACTGTGGGTCCATAAGGGACCTGCATTGTTGTCCTAAAATACAACTCTCAGTGATTATTGTAAAATATAGAGCCCCAGAAGAGAAGCAGGGGAGATGGGGGGGATAGGGGAGGGAGGAGAGACAGATGGTGGGAGAGAATGTGATGAAAGAAAGCATGCACTGATGCTAGTACATGTACATGTACAGGGGTGAGAGTAGAGTGTAGGAATATGAATGGATGATTGGGGCTTTACGTCCTGTATTTATGCACTCTGTAGGCTAATTAGGACAGGAGGATGGACACAGCAGTGAGGTAAAGGATGAATGATGTGCTGTCCAACATAGGTACAGGCCTGAGCCAGAATAGAAGCCAGGACACATCGATCGGACGCCTAGGGTACTACCAACTGAGCTCACTCTCCCCCCTAATTGGGACAGTACCCAGTAGGAAGACACAGCAATACGACGAAGGAAGACTGATACTGTTGTCCATCATCGGTCAAGGTGACCCAACCATAGCTGGAATCGTACCTGGAACCTGGCGATAGGGCACCTAGAGTACATCCAACTGAGCTAACTCTCCCTCCAAAGCACTTGCAAGTGCATCGAATTAAGAGTGAATATACTATCTGAAACATTTTATTGTCTTTGTACAATAAATACACAAGCGAAACCAAAAACAATGTTATAGCAACAGCATGTTGTCGAGGAAAGTGCATGTTATATAATTATACTCAAAATATATATATTTACCTTAAAATGCTTCACTTGAAAATTCTAAGAAACCCAAAGATCGAATAGATTGCCCACCCCACTTGTATAAGGCCACCTTAAATCAATTACGAGGTAGAAATTGAGGCTTAATTGCAATAGGGGCTTCAATCCAACTCCGTGGGGGTTGGGGGGTAATTGGAGTTTATAGGAATATTATACAATGCCTCTGAGCCCTGAAATGGAGATGAATAGATGCTACATAAGAAGAGTGAAAAAGTTTAAGGCAATAATATAGGTCTCCCCATCAACCTAATGTTATAAGGTAGCTTCAACATTGACCAAAACAAAAGCTAAGGGATAATATACATCAAATTGTATGCAGTGTATATTGTAACCTATAGTTTTAGCTGGTTTACACAAAATGGAAGTCTATTGTTTCTATATCTCTGTCTGATATTTCAAAATTATGCCTTTTAGAGACAATTTTGAAAGCAAACAATCAGGAAATTAGTCACTTTATATCCATTGATGTATATTATCCAGCACTTATCTACCCTATATATATATTTATTATTTTAAATAGTACCAATCTACACTTTCTGCCTAGTCTATCAGTCTACCTATCATCTACTCATCAGGCCTAGGGCCTTGTTCTGTGTTAGCTCAAAAGCTGAAAAAAAAAAAAACTTGTTGATGAACTCATCATCAAGTCTGATGCTATGGGTTGAGAATCGCTGGGTCCCAGGTTCGAATGCAGCTCTTGCCGGATCACTAGAGTCGATGTTGGATGGCAGTGTCAATCATCCTTTGCCGCAATGCTGTGTCCCTCATCTGTCCTAATAAGCCTACCAAGTGCATAAATACAGGACATAAAGCCTCAATCATCCATCCAACCTTCCTGTCTAGCATACCCAATTCAGGGGAAACCACAGCAATCTATGATAGCACAATTCTGCATGTGAAATGGAAATATGAAAGGTTATCCAAATAAAACCTAAAACTGGAAAAAATAAATTCAATATTTAACGATACGTGTCATGTCATAATGATAGATCGGGCCAAATTATTGCACTAGCTGCCTTCGTACCAAGCTTCAAAAATATTTCAAAAGCATCACAATTTACCATGTATCACAACTTGTTATTTTGTGACAATTCTAGCAGGTATACTGGGTTCTAATGAGAAATTTCAGTAAATTAATTAAAACAGAAATTTTCATATTTATCCATGACAAATACTTCTTGCCATATTGAAATTATATCTGATCTGCAGCGGAATAATTTCAGTATCTGTAAAAGCAAACAGAAATGGAGACAAAACTGAAACAATATTACACAATTGGCCAATGGGAAAATGCAACACCAATGAAAATAGAACAATGCAGTACAATAAGACAATAGAAGGACAATAGGAAGACAATAGAGCCTCGATTTCATTATGAACAAGGGAAGGGCAATATGAATTGTACTGGATACAAAATAAAGAAATGGACCAATAAGGCAGATGCAACTACATAATGATTAAATTTGAATGTTGACAGCCCTCTAGAATGAACAACAGTTTACAGAAGCAAGTTATCAATTTTGAGACATATGGATGGTTCAACTTTATATCCTGTATTTATGCACTGAGGAGTGTGGATTTATAGGCTTATAGGAAAGAAAGGAGGAGACATCAATTAGGCGAAAGATGTTTGAAACTTGTGTCCAACGTGAGCCCAGGAGACATGGCAAGAGCCGGAATGAAATGTTGGACACGACAATTAGATGCCCAGAGAGATATCAAATTGAGCAAACTTCCTTTGCAGAACTTATTGGAATATGAATAAAATTTTTAGAGAATACCACAATATACAAAATACAATTGCAATAAAAATACATGATATCCCAATGAAAATGCAATAAATTGCAATAAAAATACAATAAACAAAAGCACACAGGACAACAAATGATAGACAAGCCATAAAAACAATGCCAAACAATAGGAGCCATACATTAAGGCATATTGACAATGAAATGACAAAAAATGTCTGTCTTGCTACATTAGTCAAACATTGGACAAACATTTTATGACAAACATATGGATTGCTGGACATGCTACCTCAATTACATGGGATTGGACGCAGCTTGTTTGGGCCATAAAGCCATTGGCTACTCTCCTATAAAGGATCAACCTTTTTTGTTTTACTTTCATATTTTTTACTGCATTGTAGTATTTTGTCTACATGCTTCTGTGTAACTGTAGGTCAGATACGTGTGAGCAAACCATGATATTCATTAATAGGTACATTAGCTCAGTTTGTAATCCTGGCTGCCAATTGTTGGGTCCCGGGTTCATTTTCAGCTCTATCCGGGTTACTATGACCTATGTTGGACAGCAGTTTCAATCATCCTTTACCTCATTGATTAGTCCTTTTCGTGTCCTAGTTAGCCTCTTTTTGTTTTACTTTCATATTTTTTTACTGCATTGTAGTATTTTGTCTACATGCTTCTGTGTAACTGTTGGTCAGATAAGCCTTAGCAAACTTTCATGTTCATGAATGATGAATCGATTCAGCAGCTCAGTTTATACTCTCGACGGCCAATCGGTGGGTCGCCGGTCCAGTTTCATTTCTATCCGGGTTGCCATGACCTATGTTGGACAGCAATTTCAATCATCCTTTACCTCTTTGCTTTGTCCTTTTTGTGTTCTTGTTAGCGTACTAAGTGCATGAATACAGGATGTTGGGCTTACATCTTCCATCATCTACCCATCCTTGTTAGAAAGTGAAAAAGTAAGTAAGTAAGTAAAATTTTATTTTCTGTCGGTAAATCACAGTACAACAATAACAAGCGCACAGTGCTTGTCTCTGACAATAAAAATATAATAAAAAGATGATGACAAAATAATTGATGAATATTTACAATGAAGAATAAAATGATTTAAAACGAACGTACACTTGAACCTGGTCCTATAATACATGGACAACTGTAGAAGTACCATGGAATCCAGCTCTTGCTGGGTCACCTTGACAGTATCAGATTGTGTTCAACAATGCTGACTTGTGACCAGTAGTTTTCATCATTCATTGCCTTATCATTCTGCACAACCGTGTCTCTTTTCTTATTAATTAGCCCACCAAGTGCATAAATAAGGCTTCAATAATCCATCAGTCTACCCATCCTGGGGGAGGTTTGGTCTAGTGGTAGCGTGCTGGACTGCCAATTGCTGCGTCCAGGGTTCGAATCCAGCTCTTGCCGGGTCACCTGGGCCTATGTTGGACGGCTGTTTCAATCATCCTTTGCCTCATCGCTGTGTCCTCCTCATGTCCTAATTAGCCTACCAAGTGCATAAATACAGGACGTTAAACTCCAATCATCCTTTCATCTATCCATCCTTGTCAGAAAGTGGGCCTGGTCTACAATGCAATGCACAGACAACTGCATACAGCTACAATGGATATCCTCCCAAAACTCAGCAATAGGGGCGAATGACAAATTGTGATATGTCAGCATGTGTCTTTAATCATTTCTTTTGTCCTATCAATAGTATCATATTAGTGTGCCATTCCTGTGATTTATATGCAATTTGCTAATTGGGATCTTGTATAGGAGTCCCCTTCTATTTGCACAACTACTCAAAACAGATAGAAAGGAAGATAGGTCCACGTACAGTGGGATTTTGCTTGCGATAATGAATTTATGCACCATGAACCCATTAGCAGCAGTAGCTTTAATACAGAAACCATCGATAATATTATCAGTATTGAATGCATCAAAGAAAAACTTTCAGGGGTCTGATGGTAGAAGTCTGATGATAGCATTCTAGGCGTGTCATCACTTCTTCCTGAGTTTGATTCAAGCTCAGGCCGGGTCGTCTGGACCTTGTTGGACGGCAGTTTCACTTCGCCTTATTACCGTGTCCTCCTCCTGTCGCTAGGTAGCTTACCAAGTGCGTAAATACCAGATATAAAACCCCTATCATCCATCCATCCACAATGTTGTATTTCTATGTTCAATACATTAATACTCCAAACTGTATTAATACTTCACTTATCTATATAAACACTCCGGTAGGCTAATTAGGACAGGAGGAGAAACCAGCTACGAGGCGAAGGATGACTGAAACTGCTGTTCAACACAATATGTTCAGGTGACCCCGTCAGTGCTGGAATTGAATCAACCCCAAGACCCTGCGATTGAACACCCAGAGTGCTAACAATTGAGCCAACCCACCTCGTGCATTAAGCTAATTGCAATAAGCTCGTTCATCAGGTTGTAATGAATTACCTTGACATTTCAATAAACACCCATTTGGTGCCCCTTTGGGGTTTTAAGCTCATTATTCTCCCTAAAGTACCTCCATGGGGTGAAATTATAGTTCTGCTATGATAGATATATTCCCCTACAAAGAGTATAGCAAGGATATGTTGTTCCTCCTGTGAATATGGCCCATTCAATTAGCACTGTATTGTCACTGAATAGTGCTGGTTGCTTTGTTGAATTGCTTTGTTTGAATTTCTTATCTTGAGGGTTGATTGGTGAAAGGGGAAGAGAACAGTCTTCAACTTGTTACAGATTTACCCCATGTGAGGGATCTTTTACTTCCCCAGCACATTCACTGATACAAGGAGCCACTAATTTAATGTCTCATCTGAATGGTATGCAGCTGGGATTTTGCTCATGACAGCCCACTGAAAATTTCAGGTTCCCCACCTGGGGTTCGAACCCATGCAGGCAAAGACTTTTCACGGAACAGGCCCGGAACCATAGCCACTCAGCCACCCAGCTGTCAAATCTCTCTTCCTGCAGCTCCTTATCTCTCCCTCCTACTAAATATGTTACAAATTTGTGTGAAATCGAGTGCACTGCTGTAACATATCTTTATTGATCAGAAATATTGATTTTGTGATCAATTAAAGGTGCACTATGCTTAAAGGCACACTTCTGTGGAGCATGCACAATAATTATTAATCTATACTCATAGAAATAATTGTTTATATATGCCTTAGTGAACTGATATGACATCTGAATTTGATACACTCTAAAAAATGACAGGACAAAATTGGTTTTTTAGATTCAAAATGGTTTTTTGAAAAACCAAATTTCAATGCAAAACCAACATGGATTTTTAAAAAAATCCATGTTGGTTTTTTGCATTGAAATTAGGTTTTTCAAAAAACCATTTTGAATCTAAAAAACCAATTTTGTCTTAAATTTTTTAGAGTGTAGGGGTCTGTTCAGTGGCTCAGGTGGTAAAGTAGTTCAAGCTGCCCTCAGGGCCTATTAATGGCCTTGCTTGTAGGTTTTTGGCATGGGTTCAAAATCTGAGCAGTTTACAGCATATTTATAGCACTAATTACACGCACAACCTGCTCCTGTGCCCTATTGCACACACTGTGCATTGTTATGTGTATTTGTATGTGCATTTTGCTTGCCAAGTACTTCGTATAGGTGGGAATTTGTAATGGTTGCACTTATTGTCAAGCTACTAACTAAGCAAATTCTAGTGCTTGTACTAAAACAAGGTTATTTTTAGCACATTTTATTATACGTAACATGCTGGATTGCCAATTGTTCGGTCTAGGGTTCGAATCCAGCTCTTGCTGGGTTACCTTGGCCTATGTTGGATTGCATTTTCAATCATCCTTCTGAGCCTCTTTGTAATTTCCTCCTGTCCGAATTAGCCTACCAAGTGCATAAACACAGGCGTGAAGCCCGGATCATCCTTCCGATATTATTTTAACAAACAGTCAAATGAAAGGAACTTATTTTGACTGCTGCTGATTAATATCCTTGCGACAGTAATGTTTTACTATAAAGGCCTAATTGATATGACTATAGCTATCAATGATTTTGAATCATTCCGAGATGTTTACATTTAGTTACCTCTAAATTATGCCTTTTATATGTGAAATAACCATTTTGAAATTTAATAATCTGACCTGAAATTTGATATTCTATTCATCTGTGTATCATCATTAGGCATAAAACTGTGATCCTGGCACAGTGTCACAAGCACAACCCAACCTCATATAGGAATCACGTGACAACTGTCACATGACTCACCTGCTGCGCTTCCATAGCAACCACTGATAGATTAATGAGAGTATTTAGTTGTGCCTGCAAAAGCTCTATTATCGCTCAGTAGATCAATGTGCCAATGTGTTGTTTTGTGCTAATGGCCATTTTGTGCCATAGAGGTTTCATAGAGTAAACCTAGAGTGGCAGCTAGATGGCATGCATGTCAGGGTTACTGGTGAAAAAAATATATCGGAGGTTTTTGCTGAAAAATTTTCTAATCTGTATAATTGTGTCGGTTATAACAAAACTGGTATTAATGAAATAACAGATAGCATCCAAGAAAGCTTAGATGTCAATTGTATAGAAGATTGTTTATTTACATGTGAAGAATTGTCAACTGCTATCAAGAGTTTAGCTATGGGTAAATCAGACGGCAATGCCGGTGTTTATTCTAATCATATTATACATGGAAGTGAAGTTTTATTAAAATATCTGTTATATTTGTTCAATTGTATGATCGTATGATCGTACATGGGTATAGCCCAAGCCAAATGAATGTGGGTACTATGATTCCCATACCTAAGGGTAAAAGACCAAATATTTCTAAATCTGAAAATTCAGAGGTATATGCTTACAAAGTATGTTTTGCAAGCTTTTAGATATTTTAATATTCTCAAAAGAAAAAAAAAAGTTAGTTACATCAAATTTACAGTTTGGATTCAAACCCAAGTTGTCTGCTTCACAGGCTACTGCAGTTGTAACAGAGACTATTGATTATTACCTAGATAGAGGTGGTACTGTATATGCATTGGCTTTAGATGCTAGCAAAGCATTTGATAGGGTTGAATATGTAAAGTTATTTCAGCATTTAATTTCTAGAGGAGTTAATCCTTTTTATGTTAGAATTTTACTTAATATGTATTTAAAACAACAGATAAGAGTTTCATTTAACAATACCATGTCAGATTATTTTGATGTTACCAATGGTGTAAAACAGGGTGGTGTTCTATCGCCGACTTTGTATAGTGTATATATAGATGATATGTTAAAATCTTTGGAAAAGTCTGGATATGGCTGTTACGTAGGGCAAATGTATACTGGTAGTATAGCCTATGCAGATGACCTAATATTGCTGTCACCTACTCTATATGGTTTAAATAGAATGGTTGAGATATGTGAAAATTATGCTAAAGTTCATAGTATTATATTTAACGGTAAAAAAAGTATGTTAATGAGATTTAGTAAAAGTTTATCTGTAAATTATAATGATGTATATGTCAACGGTCAGAAAGTAGAAAAGGTTAATCATATGGTATATTTGGGACATACTTTATATGAGGATAGAAGTAATAATATGTTGAATGGAATTGTAAATGAATTTAATGTTAAAGCCAATACAGTTCTTGGTACATTTAATCATCTGTCAGCAGAAATTAAAAATGATCTGTTAAGTAAATATTGTAGTAGTTTTTATGGCTATGTGCTTTATATGATAAAATTGGAATTAATCAGTTGAATGTTAATTATCGTAAAATACTTAGAAGAACCTGGAATTTGCCATGGAGAACGCACTGTAACTTACTACCTCATATATCAAATTCTGTACCTTTAGAAGTCTCCCTTGATAAAAGATTTGTTAATTTCTTTAAATCCAGTTACTATAGCAATAATCCTGTGTTAAGCTTTGTATTTCATCAGGCTATATATTCCTATACCAGAGTTGGAAGAAATTTGAGATACATAAATAATAAATACTGTATAGATATTATAAAAAATAATGAATTAAATTGTCAGGTTATGAATAGGAATATTGTTACTTCATGGAAAAAAGGTATATGTGATGAAGATTTAAGAATTGGCACTCAAATTCGAGAACTTGTTATGATGAGGGATTCCTTTGATCCCTGGTTATTAGATTATCACGAGTGCCAAAGTATTATTGACGACTTGTGTCAATATTGAAGAATAGTTCAATTTATTTTAATATTATTTTAATTGTTTTATTAAATTTTAAACTTTATTTCTTGTAAATACTTCTGTTTGTTATACCATTTGTGCTTTTACTTTTTTTTTTCCTTTCTGTTTTTACATTGTACCTTGAATTGTACGTTTAGTACGAAAATAAAGATTTATGGTATGTTTGTGTATGCCTCTCTATGTTGATGTCTCTGTGGTTTGTTGTATATCTTGTATAGGCCTACATCTTTATTGGAGCGGGGTGACACTGTACAGTTCAGGCTACATACCTGATAGGCTCTTTTAGAGTTCTTTTAATTCTCAATATATGTGGAAAATACATAAAATATAGGGCAACTGGGTGGCCAAGTGGATAGGGATCCCACCTGCTCCGCTGAGGGTCTTTGCCTACATGCGTTCGAACCCTGGTTGGGGAACTGAAATTTTCAGTGGACCTTCATGAGCAAACTTCCAGCTGGATGTTCTTTGGATGAGATGTTAAATTGTTGACTCCTTGTATCAGTGTCTATGCTGGGCAAGTAAAAGATCCCTCACATGGTGTAAGTGTATGTAACAGTTTACTGTTACTGTTTACTGTCTCTCCCATCTCATCAATCAACACACGTGACTGCCCAGAACGGGGCTGAGAGGGCTGGATTTACGATATCTGTCTATCTATCTGTCTATCTATCTATCTATCTATCTATCTATCTATCTATCTATCTATCTATCTATCTATCTATCTATCTATGAATGATGAATATTTATTTTCAACTTACGCAGGTACAATGCATGACAAAAATTTTTTTTTCAAACATCTATCTATCTATCTACAATTGTGTAATTATAATTATATTTTTGATATGATAATTATTAAAATAGTTGTGAACTATGATACATTAAGCTGACCCACCAACCTGCCTGTTGCATTAACTCCCATATCACTTAATGCCATGTTATGCCATATAATGCCAGGTTGTGTCAGTGTCAGCTGACCACATATTTAGTGTCCTGGGCCAATAAACTTGATGTATGGCCAGATTGAGCAGGGCTGTGTTTGCTAAAGAATCCACCTATGAAGCGTGTGCATTAATAGCGGCGATAAATTGGTGTGATGGAAAAATTGTCATTGTTTTTGTCACTGAAATAATTGTCAAAAATGTTGTTGAGATCAGCACAACTGATATCATGTCTGAGAATTTATGAATCAAAGAAGTTGTCTCAAGTTAACTGGTTTATTAGAGTGCTGGGGATTAGGTTCGGGGGCCTTTGGTTATCATGATCAATTTGTGATTTTTTTGTCAGAAAGAAGGTGCATGTATGAAGTTAATTGTTTTTTTATCTTTGTAATGACAAAGGCAAATAAAAAATCACATCGACATATATGCAGAGTTACTGTGAGGTACATGTATGTCTTGAATGATTATTTTGAGTGGTAGGTTTGTCACACCAAAGCTGTATTATTTGAAAGTCGAATCAAGCTCGTGGCTAACCTTAGTTTGCGTTTGATAGGCCTACAGATTTAAAACAGACATACTTGAAATTACTTACTTCTATATATCTAGGAACGATAACATGTACAACACTAGGTATCTGTTTGGCTTGTCACAATTTCTAGTGCAATGGGCAGGCCACCAGAATTGAGTTGTGTGCATAGTTGCGGGTTTGAACATAAGCTACGTCCAACTTCATGCTGCTCTAGATGTTATGCATGTAATAGTCTAGGTCATACAGTGTACTTTTGAAGTATAGTAATTGCAGTTTGATAGAATTTTTAGTTGGTGATATGGCATTAAAACTTTCCTTTATTTCACAACTGGAAACTCTTAATAGGATAGGACCACAGATTTATTGTATTTAACCTATTATTATTTAGCTCAAGCTGAGAGTTAGAACCGTACCCCTAGTCCAGAAGTTAGCAGCCCAGTGCACTCACACTATGGTGATCCCATGATTTTCAAATTATCAGATATTCAGTGTACCCAGATATTTTAGCCTTTATCAATGATGCTATGTTTCCACATTGTACATTTTGCTTGACATAAATGAGCCTATAAAAGTAAGATAGACCCATTATGCATATATGTAAGCAATCGTATTTCCGATTTTTGGAAACCAAATTCTGTTATGGCTATTTTGACATTTATTATGACACTTCATATGATATTGTAGATTTTATCATGACATAAATATGCCTATTAGTCACCATGGCTATGTTTGCTATTGCACGACATTTATTATGACAGTCTCTTGTCACAATTTTAATTTATTACAGCAGCTAAACTATTTGACACCTCTGTCAGCCGATCAGGAGCCAGTATTTCATTGCAATAAATCTCATATTCTTTGGTGTTAACTATTCTTCAATGTTTATAAGTTTGAGGTTTTGTCTGATGTGATAAGCCGGTTATTCACTGCGGGATGAGCAATATGTGTTTACCACAGCTCGGGCTAAAGCCTTCATTATTTTTAAAAATCACATATTCCCTCTTCCTAGGTGGATGAAATTTTTTTTTTTACCAGAATAAAACTTTACTGTTGGTGTTATTTCAACATAATTCAGGGCTCTGGTATTCACACTCTTGGTATAGGTCCCAAATGATCAAGAGTAACCTGGATTTTTTCTAATTTGCGAATGACCTACATCATGCAAACAATAAAATATTCATTGTGCAGTGACAGAAATAGCAGAATGGTTTATGCTCTGTTTTGACTATAAAGTCACTATATTTACATCACCATAATAAATGGAGTAAATATTATTAGTGGCAAAAGAAATATTTTTCTTGGATGATTATTTATTTTGTTGGTTCTAAGGGACTGTCTGTTGCAGGGCAACTGACTAACTTTGTAACCATAGCAACTGTTACCTATCTCTTTCACAAGATATAAAAGTAGGTTCAGGTATCGCTTATCTTTATCTTTATAACATTGCCCAATGGTGCAATACTAACATAATCATCATGGTTTCAAAAGGATTTCACAAATATAGGCCTATATTATATTTGTGATGATTTAACTTGTAAACAGTGTCTTTGAATCTTGTTTCCTGCGTAATTGTTTTAACCTGTGACGGGGTTGGATTATGGTTCTCACAAACTCTATATATATATAATATGCTTTTGCTGCAGATTTTCGTAACCATGTGATTTGTTAAAACCTGATAGGCTAATTGTTTCAGAATCAATGTTGGAGGTCTAGAGGCCGGCCTCATCCATGGTCTCGGATGCCAAATCCTTGGCCTTGCCTCGGTCTCGGGTGTCTTTTGGCCAGTGTTGGAGGCCTCGGGATATTTCGATGGCCTCGGTCTCGGTCTCGGAGGCTCATGCCTCAGTCTCGGTCTTTGCCTCCGATATCGCGGCCTGGACTGCATCACTGTTCAGAATAATCTGACACTTGTATAGCTTTGTTTTACTAGCTCATGTAAGAGATTGTGTTTATTGTTAGTTGTGGCTTGGGACTCGCCAACCTGTTGGCTGCATTAGGGTGCATCATTTGCCCCCAACCTATTCAGATGTTGATGTCTATGTGATATGTTTGGAGGCTGGACAATAAAAACATGAAAAAAAAATTTCAGCTCAAAATTTTGATGGGAACAGCCACCTCCAGGCTCTTGTTTGTACAAAATCGGATCATCCCATAAAATCTGAATATCTCAGGAACCACTTGGCCTAGAGACTTGGCAATGGGCTCAAAATGTGCAGAATGTCCATATTTATATTCACTTTAATTGAAACTATCCCTCTATCTCTAACCGTTTTTCCGTTATTTGACAAAAACACAATTTTACTCAGAAATTATGTAAAAAATGGGTATTTATTAAAATTTGGGCACTACCCAGTGTACATTGATCCTATCTGCATTATTTCCACCTCAGATCACTCACAGAGGATTCATGTATCCATAGTGTACATGTCTGGTGATGGATCTTGTTCAGTCTGACCTCTGCATTAATCCGAACATAGACTTATTCAATAAAAAATAAGTTTTTCTGATCTTGCTCTGAAACTATTGGTCCCAGGACCAAAGTTACAATTGTAATGAATATAAACTCATTTATTCCGCACATTTTGAGTCCATTATCAAGTCTCTCTGACCAATGGTTCTTGAGTTATGACAATTTTGCAAAATATTGTAATTCCGCTTCATTGAAATATCATTGAAATAAGTAATGCTCTGGAGGTGGTTGTTCCCATTGGAATTTCAACCTGAAATTTGGTGTGCATGCTCAGGACACCCAACCTCCTCACATATCACATAGACATCAAAATCAGAATAGGTTGGGGGCAACTGATGCACCCTAGGCTGCATGATGCCGTATATATGCCTTTAGTTTGTTAGTGTGTAGTGAATAAAATGCTTGCCTGTAGACAGTACCCTACACATACATCAATGGAGGCTACAACATAGACACATGTGTCATGACCTAATTACTACTGTAACTTGCTGAGTCATCATGCTAAATTATTTCAACCATTCTGACCTTTGCTAAGGTAGCTAGCCCCCCCCCCCACCTTCCCCAGGGTATTATTCCCTGCATAGCACATGCAATGTCAAAATGCACAACTACTGTCAGCTAGTACAATATATGCACATGGATCTACAAAGACCTTGAACACAATGACTTACAATTAATTACAGTGCAATCAAAATTACTCACTATTCTGGTTATATCATTATGTAGGTGATGACTACAGCTGGGTGGCAGAGCGATTTTAAAAGGTTCCCACCTGCTCCGATGAAGGACTTTGCCTGCATGGGGAAACCAAAATTTACAGTTGACCTTCATGAGCAAAATCCCAACTAGATGTCATTTGGATGAGACATTAAATTGGCGGCCAGTTGTATCACATAGGGCTACTGGGCAAGTAAAAGATCCCTGACATGGAGAAAATGTGTTACATGTTGACGACTCCCACCTCATCAATCAACCCCCATGAGCACACAGTACTAGGCTTAGTGGGCTGGACTTACCCTCAGTATCTGGCTGGATAACATTGACCTCTGTTCAACAGCTGTCGCTATCCATTCTTTGTATCTTTGCTATGTCATCCCCTAACCTACTTAGCGTACCACAGTGCGTAAATACAGGACGTAAAGCCCCAACCATACATCCATCCTTCCTCAGTAGACTATTCGATATCCCTTGCAGTTTAGCTAAGTCAGTAACATGGGTAAGAAAACTTCCATGGCTACACAATTTCTGAGGATAAGAAAAAATGGATGGAAAAAATCAGTACACATTTGTATGGAATGCTGTAATGACTGTCATTTGGTGTATATACTTTCTGTAGCAAACGAAAGAATTGGATCATTAATGTCAAATGATTGCATCTGTAGCCATCTCCCACCAAATATACCACAAAGGCGCTGAGTGCTTGTAACGTTTATCGGGACAAAAATCTTGACTTTTATTGTTCCTGCTTGGCACTGGTTGAAAGACGACAAAGTTTATGATAGGCACAGTTGTTTTTGACTGATGATGTATATTATGTACTGCCTTTTTCATTGCTTTCGACAGCTAATAGCTGTTTGGGCATTGATACCATGAACTGCAAAAGATCGTCTGGATCTTGAGGTCGTGTGATAGATAGAAATGGTAAGTACAGCCCTTTAAAGCAAGATGTACACTGTAGCTTGTCAGAAGCATTGATTTGTCAGATAGAAGGGTAGATAGATTAATATAGATAGATAGATAGTATAGATAGATAGATAGGGTAAGTGCAATCCTCTGCGCCTAGTTCTTGGTACTCATTAGGAGTTATTGGTGAGATTGGACATGTTACGCATTTACTTCATGTTAGGGATCTTTCACTTGCCCAGCACAGACACAGATATAAGGGGCAGCCAATTTAACGTCTCATCCGAACGACATCCAGCTGGGATTATGCATGGTCCACTGAAAATTTCAGGCTCCCTACCAGTGGTTCAAACCCATGCAGGCAAAGACCTTCAGCGGAGCAGACGGGAACCTTTTAAAATCACTCAGCCACCTGGCTACCATGGTCCCTGCCTGTCCGATTTAGCCTTTTCCATGCATAAATACGAAACATAAAGCTCAAGCACCCTCACTTGACCAACCAAACTGCATACTCAGTTCAAAAAGATTTCCCAACAAGCAAAAAACTTGCAATCATCTTGCACACAACCAGGCCATATTCAATGATGAATGTAAAGCCCTAAAACACAAAAAATGTTGACTTTAAAAATTACTCAAACAAAAGAAAATGAAAAGCAAGAAAAATTCATCTTTCACACAACCATCCGATATTCAACACACTCAACACCCTCAACATGATGCATAAATAGTAAATACAGGACGTAAAGCACCATCACCAACTGAACTGCATACTCACTTCAAAAAGTACTCCCAAAAAACAAAAAACTTGCAATCATCTTGCACACAACCAGCCCATACACTCTAAAAATTTTCGGGACAAAATTGGTTTTTTAGATTAAAAATCCATGTTGGTTTTTTGCATTGAAATTTGGTTTTGCATTGAAATTTGGTTTTTCAAAAAACCATTTTGAATCTAAAAAACCAATTTTGTCTGAAATTTTTTAGAGTGTATGCACCTGTCCCAATTACCATCCAAATGGCTGACAGCTGATAATCCTCGTAATTCAGCCATCGCCAAGGGACCAATAAATTGCAGACAAATGTTAGTGTTACACCTGTTTGGTCAGGTAAATTCCCACCTTAATTACAGGTAATTACAGGTAAATCCTTTGATCTTCTTTGATCTTTTAATCCCACACTAATTGACTTATGATTGATGTTCTTTCCCAACAACAGGTGTTGTTTGAAATTGTTTGGAAAAAAGTTGTTTTAAAGTTTGTTTGAGTTTCAAAGTTTCTTTTATAAAAAGTTGTTTTATGTTTAGGCCTGGCACCCTGTGTGTTAGCACAATCATGTTGGTTAGTAGGGCTATTATACATCTAAGTAACGATCATCTTGAGTTTGATGATAAACATGACTTAGTTGTATAATATTGTATGAGATCTTCAACATGCACTTGGAGAGACACATTTATAGAATAGAAATAAGTTCTATTTATGGCACTTTATCTATGGTTACCAATTGGTTAGATTATAGAAATTTCTTTCTTTTCCTTCCTGCTGCATCAGATATCATCCATAGTTACAGGAAACTTGTTCTATTTATAGCTCTGCCTCCATTGTGAGAATGTAAAAATACCTGTCTGAACTTAAGTTAACATTTCATTGATATTTGCAATGTGAATTAATAGGATCCATGATGTCAGGACAGAAGTTCAATTTATGGCTCTGCAATCTGCATCTACTCCTCGAATCTGTATGTATATATGACTTTACTTACATTACTTGCCATTTAATGCTTTTTGAAAAGCTGAATTGTTCTATTTTTAGCATTGTATCCATGTGAAGAATCTATGTATTACTTTTCATGAGTCACTCAACAAAATCTAAGTATAGTTCTATATTTAGCACTGTATCCATGTGAAGAATCTATAAATAACTTTCTAAATGCCACTTACCAAAATCTAAGTATAGTTCTATTTTTAGCAGTGTATCCATGTGAAAAATATATTAATAACTTCCTTGACATTTAATACAAGGTTAGCATTGTGTCTATGAGATCTGCGCTGTGTGCAACTCTGCCATCATGAGGACAATAAGTAGACTGAAAGTGAGTTATCAGCCCTCATTGTTTGCTTAATAAGCCCTCTATTGTTGTCCATTGTTTGCTATTGTTTGTCCTTTCAGCTATTGTTTGTCATCTATTGTTTGGGCGATTCATCATGGTCATAAGACAACAAGTCACATATGTACCCATGCAATAAGTGGGTGAATGGGGACCACTATTGGTCTGAATTATATTGCTATTGTGGGGTTGGTTTGAGATGTATGGTAGTGTTGGATTGAAGTAGGTTATTGTGTTGTTGTTGTAGTTTTAAGGTTGTTTGGATGATATGTTAAATTTGCCAGCCATTGTATCAGGGATTTATAGTGTCTCTGTACAGCAAATGAAGATGTTTCATGTAGGATATACGTGTAATATATTGAGGACTCCAACTCTCTCTGTCGTGAGCAAAGCGCCTGGCAGGAGATATGGGTTGGATTTTTTTTAACTGATCCTTGTTATAGATTTCAGCATTTAATACATTTAGGAATCTTGGCCTTAAACTATTTAATGTCTTTGGTCAACTGTGAGAGTGTACAGTAGGGTAAGGTGGGGGAAATCCGGCCCCCTTTTATTCTAGGGGCAATTCCGGCCCCTTAATGATTTAAGTAATTGTACTGACTGTGATAAACATAACTTGAGGATTAAACTATATCTGCACAAAAGAAAAACAAAGTCAAATTGTTTGATTGTTTTTTAAACAATCTCACACCATGACCCAAATCATCTGTTTGTTTGTTTGCTACTGTTCTTAATCTGCTTGTTCCTGAATTTGCTCTTTGGGGCCGGAATTGCCCCGGGGCCGGATTTCCCTTACCCTAAAGAGATGCGTCAGAATCACAATGCCACTCAGTGTGAATGAGGTTGATGCAAAGTTCAGCCGGGTTTATTGTTTTAAAGTTCACTTGGTTCTCAAGTATTTGGCTTATTATAATGTTAAATGTTCTGGATGTGGTTTACATTAGCTTGCCTTGATCATTTCTAAGAAAAGATTAGAAAAACTGAAAAAGGAAAATAAACTTTTCAGAGCACTTGTTCACTTTGGGTTTCAGCTGGAAGTTTTGATAAAGGTAACATTTCAGAGTACTGGAGCTAACTTCTGAATGCAATTTGTGTGGTAATTTTCAGCATTTGTGTGTCAGGAAAGGTTAAACGTTAATGGTATGTACATTGCTCGGACATTAATAACTCTCTTGTTAAAAAAACTTATCGTCCAAACTCCTTTCAATGTGTTCAGCTTTATAGAATGTGATTTATATGGTGAAGTTCCAGTTAATAAAGAGAAATTATGTGAATTTGGGGCAAAAAACCCTGAGTACAAACTTACAAAAAGTTCAAAGACAAACATGAAATTGTTTGACCTTTTAGAGACACAAACAATATCTCAGAAGTTGAAGAAACTCATAAAACGATTCCGTGAAACATTTGTTGGCCCAACAGCTGTCTGGCGAAATAGCTACTTTTAGAAAGAAGGCTGCCAGATATTTACAGTTTCTTTAGTGTGGTTAAATACACTCATCCTGCTGAGCGCATGCCTTTCTAGGTTTGAGATTAAAACCACAATAAAGACACAGAATTGTCTGAAAACGCTCAATTCTCAGAATTGAATCTCATGTACTTCAAATTGGTTTTCTAAAGCACTTCGTACATTTTTTGCCCAATTCTCGGATTCAATGACATTTGAAAAGCCACAATGAAAGATTTCTCAGGAATGATCCAGGCAAAACTTGTGAAAACGGAACAGATTTACTCAGAATCATTCTTTTCATGACATTTAAAGACGGATTTCAATGGAACAGGATGTCAATCTTGTGCAACTGCCCACTTCAAGTTTCTAATTAATCTATTTAAAATGGCATATGGCGCACTATCATCAATTACTTTAGGTACTTAGTTCCAAAAATTCTTAGCCTCATCGCTATGTTCTATTGCAATCTTGATTAGCCTTCCAAAATTCATAGTTATGTAGCTCCATATAAAGTTCAAATCATCCACCCTCATTTCTCAATGTGTGCGGGGGGGGGAGGCTTAGTTCATTGGTACTGTGCTGGGCTGCCAATCGCTGGGTCCAGGGTTCGAATCCAGCACTTGCCGGGTCACCTGGAGCTACAGTTGCTCTCGAAAGTAAGTACATCCCATGCTATTTTTCAAACTGTTGTCTCTCAAAGGTACAAATTATGATATATTCACACACTAACAATAAAATAGTGTTAACTTGATACATGTGCATACAATTATATCACTCATTCAGAAATTCCATCTCCAACTAAATTAATACAGTTAAGTATGGAAAAAATGGTCATTGCAAAAGTAAGTACACCCTTCTAATTTCAGGCAGTCAATACCTTTGGTTTCCGAATTGGGTGGCCAAAATAGCTTGTAGATGCTTCCTTCACGCTTGAATAAGGTTCTAACATCTTTGCACTGGAACCTGCGGCCATGCCTCCATGTAAAACTGTGTAACTACTGAATGTCTGGGAGATTCTCTGCATTGGCCCCCTTTTTGAGGTCAAACCACAACATCTCGATGGGATATCTCATCTGGGATTTAGTTAGATCATACCAAAAGCTTGTATTTATTTTAATTTATTTTGGATTTAGTTGACATACTTGTGTTCTTGTGATTGTTGTCCTGCTGGAACACCCAAGAGCACTTTAAACCAAGCTATACTTCAGCAATTGGGCAACATTATCTCCTAGGACTTAATAAATTATATAAATAGAGCTTTGAATTCATGGTTCCTTCTACATGAACCAGTTTTCCAGTTTCTGATGAGGCAAAAAACCCACTCTGCATGATATTCCCACCTTCATGCTTCACTACTGGCACCGGGTTCTCCTCTTGCAAAGCTGTGTTCGCATTGCAGCAAATGTATCGTTTGTTCATCTGACCTTAGAATTCAATTTTAGGATCATCTGTCCTAAGAATATTAGCCATAAAGTCTTCTGTTTTATCAAAATGCTTCTGGGCAAAGTATAGGCCTGCTTCCTTATGTTTTTATGAGCATGAGCTTGTTTCTGGGTGTTCTGGGAGTGTGGCCTTCTTTATTCAAATGCGTTGACATAGTTAACGTGTTGACATGTATTCCAGACGATGACTCTGTTACTCTTGTAATTCTGTGGATGTAACCTTAGGGCATTTTGCTGCTTCCTGTATTAATTTCTTGGATGTTCTGCAAGACATCTTTGTTGGTATTCCCATCCTGCTTGATAAGTTTGTGTATTTTTTCTCCTTCCATTTGAATAAAGCTTCCTGATAGTAGATACGTGAACCCCAAAATGTGCAGAAATATTCTTAGATATCCAAATTCATCATAGTAGGTGTAAATAATTATATTTCATAGCCTTTTAGGCCGTTCCTAAGTTCTTGGCATGGCAACTGACCCATCTCTCACGCCATAATGACTTGATTAAGCAAATTTAAGGATAATCAATTGTTAAGTACTGCTAAGGAGGATGGAAATTAAAATAAAGGTGCCAAAATCAACCAGGCGGAACAACAAACATTTTAGGGTTGCAAGACAAAAGCATATTGACCAAAAAAGAAGGAATAAAGCGATAAAAAGGCTAACTATTGTGAGGGTGTACTTACTTTTGCAATGGGTTATTTTTTCATTTGAGGTCAAAGGTCAAAATGACCTTGATATTTCAAGAAACCCACATTACATATTATGTAAGACTTCAAAGAGATACACTTTATTGCAAAAATGAGATAATAGCCATGACCCAATTTCAACTAATGAGCCAAATGCAATAATCCTGCAGGGGTGTACTTACTTTCGAGAGCAACTGTATGTTGGACGGCTCTTTCAATCATCCCTTGCCTCATTGCTGTATCTTCCTCCAGTCCTAATAAGCCTACTAACATTCATAAATAATGCATGTAGAGCCCAAATTATCCATCCTTGGTATGTACCAACATTACACTTAAGTCTTGGTAATATTACTGTTTCTAAAATATTACACTTGATTAATACTCACTTCACATTCTTATCCTTCCCTTACTCACCCCGACACCTACATATCCTCCCACCACAGCCTGAGCACAGCCTGTGCAAACATGTCGGCAGTTCTAATGACAATCAATTTCACATATCTGTTTCAAATATCAATGCCATGTTACAACCAGGATGTTGAGTTCAAATTTAAGTTCAGCATGAAAACATGGCTGCATGTCGATGGTTCAAAATAAATTGCACCCTTCGTGGAAGTACAGATCAATTTGGAATGCAAGATGATTCATAATGTTACACATCTTGTGAGCCCAGTTAGTTAGGATGGATGGATGATTGGGGCTATACGTCCTGTATTTATGCACTTGGTAGGCTAATTAGGACAGGAGGAGGACACGGCAATGAGGCGAAGGACGATTAAAACAGCCGTCCAACATAGGCCCAGGTGACCTGGCAAGAGCTAGATTCGAAGCCTGGAACCAGCGATTGGCAGCCGAGCATGCTACCACTAGATCAACCCCCCCCCCAGTTAGTTAGGAGGTTGGTCTTCCAGTGACTTCGTCTGCTCCTCTGATGGTATCAAGTTAAACGTTCAGCCTTGACATTCAAGCAATTTGGCTGGCCCTGGATCTATAGTCACAGGAATTACAATCATAGCACAAAAAGGAAGTTTTTTCCTAAGACATCACCTCTCCTAGTATTCATAAAAGAACCCTAGTCTGCGACTTGGGAGTTATGGCATTGACTAAAGAGTTTAAAGTTGAAGTCAGACATTTTTAACTCTCAGCCTTTCGGATTTTATGAATATGGAAAAAAAGTGAGCCTTTCCACAATTTTTATTCAATTAACATTTCATAGAAAGAAAGCTGTTCTATCCTCGTCTTACCGACCGACCCTAGAAAAAGGGTCTTGAGAAGATCTGAGAAGCAAAAGATCAGTTATGTCTGCCCTAAGAGTATAAAAGGGTTTGCATCACAATTCTTTCGGTCACCCTGAACATTTCTAATATCTTCCTTGAATGGCAACACCATAAAATTGCAATATTGAGGGATTTGCACTAGCGAATACACTCAAGTGCTTCCAAAAGTTCATATTCCTTTTTGTCAAGATCTAGGCAAACAATGGGGAACCATATTAAGCTTTGATATTAAGACAAATCGCTTTAGAGAGAAACTGAGTGAACTTTAACCAGCTTGAACTTGGGATTAACCGCATTCACACTAAATGACATTTTCAGCAATTTGTGAATGTTACATAATATTGCATTGCTATTGGATTTTTAGATACGTATCTGGTGATCAAGCGTAGATCTATGGTTTGCAATTCCAAACAATGATGGCATTGATAATGTGATACTAAAAATGCATACAATTTGACAAACTGCTTCGTACTTCAATATTTGCTGACTTGGAAGTTCTACGCCACTTCCATGTACTTCAACCTTCCACTCAATCTCCACACAACTAAGTATCTAGTTTTTGGTACTCCATATTCATGATATCATTCAACAAGTCGCTTTATCTTTTCATATTTTCTCCTAAGAGTTATGCTGAATAAGAAATGATTTGTCACTATTACTCAGTGGGTCAGATTATCATAATTTGTGGGAATTTTTATAAATGTCAATAATACTCAATATCAATTCTTCTCTGTAACCAGGAAGGGTTTGAAATGACACTTGACAGTTTGACACATTTCTCAGATAATTGGCAAGAAAAAGAATAAACAAAAACATCTTGTTGAATTTAAGGATTATTACGAAAACCGGTGTGATCATTTTCTGAACCAAATTCTAGGAATCTGAATGATTGGAAAACTTTGCCTGGTGCACTAAGTGCTCTTAGAAGAACCTAAAATTGGGACATCTTGTGGTATTATACAATTGCAAAAGGTTATTATCCGTACCTAGATTCCACGCATAAAACATCTTTTTATTTTCTTTGTTAAAAAGTATTTTGTTGTGAATAAAATAGCAAGTAAAATGTCATTGAATATCAGAAAAAACTTTGACAATTCCAAGAAATGGGGTTCATCGTTGGTACAATGCAATTGTAAAAGTTTATTATCTGTGCCAATATTTTTAAAGAAACTAATACGTTTTGGATTGCATTTGCCTGTTAAATGTCTCTGAATCCTGGATTCTCAGAACACTTCCACTTGTCAATGAAAGTATAAAACCCCATGAATGTGATGCCTTGACCAATACTGAGAAATAATAATATTCTTCATATTTATTGTGGTGTTAATCTCGAACCTAGAAAGGCATGCGCTCAGCAGGTTTAGTGTATTTAACCACACTAAAGAAACTGTAAATATCTGGCAGCCTTCTTTCTAAAAGTAGCTATTTCGCCAGACAGCTGTTGAGCCAACAAATGTTTCACGGAATCGTTTTATGAGTTTCTTCAACTTTTGAGATATTGTTTGTGGCTCTAAAAGGTCAAACAATATTATGTTTGTCTTTGGGCTTTTTATAAGATTGTGTAAGATTTTTGTCCTGGATTCTGAGAAGAATATATGAATTAATTGGAACTTTTCCAATGTGAATGTCAAAATGTCTTAATTGAGATGTGGAGTTTGTTCAGAGAAAAGCAGGTCTGAGTTTGTTGGAACATTCTGGGAGTATTTTGTTAACGTCGATGTTTAGAAAAAATGAGATTTCAGGTCTCATGAAGGTCCATATATCTGTTTTATGGACCCATGCGGACCCTTCGAATGTGGCTCAAGATCTGCAAATATAATCAGGATAAATGTGTGACATGTTGTGGATTTGTCTCCCTGTTTGAAGCTGGAACAAGCTGTTCTTGATGCTTTGGACTTCAATTATTTGGTTTTGTTCCCAAATTAGGATATTTATTTTTCATTTCACATATGCAATTACAATAATCAGTCAATGCTATTAGAATATTCGATATACAAATTCGCTACCAGTGGTAGCCAGGTCTCTTGAACCGAGTTTGTTTCAGTCATCCTTCGCCTCATTTGTCCTGCTTCTGTCATAACTTGACATCCGAGGTGCATAAATACAGGATGTAAAACATCAATCGTCCAATGCTCCATCTTATCTGAAAGTGATGTGACAATAAGTAGAATATCTATACCACCCTGACTGTATAATGACCAGTGGTATCTAGGTATCACATGTCAGTATCTATGCATGTAACACCATCTCTTTTTCCCGCTACTGTGCTCTTCTTTTTCCTCTCTCTTTTGCACATGTCTAAATTTCTCCTTTGCACCTCTTGGCAGCTTGTCTAAATTTGCGCAGCTCGCAATAAAAGTGTTTTAAGGGAGCATAAATTGTAAGATTCACACCCACCCAGAGGCAGCCAGGGGGGCAGGGAGCATTCATTGTGCACAATTGTCAGAATTAGCATGCAAAGAGGACACTTGCAACAACCATGTGCTATTCTCAAAGCACAATTTTATCTTTATTCTCCCTTTCTTTTCTTTTTTTGTTGTCCTTTGCTGTTTGGCTACAGGCTGTTTATTCACAGACTCAGTGGCAAAAGAGGTTAGAGGTGCACTAAAGTTAGCCTTTTGGGATTTAAAATGTATCGCATTTAAAATATTCATTGACAAAAATTGTCTTTTGAATTGTAAATTTAGTAGTTTTGCGTGCATTCTTAGATATCAATTGGACATATTTGGTGTTGGACATTGATCTATTTGTTTTCATAACCATCCTATCTATCTATCTATCTGTCTATTCTAGGTTGCCTCTATGTACGTAATATATAGTACATTTTAAAATATAGTATGATTTTATATAGCACCCATTCCAGATAAATGTGCACATCATCTATCACCATATTGAACAGCAATCATACCATTCATTATATTGTTAACCTCTGGAAATGGCTGGAGCGGGTTTTGAACCCGCATCCACCGCATTCAAGGCAGACATGCTAACCACTATGCTACTAAGCAACATGCCTATCACATTATTATAACCATCTATCCATTTCAACCCAGACAACTTGGAATGTGTATGCAGTTGTTAAGTGCTCGTGCACTCTTCATGCACTGCTGATGCAGCAGTGGCTAGACCTAAATCTACAGTGTAACTCTTAGCTTGCTCGTTTCCATGGCAACATATTTGAAGTAGGAGCAAAGTCCTGTCGTCTGCAGAGCACGGCCAGAGTGTCCTGGGAGAGTGTCCGGGGAGTTCAGGACGGACTCGCGAAAGATCTCTTGGCTGGAGGATTGTGGATTTTGTAGATTCTGTAGAGTCTCCCGCCAAAATAAACACAAGAGGCCGAAACAGACTCGAGTCGCCTTCAGCGGCCTTCAGCTGCTGCCTTGAGTCATCAAGTTGAGGCGTTGTGGCATAAACTTGAGAGGCGAATGTTGCAAATGTTGCGAATGTAGCAAAAGTAGTGATGATGCTGTCTTCAAGATTTAGACTGTTGCTAATTAATAATGTAATTTCAATAATTATGTTAGGCCTTTATATCCCTAACAACATTCTCGTCAAAGTAACTTTAATTGTATCTTTTATATTCAGCGAGGTATTTCTACTTTTTGCAAGATTTTCGTACTCTCTGTAAAGTTTTCATGCTCTCTTTAAGGTTTTGATACTCTCTTTAAGGTTTTCATACTCTCTGAAAGGTTTTCGTACTCTTTGGAGGGTTTTCATACTCTCTTTAAGTTTGTTGTACTCTTTGTGAGGTTTTCATATTCTCTTTAAAGTTTTTTTTGCTCTCTTTAATTAAGGTTTTTTTATAACCTTTGTACAGTGTTCATACTTCTGTGACATATTCATGCTCTTTGTAAGGTTTTTGTACTATTCGTGAGGGTTTCTGGCCCTTTTCTTACTCGTGTTAGGACATCATTCATTGATGTTTTTATTTGTTCCTGGGCTGCACTTCACTGAGTCATTGTTTTCGTCTTGCATCTTTTTGCCACTTGTTTCTTTGGACGACTTAAGAGAGTAAACATCTGAAAGCGATAAAATGCTTCATTTGTTTGTGGAAATTCGGCCGAATCCGATAAAATGCTTTATTTGGTGAAGAAAGTGTCTTCATGTGTGGAAAGAGTTTTTCCGAGAGAAAGTACAAAAGAAATTTTGCTGACGTGTTTTGTGTACAGGTGATAAGGGCTCTCAAGTCCATTATTCCCAGATGATTACTGTTCCAAGCAGGAAGTGCATGGGTTGATTTATCATGTCTCAGTAAAGTTGCAATGAGAAATTATTTTTTTCATCCGGCCTAGGAAATATGAGTGTTTTTATTCAGGTGCTTGAGGGGGATGGTTGGTCTAGTGGTAGTGTGCTTGACTGCCAATCGCTTGATCGAGGGTTCAAATCCAGCTCTTGCCGGGTCACCCTGGGCCTGTATGGTTGGCTGTTTCAATCATCCATCCCCTCATTGCTGTGTCCGCCTCCTGTCTTAATTAGCCTACCAAGTGCATAAATATAGGACATAAAACCCCAATCATCCATCCATACATCCAGAGAGGTGTGATACAGCAAGTGACTCTTGCTGATAAAATGGCAAATAAAGAATATGACCTCACTTACCACGTATGAGTCTTGCGTCATTAAGAATAACATGGCAAGTATAGGGATATGACCTCACAAGGAACTTTTTGGTGCATTTTTGTAATCACTCAGTATATTAGTATTCCTCAACTCTAACAACCATCTACACTTCAATTGCAAGTTGAAGCTGCTTCTCAAAGTTGCAATGATTTATTATCTTCATGCAATGTACCAGATCTAGATGGTTCTAGCTTTGCTAAGTTGTTTATCCATGTCTAGTGTCTGTCTCTCTTTTCAGCCACTTGTATCGCACTCTTGTCTCAGCAAGTTCTGTGAGCACCTGCCAAGTGTGTTATTTGTATAAGGCGTGCGATGAAAAAATGTCTGCAAACCAGGAAAAAAAACTTGTTTCCACTGCTCCGATACAGTGTAGAATCGCTGTACATGGCGCGGCTGTAAATCGCATCCAAGGTCCTTGCTGTCTGAGTGTGCCGTGTATAAAAATTGATAGGTGTCTTCTAGAAAAAGCATGTTGGAAACATAAGTTGGTAGCGCAGCCAATCGTTGGGTCCAGGGTTCAATTTAATTACCACCCTGGTTGAGTCAAATGGACTTTTGTTGGATGGCTGTTTCAATCATTCTTCGCATCATTGCTATGTCCTCTTCCTGTCCAAACTAGCCTACCAAGTGCATAAATACAGGATACAGGACGTAAAGCCCCAGTCATCCAACTATCCCGAAAAAGCGTGATATATTTCATCAACAATTTGCACAATGTTGGAGAATCAAGCTGTTCTCTTTCATCTTGGCAAAGTTGTTATTTTTCCAAATCCCACGCCCTCAGTAAGATGCCCTCACTTCCAACCACTTCTTTCCATGCCTTGGCACTCCTTTGCTCACCCTTCTTTAGAAATCCCAGGTAAGCTCGACTAGCGCCCTCTTTTGTTAATTCCATACTACGTTGATTGTAGCCTAACATTGTTCATAAATATGGAGTCATCCATTTGATGTTGAGCTATGTTGAAAGAAATTTTCAGTTTAGTTAGCTGAATTCTCCAATGCTTGCTGGGATAAATAAAAAAAACTCTACGCCACTAGTAAAGGCTATTAGGAATGACCTTGAACTATTTATGACATCAAATCATCTGCTCTGTTTCCATTTGACAAGAGTTCATTCAGTGTTTATTGTGACGTCACTGAATTGTTAGAAACAGTTTCAATGTGGATGAGGTGTCATGTGACCTGGCAATCATTCATGATGGTCACATGACGATCACATGACCATTTCATTGTTTGTTCACTTGAGAGGCTGAGTTGACATTCAGACAATTATTGAGTTGGAAAAGGTCCGATTACATCCAAATACAACTAATTTCAATTAACCACACTGTTTGAATAGGTTGATCAAATTTGGTCAGATGTTCCGAGTTAAAATTGCAACAAGATGTGGAGATGAATAAATTAGATCGAGTTGGGTTCATTATGTGTAATATTTTAAGACACATTTTCTCAAATCATTACCTTACAATATTCCTATGATAACCAATAAGCTATCCTGTCACAACCTAGTTGACAAAAATGCATCTTCTAAGTTGGCATCTCAACTCCCAATTTGATTGAAATTGTTGCGAACATGTTGTTATAACTTGTGGTAGCATCAACTACTTCGATGAGTGAAATCGTAGTAATTAGGCCTTCACTGAGGATGATGGAAGATGATGTATAAGACAACTAAAATCGTTTATATATCTTGCCTACAGTTTGCTGATGACCTTGTAAGATATCATTAAAAAGGACAGCAACAGTTGTACTGATTTCAGGTTTCTTCCGGACGAAAAGGGAAATGTGAGGATATCTGGGTCAAATTATGACTTTTTAGGTCAAAAAATATCTTCACTGATCAGATACAATGAAACACTTCCTGATCAATTCACTACAATTACTCTAATACACATGCTAAGTGTTACTGTGCAACTATTCACCTTTTTGTACTGCCTGTTCTATTGCTCTAGGCCTGTAACTTTTAGCAATATCAATTAGGAGATCACCCCTGGCCAATCAATTACCCCATCATTCAATAAAAAGCTGTTTCCTATCAAAGTATCAATGCCACTTTAGCTCCCCTGACTACTCTGACTAGGGGCCATTTGCCTTTTTTGAACCAATAGATGTTTTGCCATTTGATGTTTTGAGCCTGTGCTTGTTTAGGGTTTATTGGTTGTGATTCCATGTTGTGGGTATTTGGCTCTTTAGACCTGAGTGATTTAGACATTCAGTCCTATTGGCTATTATGCGACTATTGGCAGCTTCGAGCAGTATGTCTTTCTCCCTTCAGACTTTAATACTACGGTGACTTCAGATAGCTTTCACACCAGAGAGATAGGTTTGTTACTGCTGCCCACTGCTTCGGGTGCTTACAGGAGTTGATTGATGAGATGAGAGAGAGAGGGGGGGGGGGCAGGAGTCCTCAACATTTCACATATGTCCGGCGTAAGAGATCTTTTGCCCTGCACAGACACTGATGCAAGGGGTCGCTATGTAACGTCTCATCTGAATGACATCCAGCTGGGATTTTGCTCATTAAGGTCCTCTGAAAATTTCAGGTTCTCCACCTTGGGTACGAACCAATCCAGGTAAAGACTTTCAGTCATGACCTAATTGACTCCACAATGTTCTAATTGACTCCGGAGTGACCTATTTGACTCTTGGTCTCCACAATGACCAAATTGACAGTGTGCATGACTTCGAAATGACTAGGAATGGACACGCATGATTCGCTACAAACACAAAATGGCGCAAACAAACATCGCAGGTGATTGATGACGGACTAAGCCGTGACTAATTGACTCGTGTCTGATTGATTCCTCGTTGATTGATCTGTCATCGATTAGTGATTGATTTTTACTAATAGATCAATTGCCAGTGTTCCACTTTGCTCAGTTCATTGCTCAGTTCACTGCCACTCGCTAGAGGTTCATAGGGGTCCAACTGTGCATTGCAGAAGACTGGGAGCTGTCAGATTTACAGATTGGTTTGAACTTTGAGCGTTCTCTCTGCAGCATGCCTTAGTCGAATGCAGACGTGAAGTATTCGAAAGAAGAAATTCTTAGGAGGATGTTGCGTTTTGTAATGAGAACATTATTAAACAGAATTTTAATAGTGTACATCTGTCTGTCTTCCTAACTGAAACACATGTCGATTATGAACTATATACTTTTATTAGCCGCTTACTTTGGAGACTAATAAAGATATTATAATTCAATAGTCTTCATTTTACCACAATGTACAATGGCATCCGACAACTAACTCATTTCGATGAAGGCCGGGTGACTCCGTTCTTTGACTGTTGTTCCCTTTGCTCATTTCGCAAGATCCAACTGTCGCTAGAATTAAAATATTGACTAGTTTAACCACTCAGAACCACCTCCATTAGAGCGGTTGCAGTAGTAGGCCAATGAATGTGTACAGGAAACGCATGAAACACAGTCATGCACTATTACTATTGAGCATTAGAAGCAACATTTGAGTGCTCGTCAACTGGAGCGAAGCATTGAAGCGTTGCAAACCAGTGGCTCACATCACCATAAATTTGTTATTCACTGTCTAACTAGTAGTAAATCTTTATACACATATATAATATGAATGATTGATGCATGGATGATGTAAATTGATAGATAGACAGATAGATAGCTCCAGAGAGAAGGAGAGATACTCTGAGATAGACAAGTAGATAGACAGGTAGGTTGACAGGCAGATAGGTCTTCTTCTTCTTCTTCTGATACTTGGCACCATCCGACATCTGTGGACATTTCGCCAAGGGGATAAAAGCGCACGAGAAGGATTAAAAACATGCTGATAAAATAGTTGCATCTAAAAACTGAATGGTCCTACTTGGCGAGAGCCGTCTTGACTTGCTAAAGAATTCTCATACAGATGATTGTTGCTTTATGTCCATTATTTATCCACTAGGCCAACTAATTAAGACAGAAGGAGAAGGCATCTCAGCAGAAGGAGAACACATTTCAGCGATGGGGCAAAATAATCAGAAATTGTATTAAACTACTGTCCAACGTAGGTCTAGGAGAGCCAGCAACTTAGTTCCTACCTAAGACCAAGCAGTCCACAACCCACATCACCACAAACTGAGCTCAGGCGTCCTAAAAAGATTATTCCATTGTTAAGTTGCAGATTAAATGATGCCAGTTGCCTTTGCATGTGAATAATTGAGAGGCATAAATAGAACAAACTGTTATATTTAGAACAAACTTTAAATTTGCACGGCTCAGCATAATTTGAGTAATGACAATGACCTTACAATCATGCGTGTGACATCAACTAAAATCACAACTGTCCATGTTTCCGACGGCTAGCATGTCAGTTCTCCAATCAATTGTCAGTTTGTAAGTAATTCGATCTAATTGTTTCATTCTACCTGAAATTTTTACTGAAATGTTACTCCTCGACTGAAATTTAAACCTTTGATTTTTCGCTTAATTTCATGAATTATTGATTTGATTTTAAAATTGTGTTTGGATGTAAGACGACTCCATCCAAAGGAAGAAAACTCGTAATAGTGAAATTCTAGCTAAAATTCTGACTTTTAAGTTCGATTTTATCTCCTACTACATTTAATTAACTCTTTCTAAGAATACTTCAATTTAAATTGTGTGTATTTGGATGATATCAAACCTTCTTGCAAACTCAATAGGCCTGATTGTATGAATGTGGACTCGGCCTCTCTAAACAAAACAAACAATGAAATGGTCATTTGACCATCATGTGGTTGTCAGGTGACCAGCATGAGTGATTGGCAAGTCACATGACACTTGATCCACATTGAAACTGTTTCTAACACTGCATTGACGTCAAATTAAACACTGAATGAACTTTTGTCTAATTTGAAATTAGCAGATGATAAAAGTTCCAGCGTTCAAGGTCATTGTGAACTCAGAAACGTGGAGTTGCCAAAAGAAAATTGGAGAAACTACACTGTTGCATTGTGGCTCTTTTCAGAATTGTGTATTGCATTCCTGGGTCAGAAGTTTTAAACGCAGTTATAAGCATAAGAATGTAACACCCTTATTTAGCACACTGAAGATTGAGTTCCATTTAAATCGGTTTGGCGTCTATGACTGGTTTTGGTGTATGTCCAGAACTTGGCAGGAAAGGGTGCTCATTCGTAACATCCATGGCCTCATACTGTGTCCTCCTCCAGTCCTTATTAGCCTGTTGAAGTGCATAAATACAGAACATAAATCTCCTGTCATCAATACATTCTTTCGAAACCCAATTTAATTACTCCGATGAAACTCCGGAGTAAAGTTCGAAAATTAAAAACACTTCAAAATAGTTGTGTTAGGTAGCATGATTGCAATTAACTTATCAGGAGCAAAAACTGGCAAATATTGAAGTCAAGGTCAAGCGTGATCACACTTATTGAAGCTGGTCAGTCATGGGAAACTTTGTTCTCCATTTGAAACTTGTATGAAACAATGCCAACATTGAAAGTCAGTCAAGTTCAAAGCCAAGGCTCTTCATGCATGCTCCTACGACTCGGCATGCTTTGGTAATTTTGGCATGTCGCAGATTTATTTGACCGCCATTAGGACTTCAAAGGGTGACGTATGAGTAGTTGCTTAAATGACAGTTAAAAATAACTATCGAATGAGTTTGAAATGACTTTTAAAGGACTTTTAATGCTGCGGGGCCAGTGTGTCGGGACTGTGACGCTCGCCACGAGTCATGCATCGGTCATGCTTCAACCGTGGTCCAGTCACGCTTCTGTAGTCACATGTTTCAAAATGATTTATCCGCGAATGATTTATCTCTAATCGGTGACTTTCAACGGGAGATTTGTGGCAATTTTGGAGCGTTCCGAGGCATTTAGCGGCAATTTGCAATGTCCCTCGGCAGCTGTTCATTTCGCCAAATGACACTCTAAAGGTACAACGTATCATTGTGGCTCAATTTGTTATTGTCGTCAAATGGATATGTGATATCTGGAATATATTTGATACATGATGCACTAGAACTGATACATAATTGGAATATCCAATTTGCATTTTAGGATTTGTTGAAATGGATATGTTTCAATTATTTCTCAAGTCATCATTATTAGGATATAGTTGACTCATTCGCAAAACATTTCGCACATGCACATATTAATGTCAAAATTAAATGTTCAATTAGATTTGTAAAATTAGATAAGATGGATATATTTTACAAATTTCACTGGTCTACAAATTTTTGGAGTCGGTCTGCTTCCGGGATAAAAGTGGCTAAATCTCATTTATATTGATAAGATGAACTGAAAATCAGTTGAAACTTGTTCTGGTTAGCTAATGCATTGAAGATATACCATGACCTTGAAATACATGAAAATCGCATCTATTTATTCAATAGATTTAGGCATATTTGCTCTAAAATGATATTTATGTTATGAAAAATTTATGTTGAAATTATTTATCTGTCAAGCACTGTTAAGAAACAATATCTTAAGACATCAGGTGATTGAAAGTCATTTGAGAAAAAAAAGCTAAAGCATCACTTAAACCTGCAAAGATCTCCTTATTTTGTATCTGAGCGACCCTTTTTGGACCGTCTATTATATTTAGCAACTGAGTCATCCCTGACAACATTCCAACAGTAGTCAGTTAGCATGGATGGATTCCACTTTCCCTGATGCCTTTTCTTCATAATTCTTGGAATTGTTCAATCTGTTCATCACTTACTTCTCCACAGTTCAAAGGAAAGAAATCCAGAACGCAAAAATTGTATCTTCAGCACTTGACATATTGAAGCCAAGAGCTCTGTCAGAATTCAGAAGGTGTTTATTATCAGTTTCCTTTTAATTATCTGCCTTGCAGTTTCCAAACAACTGGTACTACTGTACTGACTGAAAAGCTTTGCATGCCTTCTTTTCTCTTCAACATGGTGTTGATTGCTCTGGGCCAACTGAATCCTGGTTATTATCATGATAATCAGCTGTGTCCAAAGTGTATGTGATTCTAAAAGGACAGGAATTCATCTCCAAGTAGGTCAGGCACAGAGCTGATAGAATTATTACTTGGATAATAATCCACTATCCATTTCTTTGTTGTAACCATTCCATATTGCAACTGGAATCATACAAATGTAGCAGCAACTGTAACAACTGTGACGTTGGTTCTCGCCAAACCATTGAGATTTCAACATTGTTCAAAGGGCATAGGTTTACTTTTCTTGTTGAGCCTCTTCTGAAGGTTAGTTGCACTTGTCTTACAACAATAGTGGGAGCCCAAAATTGGGTCCTGAACTCCAGCTTTGCAACCAAAGTAATTAATTATGCCTTTCTAACCACTGTAGTTAAATGTTGCACTTTCCTGAGGAAAACGTCATTTCACCACAAATGTAATAGAAGTTTTCTGGGCTGTTCATACAAATTCCAGGCATATTTTTTTATCACTAAATAGAAAAAGTGATGCAGTTGAGTAGAGATATCTGACAAATGTGATCTTAGAAGCCATTTCATGCAGCTTGTGATGCAAAAGTAATTTGATGCTCCCGTTCATGGAATTAGTCTACATACATACATTTTGTGCACCTCCAAGAGTGAAATTCCCAAAAAAAAAATCTGTGTCAAAAGTCAAAAACATATTAAAAATGCATGTATTGGAATATGCAGACAGGCTTTAGGATAGAAATGGTTGCCTGTGGATGCACTGTGCTTTTCGATATACTGACGTTTTTGCCTTATTTTGCAGAAATTTCATAATTTTGCACTATATACTGTATCTTGGAAACTATAGCCAATCTGCCCTTCTGACTTACCATTTCTTTATTAGTGACCTTATACAAGAAAAGTTTCACTACTTTTGTTCCGGAAGCATTTTGCTTGTAGACCAGTGTTTTCTTAAATCTTTAAGGTGATGTTTTGAAAGTCATGGGATATTTCATTGCAATCGTAGAATTAATTGATACAGATACATTTGACACTTTGCGAAACGTGTCACTGAACCTTTAATTTGTCATTCGTCAATTTGAATACTGCACAAACTATAGGAGATACATGATATAACAGGAGTGATGCGCTTCTACAAAGTGGATAATATGATATGCATGAAGTAATGCACTGATGCTTGGATATACACATTTGTGAAATTGATATTCTTTTCAAATTGAAGCGGATTTGTTTTTAGACAAGTAGAGTATATCGTTTATTGTGATGATTTGATACTTTGATAGTGCAAATGCATTGATATTTGTCTGTCAAAATGGAAAATCAATATATATTCTTTAATGAAATTATCATTTCGTGAAAGTTGTACCGTTATTTCTTACCAGTTTGGTGTGATAGTAGGAAACCTTTGGTATGTTCCGATCCGATACCAAGTATTGGTATAAGATCGGAGACATAGCTCTATATTGGCTAAACCAATGGTATCGGTATCGGATCGGTATTGGTATCAGATCAGTATTGGTGGTCAACAAAATACTAGCATTGAGTAATGAGTATCAGATCAGAGGTGAAACAGTGGTATCGGAGAATTCCTACACTAAAATTTTAAATTTTAAGTCAGCTTTCATGATTGAGAGAAATGGTTGCACTGTTTATTTCAGCTAATATAGCTTATTGTTTTAAGTTATGATACTCTTAAAACAACAAGGTATCTATGTTAGCTCAAAGGAATTGTGCAACCATCTCACTTAATCATTTAAGCTGACTCAAATTCCAAATTTTACTGTGTTGTTCCCAAATATGTATCTTATCTTTTTCAGTCATATTCAATCTCCAGCTTCATCATTGGTATATCTTCCACTGCCTTCACCACTGCCATTTGCCAACCACCATTTTGTAGCCTCTTTCCTGCGGCTTGTAGCAATTCTGCCGAGTCCGGTTAGTTCAGTGCTTGTCCAGTGCTTTGGCGTTAACAGTTTTCGCATTGTTTTGGGGATGTGAGTTCCTTGTTAACTGTTGCAAGTGACATCTTACGCATAGGAATGACTCGCTTTGCCAACCGCCAACTCAACTTAAGTCAATTTGAGTGTTTGTGCTGGCCAGACCACTCAGTAAACCTCTCTCTGTGAAGTGTACACTCTAAAAAATGTCGGGACAAAATTGGTTTTTTAGATTCAAAATGGTTTTTTGAAAAACCAAATTTCAATGCAAAACCAACATGGATTTTTAAAAAATCCATGTTGGTTTTTTGCATTGAAATTTGGTTTTTCAAAAAACCATTTTGAATCTAAAAAACCAATTTTGTCTGAAATTTTTTAGAGTGTAGGAGGGAGGAGATAGACTGTGGCAAAAGAATGTTGCACAAATTGTTAGTATAGAAACTAGGAAAGAGTTTTAGAGACATAGGATGAGAGAAATGGTGAAAAGTAGTTACATTTGTAGATAATTATAGGATAGGTAGATTGATGTATAAATATAAACATAGATCATAGATACACTGATTTATTATGTCAGGTTGATAGGTATCTGAACCTCCAGCTGAACTCTAGTTAATTTGAGTATTTGTGTGTTGCCAAACCACTCAGTAAAGCTCATCTCTGTGAAGTGGAAGAGAGAGGAGATAGATGTGGCACAAGAATGTGGCTCAAGATGTTGCACAAATTGTTAGTGTAGAAATGAGGCAAGAGTTGTAGAGGGGATCTACATTTGTAGATAGATAGATAGATAGATAGATAGATAGATAGATAGATAGATAGATAGATAGATAGATAGATAGATGGATAGATCGATAGATAGATAGACTGATGGATAGATAGATTGATGGATAGATAGATCGATAGATAGATCGATAGATAGATAGATAGATAGATAGATAGATAGATAGATAGATAGATAGATAGATAGATAGATAAATAGATTGATTGATTGATTGATTGATTGATTGATTGCTCAAGCTGTCTTGTTCTAGCCTACAAGTCTCGATCATTGGAAGTGTCATTGGAAGTGTCATTTCCTTGAGTGCCAAGACGAAAAAAATTCCTCTTTATGTCTTTTGTTTTGGCAAGTATATTCCAGAGACTCAAGACTTGCATTTATTATTATGATCTCAAAGCACTGAAGTTGGTAATCTTTTTATGAAATCTGTTGCCAGGAAACCAATCAAAAACTCTTTTTATCTTTGGATATTTAAAAGGAATTTAAAAAAAAGAATTTTATTGAACTTTGCAATTTTCTAGATGCACCCAGACGGTACAAACCAATATATATTCATGTTGGTTTTTACGACTAAAGTCTAAACAGGAAGTTATTTAATTATTTCGAATTTCCGCCACAGACTATTTAATTGCTATTGTTCCTATAAATAGCTGCGTCGCAGACATATTACGTATCTGTTCACTTCATGCTATTTTTACTCATCATCTAAACATGACAGCATGCAGAAAAGCAATTTCGCCACCGCTGGGGATTTTCGAGTATATCGTGATATGACTTTATTTTGCTGTTTGGGCAGACATAATTGAATTTTAGCTTCTCGGATCTTCTCGAGGCACTTTTTGTTAGGTTCGGTCTGCAGGAGTAAAAAAATTGGTGTAATCTCATTTTTTTATAATGTCAGTTTGATAAAAATTATGGGTAAGTTTTGATTTTTTTTACATAGGCAGAAACTCTTTTGATACAACAAGCTGAAAATTAAAAATGTCTGCCCTTAATATACATCCTATATCACAGAGAGGGACTCGAAAAGCAAAAATAATTTCTGTACAAACAGTAATCTTTATGAACATTTTGTATGAATATGAGCAGCTCTTAAGCTTTAGACACATGGAAAATAAAAATATGCTAAATTAAATTAAATTCACTTAATATCAAAGGACAATTATGTTTATATTATGAATTTTGTATTTGCGATATATTTTAAATCCCAAAAAGCTCATTTTAGTGCACCTCTAACCTTTATTGCCACGGAGTCTGTGAATAAACAGCCTGCAGCCAAACAGCAAAGGACAACAAAAAAGAAAAGAAAGGCAGAATAAAGATAAAATTGTGCTTTGAGAATAGCACATGGTTGTTGCAAGTGTCCTCTTTGCATGCTAATTCTGACAATTGTGCACAATGAATGCTCCCTGCCCCCCTGGCTGCCGCTGGGTGGGTGTGAATCTTACAATTTATGCTCCCTTAAAACACTTTTATTGCGAGCTGCGCAAATTTAGACAAGCTGCCAAGAGGTGCAAAGGAGAAATTTAGACATGTGCAAAAGAGAGAGGAAAAAGAAAGGAGAGAGCAGTAGTGGGGAAAAAGAGATGGTGTTAAATACATACAATATCATACATACTGACAATTGATCAGTAGTAATTATGTAGTCAAGTAGGTGTAGATATTGTATTCATTGTTGCATCACTCTGAGATGGTATGGATGATCAGCCCTTTACATCCTGTATTTACACACTTCAGTTTGCAAATTAGCACATGGGTCAAAATTTGAAAACCTTGAAATTTCAGCTGAAAAAATTTTGAAATTTTTTTTAGTTTAGAAATGCCGTTTTAAGTTGGCATTGGGTAGGTCAAACAATCAGCTATCACTGCACTGTCATGTCCAAGGGTCCCAAATGCTCTGCTGATCTGTAATGAGGTGATATTTACAGCTGTGATGTTTTTTGACTGTCATTAAAATCACACTTATAACTGAAAAATCCTGACCACTTAGGGTTAAATAATCTATTACCAATGATTAGGCAGGTAGCTTGCACATTTTAGGCCAAGTTCCAGGTCTCTAGCACCAATTATTTTTGAGATAATGCATTTCGGTCAATTAAATTTCGAATATATGTGTCATTAGCATCATGCCTATAACTTGAAATCCGCACCACTTAGAGCTGAAGAATGCATTACCAACGTATGGGAAAGTGGCTATTCTGCAAACATTTAGCTATATCTCAGGTCTCTATGACCAATACTTATTAAGATAGAAGATTTTCTTGAACTAGAAATTTACAAACAGAAACAAAAATACTCTTTTAACCAATAGTTTGGATTCTGAATAACAAAGATGATCTCCACTACCCCTCCAGTGCCCAATGTCTTTGCTGAACCATATTTCAGGTGCTAGACAATGGTAAAATCTCACTGACACCCCATATTTGATTAGTAATCTCAGAGAACCGTCAAATTCATACTAGGCATGTCAGATGCAATGAAAATGCAAAAATTCTGTGTAATATTTTGTTAAAACATCAATTGATAATATATATTGAACACAATTTCAACTCCTGTCACCTGCAACTGAATTTAAGTTAGGTAAACGAAAGAAACCATTTTTTGTTGTGATGCTAATGACAGCGTGATGCTAATGATAATTAAGATAAAAATCTTTGTAGGGACCAGTGCAAAACTGGCAATCTGGCAATTTGTGCATGAAATGATCTTATGAACACCAAAAGCATGTTCGTATTGATTCTGGTCCAGAAATATGCAGTCAAAATAGAGCAGCAAGGCGTTTGCTAATGACAAATTAAGATAGGACAACCGACATACCAACAGAAATACTCAAATATTTTGGTTTATATAAATGATACAGAGCTACAGATAGCGCAGTTATTTTCTTGGGTTCTCAGACAACATTAGACACAAGGTTTTCTCACAAAATGTGCGTCCCTTTCATTTTTATTAAGAAACCAAACTGGTGTGATGCTAATGACGCAAAATTGGAGACATGGACACAACAACCTCCTGCTCTTATACAGGATATTATTTCAGAAATTTGAAACTATATTTTAGAAGAGTGATAGTCAAGTCTCCATATATGGAAGAGTTTAATTGAATCAGGATCCTGTACATTTTTTTGTGATGCAATCTTTCAAAGAAAATGTTGGTGGAGACAGGCCATTTTCAGGGGGGTTGGCCACTTCAATGCTATTTTTGGATGGGATAAAAATAACCTTCCTCATATTTTTTGTGTCAGAAGTTTTGCTTGTGATGTATGACAAATTTTGTAAATGACATTGTAAATGCAGTATGGATATTTTATATCATTCCTACTGTATACAGTTATTATCATATGAATATTATAATATAATGGTATGTGTATTTTATGTCAATCATACTGTATATTTCATGTAGTTCTGTATATTATCATTGTTTACAATGATTTGCTATTGTGTATGATTGTTTACATTAACATTGCATGGTTATTATGTAACACCAATTAGCACTGAATTGCTATTCTATTATGATTACATAATCAGTTGATAAACAATTGTGTTGACATTGTGACCCAGTTAAGTTGTTTATTTGAATGTGGAAACAAATGGAATGTTCTGTAGAAGAAATAATATTTCTGGAAAACACTGGATAATGAGTCATGCATCCCAGAAGGACTGGAACTTGCTAGAAGGTTTTGATGCATATAAATATGCCTGGGAGCTGACATAGTCAGTCACTTTCTACCAAATCGCTGAACGGTGTATATCATAGACTGGACATTGAGGATCACCCTGTTGGGCACTACTACACGGGATATTATACTGGATTTACGGGATTACACCATACAAGGACTCAGGACTCTGGATTATTTTTATACGGACGCTATTTTCAGTGGATTATAGTTCACACGGACTTTATTTGACATTTCGAAACACAAACGGATATCTGGCTTCCGGAACTTTCTCTGTGGACATTCAGCCATAGGATAACACAGATAAGTGGTTAAAATTACTCTGGGTCACAATTAGTTAATTTTTGAGTAAATCTAAAGCCTGTGAATATTGTAACAGTAAATATTTTTGTTTTATTAAAATTGTAAACTTTAACTATCTGTGTTTGTTGTTCATTGCTGCTGACCCGTAACATGCTAATATCCTTGTCTATGACAAATGACATCAAGAGGTCCTGCATGTGCCTTTCTGTCATCATGAATTATTGTTAAACACCGGAGACAAGAATTTCAGACTTACCAAATTTTGACCCACATAAGCAAGATTCTGGAAATGTTAACACTTCAAAGTTCTGTTATTAAAGAAATCGGTATGTAATACAAACACTGTAGTCACCTAGTAGAAAACAAGGATAGGCATAATGGATTCAGAACACTGATATCTCTCAACCTGATAATCTGTTCCATTCTTCTTCATTGATTGCGAACTACACTAACATATTCTCATTTTTCATCGATGACGAAATCGCACTAATCGTCTATTCTTAATATAGAATTCATTGATCTCACAAAGCACTTTATCGTCCTCCTGTGATAGATTTCTTTGAACTGTTTTTATCCTTGAACTGATATTCTTATTCTTTTTTCAAGAATTTCTTTTTCTTTTGCTAAAATCTGTCACAATTGCACAAAGCCATTAATAATTCAAGCAATTGTGCTTTTGAGAATTGTTGAGGATTGTTCGGAGGACACTAGTGTGGCCCAAATTCAAAGGAAAATGATTGAACTATGAGGCTGTGTTATATGGCTGTATTCTTGTCACGGGTTCCTGATTCTCATTTCAATGTGGAATATTTCTGTGTAGATAGAAAGATATATAGATTTATAGGTATATAGATATACAATGTATAAATATAGAGATAGTTAAAATATTAGAATAGATTAATTGATTGATCGAATATATAGTAAGATATATAAATGTATGTGATTGATAGGTAAATAGATATATAGAGTACAATTTGATTGGTTAATTGGTTCATTGATCAATATTGACCTACAAATAGACACACATGAAAGTTAGATAGATATGGATATTGATAAGTACTTTGATGGCTTAAGATAGAGATCAAGATAGACGCGTAGACAGACACCAAGACAAATGGACATACATAGGAGGACACTGGAATGTGTGATCTCTCCCCTGGGGTACTCTCAATGTCACACAATGACCACAAACATGTTCGGTCAAAGCAACGGCTGCTCCAGCATCCGACCGAAGGGAATGCTCCGAGCGAATGCTCAAAGGGATGCTCGCTGGGATTCTTTCATTCCTAGTACGGCCGGTCATGACCTCGCATATGCGTCAAATTGTGATCAAACTGTTAGCAAATTGTTCTGCCTTTCATATATCTAGGCCCATACATTTTCATTTCAATATATTATATGGCATTGACACGGCTTAGTCTGGAAACTAATTTGAATGAGATGCTTCAATGTGATATCAAAAACATTCCATGTTTCAGTGGCAAAGCTGTTTGCTAGAGGCTTTATCTATCTATCTATCTATCTATCTATCTATCTATCTATCTATCTATCTATCTATCTATCTATCTATCTATCTATCTATCTATCTATCTATCTATCTTATCTATCTATCTATATCCATAGATCTGTCTTTCTATCCATCTATTTTCCCACCTAACCTTGGGGAAGGTTATCTCTGTCCCGGGTTCGAATCCAGCTATTGTCGGGTCACCTGGACCTATGTTGGACAGCTGTTTCAATCATCCTTTGCCTCATTACCGTGTCATCCTCCTGTCCTGATTAGCATACCAAGTTTAAAGGCCCAATCATCCATCCATCCCTTCCTAACCTATCTTGTCTATCCTCCTGTCTATCTGTCTATCTATTCTCTATCTACCTATTCATCTATCTATGCAACTGTGTGTGGTTCTCTAAGTGATATGGAAATGATCCGGGACCACTCAATGAAACAGAGCTACAAAGGCATTAATGACCCAACAATCAGATACAATGACATACAACAATGGGACAAAACAATCAGACAATTGGACATCACAATGGGACATTACAATGGGACATTACAATAGGACATAACAATGAGATCCAGAGAGCATCACAAAACAATCTACTCCCATACCCTTAAGGCATTACTATACGAGTCGTGATTTGAATTACATATTCGCATGCACGAGTCTCTACAATAATAGAAACAATAGAGAAAAGTCGTATATCAGTCTGACTCTGTATGTATGGATCTCTCTGCATGTCTGGGGGTCAAGCAAGACAAGCTTTATGGTAACATGCTCTTAACCTCAGGGAACCGGGTTCGATTTTTTTGCAGATGGCCCTAAGAGAAAGTGCAATGCGCCTCATTCAGGGTGTCTGCCAATCCTTGAAAAGCCTTGAAAAAAGCATTATGCACAAAAGGCATGGAAAACCTGGAATTTAGTTCCTACTTTTTAAAAAAATCACAGCTAGATATTTGGATATTACTTGTGACAGTCAGATGGTAGAAACATTTTGATGTTCAGGTTCAGAAAAAAAAGTACAGTGTGTAATTTTCTTCTTCTGTGACAGTTGCGGCTAGATTGCTATGTAACAGTGTCTTTTGTGTCGTGGTTGTTGATTACAGTGACATTCAATGAAAGATTGAACTGGGAAGAAATTGCAAAAACCAGCCATAGTATGTATCAAAATGAGGAAAATATCAATTTTAGATAATTTCATTTTTCAAAATCATCACCTTTCTTTCTATATATTGCATGAACTCATTGATAAAACCACTCAAGTCAAGTGTCACTGAATGGCATTGCTGATATTAGCATATATTTGGGAATCATTCTTGCATCAATGATCAGATAGCCATCAATCTCATTAATCTGGAAGTCAAATGGTGTACATGCACACAACACGTTGAATCACAAATTTAGGTATCGTGATATTACATTGCATGATATATATTTGCATTAAATTTCTGCACGTGGCATATTATCCTGTGTAATTTCATGTCATGAGTGTCATATTGGGGACAACAATTTTGAGATGGGTTACTCATAAGAGTTCATTGATGAAATATTTAAGATACAGGAGTCGTCAAACATGTTAAGACACATCATACACATGCAGTCATTTCCTCCTTCTGTGGTGGGGAGAGGGTTGGTCTATTGGTAGCGTGCTGGGCTGCCAATCGCCCAGTACACAAGGTACAGGGTTCAAATTCAGCTCTTGCCGGGTCACCTGGCTCTATGTTGGACGGCTGTTTAAATCATCATTCGCCTGATTCCTGTATCCTCCTCCTCTCCTAACCAGCCCACCAAGTGCATAAATACAGGACGTAAAGCCACAATCATCCATCCATCCATCCTCCTTCTGTGGACTGGTAGTCTTGTATATATATTTTCCCATGTGTCGGGTCTTTTACATGTTTAGCATGGACACTGATACAAGGGTTTGCTATGGGCTGTATGACATCTCATCCGAACGACATCCAGCTGGGATTTCGCTCATGAATGTCTAGTTTTATCCCAGTAGATTATTCCCTGACCGTGGCTGGATTTTACATCTCATCCAAATGGCATCCAGCTGGGCTGCTACATGATATTATACGGTTGTCATCTCTTTTGTGTGTCTAGCCATTCTCCATGTTCACTTTTTTTGAATAGTCTAAATACTCTAAACAGCATGTATTGTGTAAAAATAATCTAGAACAATTATAAAACATGATAGCATGACAACAAGTGGTTCCTGAAATAGCAAAGCAATAATGTCGAGCTATTTTTGCATGGCAATAACAATTATATCCAAAAATATCTGGATTCATAACAATCGTAACAAAACATATGATGATTTGTGCTAGCTATAAAAGATACTGACCTGATATAGCTTTCGCGAATGCTGACGATAATATGTTACGTACACAAAATTTTTGTCGTAATTCTGACGTATTTGTATATATTGATGAATCGACATAATATATGCCTTTCCAAGGGTTGATGGTTAATTGCTCACGTCATCAGTCTTACGGCGTAAGAAATCACAATTTGTTTGTTTCACTATCAAAAATCAAGGAAGTTGTGGTTATTTGTAGCTGGTTGATATTTAAAATTTGACTTACAAGTGGCTATTTATTATTGCACAAGCACTAGTTGACCAGTTTTGGGCTGCAGTTCCAATCATTTTTGGCCTCATTGCGGTGTGGGAGATTGTTAGCCCAATGGTAGCGTGCTGGGCTGCCAAATCACTGTGTCCCAGGTTCAAATCCAGCTCTTACTGGGTCGCCTGGGCCAATGTTGGATTGCTGGTGCTGCAGAGGTGTAAAACACAAACACACCCACACACATGTTGGATGGCTGTTTCAATCATCCTTCACCTCATTGCTGTGCCCTCCTCCTGTCCTAATTAGCCTACCAAGCTCAAGTGCATAAATACTGGACATAAAGGCCCAATCAGTCATCTTTGTTTAGCACAGGTCTGAAAAGGATGGGTGACATAGTTACAGTGTAGATGTGTCTCAGTTGCCTCTCCCATTTTCCCAGATCAGCAACCATCAGGCGAGCCAGACCTTCCGTTTTCATGCATTTGCAATGACAGCAGGCCTGTGGAAATCTCATGAAAATCTGCTGCATCACTCCTTCGGGGGTCGTCAAAAGTAAAGATATATACGTGCTGGCAAGAGATTTTAGGCTACCTTTGGCCTTGAGTTAACCCTAGCTTGTTGCTTTTAGTCTGATGGGGTGAAATTCAGATGCCCGAAAGTTTCAGTCCAAAAGCAGAAAGAAATATATATCTCAACACCTTCAAATGCACCAGACAGTTTGGTATTTTGTATCTTTTCTCGTGTAATTTTATATGAACATTATATATACATGTATGCCAGGCTTTAAGTTACTTATAGTCTTTTCTTGACTCTTATAACTTTTAGAAGTATCTGATAAATTTCCCTTCAAAATGGCCATTTCATGTTTGATGTTTTATGATTTAGCATGAGTTAAAGTCATTAGATGATTGGTGCTTTACATCTGGTAGGAGGGCACAGAAATGAGACAAAGGACGATGGAACTGCCATCCAACATTGTGCCAGATGACCTAACCTGAGCTTTTCCCTCTTGCTTACTTTAGCATGGTATGATGTATCTACCATCAGACATTGACTGCAACTGTAGTTCTTTGGCACATATGTTTACAAACAGTTATCACTAGTCCAAGAGTGTGCCATTTGTAGAGATGCCAATTCAAGGCCAGACCCATGGTGAGCCTGCAAACCTGCATCAGACATGGATCAGACCTGCAGCCCGACTTCCTCCGGGAGGTGTTAAAAGGCATATGCATGATTGGGGGCTCCCCGCGAACACCCACGATCGACCCGCAACCCCTGACCTACTGGCTTTCCCAACCCGACCCACTCACGATCCCTCCGTGGGCCTTCGCCAGACATAATCAGCGCCTGATTCCATCAAGTGAGGGGGAAAGCCCATAAGGGAACAGGGCAACACTGAAGCGCTGAGCGCTGCTGAACGAATGGGCTGCAGTATTTATTTGATAAGAAACCCTCCCTAGCTCTTAAAGCCATGCAAGTAATTATTACTTGCATGGCCTCAATTCGAGGTAGGCCTCAGTTGTATTTTCTAGTATGATCCTGAAATAATTGTCTTCAGATATAACTTGCATAGCTCTTCACATTGAGTTTGATTTACAAAGAATGGCAGAATTAAAAGAGGTCTTTATTTTTATTTGAGAGGGGGCCTTTAATTGTATTTACGGAAATTTACTGACTAAAAGCAGCCGTCATGCTTGGAAGACCTTTATTTGTTTGGAAAGGCATCTGCCTGTCAGGCTGACAGTGGCGGATCCTATGGCCTCCGCTAAACCGATGAGATTAAAAGTAGAATTTTTGAAAAAAGATATGCCGACGCGGGCCCGGGTATGCCGAAAAACGCTTGGACCCTCCTGGACCCACCATTGCCTACCAGGGTTTGAGAGGGATCTTTCTTCGAGTAAATGTGGTATTCCCTTCCCTTATGCAAAGCGCAACATCTATATAGGCCTACACACAGCATGCGAAGCAGCATGCGGCAACATTCGGGGCGAATCGTTCTGGGGTGAAATGTTCTGGGGTGAAATGTTCTGGGGCACGTTAATGTGATGGGGCACGTTAATGTGATGAGGCTTGAGGGTTGGGCCCTGGCATGCAATTCGTAAGAGCAAAAAGGTGCTCACGCATGCAGAGCATTGTTAACAGCAAAGTAACAATTGTAGCAATGCTGTAGATCCATTGTGCTTCATCGTGCTACAATAATGTTTCCAGAAGTGTGTAATCATGTAGATGTAGATGGTTGGGGACGAAACCTCGCGGTTGTTGTCCCATCGATTGTCTCAGGTGATGATTAGTGACACGTATCCTATTGGCTGGTGAGGCCTGTATCTTCTCCGATGTGTAGATGTCCGATGTTAACTGAATACTTTGGAAAATTATTAACATTTATCAATGGATTATACAGAGGATAGTGTCCTGGTTAACAAATCAACTTTATATACATGATCCATTAAATAAGAAATTAATAAAGTTTTACTGTAATATCTATCTGATCTTTTTTAGCCAGGGGGGCGGGGGTTACGACTCACCGTGGGAAGGGTTTTTACTTTGAAGGGTCTGGGTCCAGATGACCTCAGATCCACAACCATTTTTCCTTAATATACATAGACTGGGGTCTAGGGTGACCGCATGATACGAATTCTCATCCAGGGTCTGGAGTGACCCCCGGATACGGCACTTGGAGCAATTACTTTGAAAGTGTCAGAACTCATAGCCAAAAGAGTGGAATAATAGCTACGAGTGTATGATATTGTGCTACATTTTATCAATTTTGCAGTAGCATTGTGCTACAAGTGTAGTAAAAATAGCTCAAATACTCTAATAGTAGTCACAAGTGTATGATATTATGTAGCATTGTAACAATTTTGTAGTGGCGTAAAAGTGTATAATTATGATAGCTGAAAGAGTGTTACAAATAGCTGCAAGTAAGTGTATCATACTAGGTAACATTGAAGCAATGCTGCAGTCACATTATATTTCTGCCAGTGAGTAATCATAGCTTAAGAGTCTAATAATAGCTATATGTGTATGGTTTTATGTGGCGCTACAATAATGTTTCCAGAAGTGTGTAATCATAGCCAAAAGAGTGGAATAATAGCTACAAGTGTATGATATTATGCAATGTTATGACAATTTTGTAGTGGCATTGTGCTACAAGTGTAGTGATAATAGCTAAAAGACTCTAATAATAGTTACGAGTGTATGATATTATGTCACAATGTAGCAATTTTGTAGTGGCATAATGTCTCTACAAGAGTGTAATCATAGCTAAAAGTGTCGAATTATGATAGCTGAAAGAGTGTTTCAAATAGCTGCAAGTGTATCATATTAGGTAGCATCATAGCAATGTTGTAGTCATATTATATTTCGGCCAGTGAGTAATCATATCTATAGCTTAAGAGTCTAATAATAGCTATATGTGTGTGATATTATGTAAAATGTAGCAATGTTGAAGAACTATTGTGTTCTCATTGTGCTACAATAATGTTTCCAGAAGTGTGTAATGATAGCCAAAAGAGTGGAATAATAACTATGAGTGTATGATATTATGCAATGTTATGACAATTTTATAGTGGCATTGTGCTACTAATGTAATGATATAGCCAAAAGACTCTAATAATAGTTACGAGTGTATGATATTATGTCACATTGTAGCAATTTTGTAGTGGCATTAATGTCTTTTCAAGAGTGTAGTCATAGCTAAAAGTGTCGAATTATGATAGCTGAAAGAGTGTTTCAAATAGCTGCAAGTGTATCATATTAGGTAGCATTGTAGCAATGCTGTAGTCACGTTATATTTCTGCCAGTGAGTAATCATAGCTTAAGAGTCTAATAATAGCTCTACGTGTATGGTTTTATGTGGTGCTGCTATAATGTTTCCAGAACTGTGTAATCATATCGAAAAGAGTGGAATAATAGCTACGAGTGTATGATATTGTGCTACATTTTATCAATTTTGCAGTAGCATTGTGCTGAAAGTGTGGTAAAAGACTCTAATATGAGCGCAGCTCATGGCTGCCGAAGGCAGCCATGAGCGAAGCTCACTTAGCACAAAGACAGCTCATTCTGTGTGGTGCTCCTGTCTACAGTGACTGCCTGAACAGGAAGTGCCTGTAGTTGCCATAAAAGTGGAGCTAGTAGTTTAGTCAGAGTTTACTTTGGTAAATAATTAAAATACCTAAAATATCTTCCAAAATAACTTTAAAATTTCAGTCTTGTCATATAACAACCTCCAATGACATATTTCAGGGATTTAAATCAACATGTGTATTAACATTGGAAATAATTATTTCCATACCCCTGATTGTAAGAAGTGACTGAAAATTAAAAGTCAACACAAAAGTTAATGACTTAAATGGCTCAGACACCAAGTAAGAAATCATAACAACACTAGCTTAAGGTTACATAATCTTCATTAACTATCAACAAATTATGTAACAGTCTAATAGTAAACAGTCATCTCTGAATAGCTATGTTTATTGATCTCAGTTATGTAACATCAACAATTTAACATTATAGATCCAAATTTATAGATCCAAATTTAACACAGATTTGAATTACAGAGCTGTCAGTGCAATCTATCTATCTATCTATCTATCTATCTATCTATCTATCTATCTATCTATCTATCTATCTAATCTTATCTATAGATCTTATCTTATCTATCTATTCTATCTATCTGCCCATTTGCCCAGTCCTTTAAAAAGATAAATTGGCCTTCTGCATGGAAAGTTGAATATAATGCAGTAGTTCTTTGACAATGCTGCGCGAATTTCATGGCAGTGCCATTTACATATTAACAATAGTTGCGAGTGTATGATATTATGTAACTTTCTACAATGTTGCAATTTTGAAGCATCAGTGAGTGCATTGGGCTGCAATAAAGTGTTTACAAGTGTGGCAATAATAGCTCAAAAGTCTAATAATAGCTACGCGTGTATGATATTATGTAGCATTGTAACAATTTTGTAGTGGCGTAACCTTGCCACAATGTTTAGAACTACAAATTTGTAGTTATCGCTAATGTAGTTATAGCTAAAATAGTGCAATAATATCTGAATGTGTGTTATGTGGCACTTATAACACTGCAACAGTGCTTCTGTGACATGTTGCCATGATTATCATGAGTGGAATTATGCCATGATAATGGTTGCAATTGTACTACAAATTTCAGTACAATGTGCCACTTACGCGTTTATGTTGTTTCCTGTTTTTTTGTGCAATTGGCAGTAATATGTAACTCCTGTTAAATTATTTGTTAGTATTGATGGGGAGATATGTCAGTCAATTATCAATACAATTGACTTAACTCCACTGTATGCTGTGTGCTGAAAGTATGATCCAATGGAAAGGATATGATTGCTACACAATTGGCAAATGCAATTGACATGACCCTGCTAAATGCACCTTTGGGTCTTTATTGGTGTACCATTTGGCAGTGGTCATCTGGTCATCCCTGTAATTGTGAATGAACTAGAGGGGCCCCCATGTAACTGACAATTCGCTGTGTTACGGACTGGAATAAACTGATACATTATCAAATGAGCTAGACTTGGGGGCCAATAGTTGGACTGTCACAGCATCTGGAACAGTCGCAGATGTAAATAATACAGATATGAAATGTGACATGACGGACGGCTAGACAGATAGATAGATGGATAGCTAGATAGATAGATAGATAGATAGATAGATAGATAGATAGATAGATAGATATGGTAAGTGCCGCCCTGTAAGCCCAGTTCTGGGTGCTCATGAGGGTTGATTGATGAGCTGGGAGAGAGAGCAGGAGTCCTCAACGTGTTACACGTTTACCCCAGGTGATTTACTTGCCCATCACAGACATTCATAGTAGTAGTAGTAGTAGTATTTATTGAGGCTCGATGTCAAAAAATTCATTGATTTACATTTGAGAAGTGAAAATTCACAAAAACATGTTTGGCGAGTAATATAACAACGGAGACAGTCAATGAATTGTGTGACAGTTGATGTGGCACAGTGTCAATATAAATAATTAAGGTAATAAATGAAAATATCAAATAAAGTGTCATTTAGAATGAGTCATTCTTCAAAACAGCTCGGCAGTAAGCAGCCACTCTTTCCCCCGGTACTGAGTCAAATAAGTCAGCGATATCGCAATCTGGGATGCGGTGGGTGATACGGTCTTCCTGTGTGATCCCACATTCAAGAAGGACATGCTGGTCAGACTGAGGCATGCCGCACGGACACATTCGTTCATCTGCCGGTATCCTCGTCCAGCGTCCCGCCTCGTACTGGAGGTGGTGAGAGCTCAGCCTCATCCTTGAAAATGCTATTCGGTCATGTTCGGGAACCATCATGCTGTATACTTGACTGACCTCAAGCTTCTGGTTAAGTTTTTTGTAGGATGATCTTCTCGTACTGGCAGAGGCTCGGATGGAATCAAGAGTCCTAGTCCGACTTTCTGCCAAATAGTCAGTTTGGTTACTGAGGATACAAGGGGCCGCCAATTTAACTATCATCCAAACTAGATAGATAGATGGATAGGTAGATAGATATATAGATATATAGATAGATAAATAGATAGATAGATAGATAGATAGATAGATAGATAGATAGATAGATAGATAGATAGATAGATAGATAGATAGATAGATAGATAGATAGATAGACTTAACTGGTTTGTTTGCCTCTCAGGGTATCATAATTAATCAAATCTTTATCTATTTCATCATCGAAACAGATGGAATGTCATCCCTCATTGGATACAAGAAAAAACAACTGCTGTGACTTTTGTGTTCAGAACAGTCTGTAACATAATTAGTTGAAATTACTTGATAAACACTGAATATCGTGGGGAGACAGACAGACAGTATAATTATAGGATGTAATTCTACAAAGAGATATGATGAGTCTGATTACAAATATAACATTTGAAATGGATACCACACGAATCACTAAAAACACCGGTCAAGTTACAAATTGTCAGGGGAATGACTTTCAAAACAATGGTGAATTATAAAGTGATTTTGAGTTGTTTTTTTTTTCTGAACAATGGTCAAATGTGAACAGGTTAGTGGATATGAAGACAATAACTGGGTAATAATTGTGATAAAAATTAATAAGCTGGATATTCTTTTTCAATGTCCGCTTCTATGAAAACATAATGGATGAAATATAAAGTGATATGAGGATTTTTCTTCAAGCTATAGTCAAATATGAACAAGTTGATGGATATGGAGAAAACGGCTTAATAAGAATTATTATAAATATTGACAAATGTTAATAAGACGGTAATTAATGATCAATATCTGTTTGAATAAAAACATATGGATTACTTCTTATGAAATGTTAAAGATATTGACTGAACTAACGAATTGGATATCATAAGCAGTAGACTTAACTCCAATTAAATCATAAATAGCATGGTGCTGGAGGATGAAATAATAACACACATTTCGTTCATTATCTTGAGACAATAACAAGTTAACAATTTTAGATGACAACCTCGATGACCATTTAGGACTAAAATTAAGTCTAAAAGTTTACATGACATAAATGACGCTACTATCAATATTTAGAAAACCAACATTGAAAGTCAAATAACACCTAATGGAGGTTTATCATACTTTACCAAAGAGAGGAATAAAAGACATTAAAATTGACTAGTTTGCATTTGATACTATTATTTCATACATGTTATTATACATAATTGACTCTCTAACTGTGTATATTATCACAATGCCCTGTTCTAATGGATTTTCTTGGTTCCGTGCGAAGGTGCGGACGCGGATGAGCTGGGTCGTCGTCCTGTTTGCGCTACGGACCGGCGACGTCTTGGTCCAATGGTTAAACTTCTCGGACTTAAGCAGCGAGGAACTGGAACGAGGGTTGATAATCGGTGCTCCTCCCTTTTACTTGTGGATCTTGCTGTTGATTTTCACGATCGTCGCTACTATCACTTACGTCCTAGAGTCACTCAATACGTTTTCTGTGTTCTTCCTAAACGGGCAGACGTTGGTGTCCATCGTCCTCGAACAGGCGGTGATTTTATCGTTGGAGCATATCCCGTTGGCTGCGACCAACTTCTTCATCTGTCGGTGCCGAGGGATGTACGGAAGCATGTTTCAAACGTTTTCAGGAATCATCTTCATTGTTTACGTCTTCATGCGGTTGATATGGTATGCCCACATGGAGGGGAAGTTGCTCCAGAGTGGCAAAGAAGTCAAAGTTAAGAACTGCATGTTCATGCTGTGTTGTGCGTTGTATGCGTGCTCTATGGCGTTCCCAGTTAGTATGTGGAGGACTCATCTGGAGGTTAAGGACATCGAAAAAGTAATAGATGACGTTAATATATACATGATTAAAGCTCCGTTCATGGCGGGAGAACGGATTAGCTACTACAACTTAGATCAGATATTAGAATCACAGGGGAGAGTGCGGACAGAGCCTTATCTGGTCAAATCTTTAAGTTCCATCACTTCCATGGGTGATCAAGGATACGTAGCGTACTATAGATGCAACATGAATGCAACGTTCCTTCCGAAGGAATGCGACGCTAATGGAAGTCTAGCTTTCCGATTCGTCTACGCCTCTTACACGGAAGGAGGCCCCTACGGGGAGATCATGTATAACTTTGCCTTCATCCCAGCCTCGGCGAAAACATTGAACTCGTCGTCAAGGTGCGTACCATCGAAGGCCGACCTACAAGATGAGTGGTCCATGTTTTATTTCAGAGACACGATACCCCAAAAACACGAAATATTCACTCATGTGATGGTCGACTCGCCCTGGAGTACGTGTACTATGCCTCGTCCGTGGTACGATCCAGGCATCCAGGTGTGCCCAAAATAGCACTAGTTGATACCTAGATCTATAAATAGAATCCAGGCCAGCCATAAGTAAAAGTAGACAATATGCACTCACTCTGGAGTATGTGTACTATGCTTCGTCCGTGGTATGATCCAGGGATCCAAGTGTGCCCAAAATAGCACTAGTCCATACCTAGATCTATGAATAGAATCCTGGCCAGCCATAAGTAAAAGTAGACCATATGCACTCACTTGCAGCTAAAACTGAAGTATGCAAATCTGCTGTCCACTCCAATGTATCACACATTATAATATGCTGATACACATGACCTACTTTCATCAATGACGCATCAGAAATAGGTCAAGTATCTAAAAATGGATGCCTTACCATAACCATGTGAAGCCAGCCGGAATGTCCCGGAAAATCATTGGAACATCCCGGAATGTCCTTGAGTCCTTTGAATGTCCCGGAATCTTCTTGGAATACCGTATAGACGATTTGGTACTTAAACTATGATGGCATATTCTACTACTGATTTTGCGAGTCCCTGCCCAATATGTTCATGGTTTATGAAACATTTGTACTGTGTTATATTAGGGCAACAAATTGTGATAAGATATCCTAATATCACTTTTTTTATTTGCCACGTTAGCTGTCAAATGCCTTAAGACTATTCATTAAAAATATCATGAATCGTTCCTTGTTATAATATTATATTTGGTGAATTAATATTAATCTTGTTAATTGTATTTCTATAACTTATTTTAATACTGACCTGTATATTTGTTGACCTAGTCACATTTCCATTTGACCTACTTAATGTTTGACCTCCTTAATGACCTTGACCTACTTATAGTATCTGACCTTGACCTTTGACCTTGAATTATAAACTGTTGCTGATTTTTACCCTTGTTGAAGGCATTTTGCCACTTTTCTTGTTATTAAAATATAGTTAGGTAATGAATAATTAAAATAATTATTTGTAAATGTATGATCAGTCAGTCATAAATGTTCTTTTCTCCAAGAATTCTGCTTAGATGGTGCATATAATTATGTGAACCAGCATTAAATATATTGCCAAATATTTTTCTTCTTAAATCTTTATAATACACTGTGTGGTGTCATAATGATATGATGATAAAAATGATGATGTGTATATTCTGATATTAATATCATAAAATAGTGTAATATAATATTATTAAAAGTATGTACAATAATAATGATGTGAAATTTCACTGTTAAAAATTTCAAAATCATGATACAAATGATGTTATTCTACTGAGCACAATTTACTTTGATTACTATAATGATATTAAGGTAGTGAGTCCGCATTTTTAATAGACTGTTTATGGATAGATTTCAGTCATATTTAACAGGTTCCAGTTGAAACATTTACCCAGTTGCTGTTCTATTGACAGTATAAGAAGTTTATTTCCTTGAAAAATGTAAACAAATAGTTTTTCATGCCGTGAAAAAGCCCTGCTTTGTTTACATTTCAAGCAATGCAGGGCTCTCCTTAAGTAATTTAAGGCTTTACAATCAATTAAACTCACTTAATTGTAGAAAACACATTATTCTGTTGATTGGAAATATATACTATACTTTTAATCTATCAATTTATGATCTATAACAACAAGTTTAATTTTACATAGAATCGGCGGACTTACTACCTTTAAGGTAAATTTTTCTGAAGATCAAGAACTAAATCCTTGTATAAATAAAGCGTGATGGTTCGTAGATGATTTCCATATAATACGCATCAGCTATGATAAATTTACAATGCAATTTTGTATATGCATAAATTATGATAATGTGTGAATATGCATAAATTATGATAATGTAAGATGTTCTTAATGTAATTTGCATACAATCACTGACTGTTGTGACGTCATCCTACACTATGCATTTTTGTACCTTGAGCACTTGAGAGTTAAGCTTTTTGAATGTATATAATATATGCATTTCATATATATAAATATGCATTTCATTGCATGATTTTGTCTGCTTTTTCATTGATGCCTTAAACGATTGTTAATGTATGTTAATTGTATGAAAATTGTTGATGTTTACTAAATAAGTTATGCACTGAATAAATTGATATATGTACAAAGTGTAAATGAGGTTATATATGATAAATAAATAAATATATATACTACATACAGTGTGCCTGTAAGTATGTGAAACAGGTAGTATCTTTAGCGTATACCCTATGGCAGATCATTAGCCTTTTCACTTACTTACAGAGGGCACTGTATATATATGTATGTGTCTGCAAATTTGATATGTATTAACTCCATGAAGCATGCATGATTTGAAATTGGATATGTAGAAATGCAAAGTGATGTGTATAAAGTTTATAAGGCATTAAAAAGTATGTCTAATGCCTTTTGATGTACAAAAAGGTGTGAAACACAATTAAAGGATATATATTGTATAAAGTAAAAGTGATTGAAAGATATCTTAATGTGTCTGTGTGTTGTTTGTATGGTCTATTCACTTTTGAAATTGATTCGTAATTCATATGTAAGATGGCGACAATTTTGTTCATTCTTTTTCAATTCTTCATTGAGGCAAAAAATTTGGAAATTTTTCATATTGTTACCATCCAATGAAAGTCTTGTTTTAGATTTTAGAATTAGTGTGTATCTGCATGAAATTCCCTTGTAACTACATCAAATTAATTTTCTGTATGTCACCATCACTTTTTTGCATTTTTGCATTGAACTACCCTAAAGCTTTCCTCTGTAACATATCATATACCACTCCCCTTGATAAAAGAAAGTGTGAGAGAGTTAAACTTATTTATACCTTTTCATTTCCTATATCCTTCATTTTCTGTCTTTATATATATTTTAATTCAACTGCTGTGTAGTTTTGTAATTAGGCCATAAATTATTAATTTTTAGATTAGAAAAAATGCTGAAAATGATCCAAGAAGCTAAAGATCGGTTACGTCTGGCCTTTTTGACAGAATTTTTTTCCCGTAATTTATGAGAGAAGTTTTTGCCTGTCATCTACAAGAATCAGAAATGATTTCATTATTTACCAAGACTTGTTCCTGTTACAAAGTGTAATGTATTATAATTTGACCCTTTTTAAAATGAAATATCTTAGGATCTTAAATAAAGGATCTTAGATGAAGATTATTGTAACTAACCCTCAAAGCAAAGACTACAAGAGTATTTTCAATATGTCCAATTCATTGTGATATCACACAATTTCATCGACATATATATATTATATTTATTTTAAAATCGCTACAATCTCAAATGTTGATTTTTCTGTTGCATTCATATTTTAAATTCACAGAAATCTGAAAGCAGCAGCATCTTTCGGAGAATACAAATTGTTCTAAAAGGAGTGTTTAGTTTCAAAAAAGATCGATCTATTTTTCCACTTATCTGAGATTAACACAGAAATACTATCCGTCATTTTCTGAACTACTTTTGAAAGCGACCAGTAGAATTGCATATATATATGGTGCTTTTCAACATCTAAGTATTAATTCCTTTGACTTCAATTTTATTCATACTGTTTCGGAATGGAGAAAATTTCAGATTATAACAAAAGTTTTACGTTTGACGTAATTCAAGTTATATATATCCGATTGCAGTTTTTTATCACACAAAAAATGATATGATATTATTATTATTATTAAAGAGAAATGGAAATACAAAACCGAAATCTACCTGTTTTGTATGTAAAAAATCTTTTATAGTTAGGCCACACATAATTGATTCTTAACTTCGCGGAGCCACCGACACAATAGATATGCTGTCGATGGAAAGTAAATTTTTAAAAAAATAATTTTTTTTTTACCTTTTTTTTTTGTCCTACCGACCGACCCTAGAAATAGTTCCTTGAGAGGATCCGAGAAGCTAAAGGTCAATTATGTGTGGCCTTATGAGAAGAAAAGTGGTAGGTCGAAAATGCTTAGTTGCTTATTAAAAATATTTAAAAATTTTACTTTTGGTAGCAATTTTACATATATAACTACTAAAATGATCCTGATTAGTGAATAAGAAGAAAAAGTTGTCAGAAAGATAAATGATAGGTATAGGCGTAGATAAAAGATCTGTAAGATAAGCATAAATATATTGTCACCGCTTACGTAAATGCATCTCGTTTTAGCTCGCAACACTTTTTTGTGATTTCTTGGTTTCTTGGCAACTCGGCAGCAACTGATCTGTCAGTGGCGACAATAAAATTCTGCTTCATATTCCTGTCTTAACTGAGGCTCTATCTTTTGGTTCTGATGTCATTATTAAGTTATTCAGCGTTTTTATTCTTACTGTGACTACGCTATACACATACTTTTCAATTAGCCTTACGTTTTCTTTACTGCAAGTAATTTCTTCCTTTATATATATATATATATATATATATACATTTTTCGATTGAAGTGTGTATGAAGCCATGTAAGCATATATATGTATATTCAAGATATATCTAGACATATATATTCTCTGTTACGGCGAGACAATCACTTAAGGGCTATGCAATGTGTTTTAAAGCATTTTAAAAGCATTTAATCCGAATAAATTATGCTGATGATTGTTGACAATCAGTCTATTGTGCCTCGTTTTCAAATTAATCAACAGTATATATCATATTCAGCCTGCCAATCAATGAGTGTAGTATATTTAATTTCATAATTGGGATAATTAGGTATAAAGCAGTTAATTAACTGAGCGAAGGTTGCTATAGTGAGTGAACGTTGTGCATCGTTCTTATAGCTTTTGATTGAAGCATGCTTGATGAATTATTTTGGTATTATAATGAGGAAAGGAATATGTTCATTAATTTCATCTCTAAGAAATTCTAAATTGGTTTCACTCTTACACTATCATAGAACTGATTTCTGAACGAAACAAAATCCAGCATAAGTCTTTTGTCATATCGTAAAGATTGAGATTTTTTTATGGTGCAGATTCCGAGATTTTCAGTTTAATCAAATTTTCCATCCAAAGTCTACTACAATGCTTATCTTTTGCTGTAGCTCACAGGCAATTGCAATTAGAGGTGCCGTGGCATAGAGGTGCATAGAGGTGCATAGAGGTGCCGTGGCATAGAGGTGCCGTGGCCTAGTGCATAAGGTGTTCGCCTGGTAACTGAAACGTTGCAGGTTCGACTCCCACCCATGGCACGGAGGAACTGAGCAGATCCTCCATAACTCTTTGCTTCACTTCACCCAGGTGTAAATGGGTACTGGGCTATAGGCAGTTATGGCAATTGTAGAGCGACTTAGCTTTGTGTGCGCTGGAAACGGCTGCCTAGCTGCATACTTCCCGGGGAGTTGAGAAAGGCTCATGCTTAAACAGGCCTGCCAAGGGTGTAATTGTAAAGTCTGTTGAGACTGACTTCGTCGGTGTAATGGACTATAAAAAAGTCTACATTTACATTTATTTAGATGTGACCTAGTTAACTAATCACATAGCAATTGCAATTAGCTACAGACCAGCCCAATGACCTAATTGCACTTGTGTGTGATTGAATCAATTGACTTAATTGCACTTAATTATGATGGTCTTTTCAAAATATTACTTTCTTACCATTGAACCCTTATGCCCGTTGTTTGTATCATTACACACTGATCATCTTACTTGAATAGATGTTTGTTAAATCGTTATGTTTGATCGTTATGTTTGATTGATGGGTGATATGTTATTAATGATTGTGATCCATTGAGATAAATTGCAGAACAAAACCTTTATTATGTCATGATGATAAACTTAGTTGTAAAAATTCATTATCAGGATTGAATATTTTTATATTCATTACTCTGGTCAGTAAATATTGTTCGCAGAATGATGAGTTATATTTAAATTTGCAATGGCCTGTATTTGATTTTAGTGACTTATTTATGAGTACTTTAAATTACATTACATAAGTGAATTTCTTTGGTATTGTAAAATTGCTCATTCTGTTAGTGTGCAACTTGTGTTATCATCATTTGACAATCTATTTTTGGCAGAGATACAAATGGTTTATGATTGTAAATAGATATGAATGCCAGGTTATGTGACCGTTAATTGCAATGTTTGCAAAATGTATTTTGTTCGAAAATGCTGACGAGGTGCAGCTGTGTTACAGAAGATATGTAAATGTTGTAGAGTAGTACGACTGTCTAATATGAAAGAAGTGTATGTTTCAACAAATGTTTAAAATAAAAACTGAGAGGTGTAATGTGTACAGCTAGATAACAGAAGTGCTGTAACAGACAGCCGGATTACTAAGTCATACAGCTGGATGACCTATTACAGCTGTCTGACATAATTGCAATTACAGCTGTATGGCTTGTTTGGTTACAGCTGTATCTGACCTAATTACAATTATTATGCAGCTGTTTGGCCTAATTGTAGTTATTATGCAGTTGTTTGACCTAAGCAAAGGAAACTGCGCAGCTGTGACCTAATTACAGGTCTGCAGCTGCTTGACCTAATTCAAATAATGCAGATGTATGTCCTGATTAAAAGTATGCAGCTGGTTGACCTAATTGCAGTTCTCCAGCTGCATGACCTAATTCCAATAATGAAATATGTGTGACCCAATTACAGAGATGCAGCTGTATGACCTAATTACAATGATGCAGCTGTTTGACCTAATTGCAATGTGTACATTTTGTGATTGCTTTTATCATCATCAATTCTACTCCTTCCTTTTTCTATGAGATTAAATGTCTGATGTCCAGTGTTTTTTGAAAATTCCAATTTTTTGCTAAGTGAATATATTAAAAAAAGACTTTATAAGACAATCCTGGTGTTGTTATTTGTGTTTATCTCTTCAGATGGTTGGTTGAACTTTGTTCAATCTCAGAAGTTTGGCCTACATTATAATAATGACCATGATGCATATGACTATTATATTGAGTTTATTGAAAATCAAGTAATTTAAGTTTTTGCTTAGAAGCATGTTCACCACGGGTCACAGATATTCCAGTCTTTAAATAGATACACGTGTGGATGAAATCATCATATGATTCATATTTATCAGAGCATAGTTGCGGTTGATACTTAAGGTGATGAGGTCCAATGTGCTACAATTGCAGTACGAAAGGTCAAGCAGTATGAGATTGAATGTTGAAAGTGTAAGAAGACCAAACTATTTCCTTTCAATAATCAAAGTGAAAATCAGGGAGATAACTAAGTGATAACTGTTTCAGGGATGTTCTACAATTTATTTTACATTACATTTTCTGGAGAAAATAAATTAATATTCCTTCATAATTTCTTCAGCTCATTCATCCACTACCATCGGGGAATTTTGTGTATGTAATACAGATAGTTGTCAGTAGGCCTGTATAGATCAACCATTGATTAATTATTATAAACCAATAAATTATCCCTTGAGTATTCGTAAAATAATTCTAAGAAGTCATCAAAGGAGCTTGTGTGTCATTATTTGTAGACATAGCCATCATGAAAATTCTTATTAAACTCATGGTCAAGTGCCACAAGTGGGTAATGTTTGCTGGTCAACATTATTGGCTATATTGGGGTCTGATTGGAGCCTATTGGACTTTCGGTGGACCTTATTGGTATTAGATAGGAGGAGTGCTCCTTCATATAATTGTAAGGGGCCGACCAGATGATCTTTGGAGGGGGGGGGGGCTATGGATATTTGGTGAAAAAAAAAGATTGTTTCCTACTTGACACAGAAAAAAAAGTTTGTTCAGCACATGGAAATAAAAAAAAAGTTTGTTTTCACCTGTAGCTAGGGTACCGTAATGTTGAAATTCCGATAAAAAAGTTTGTCGCGAGCGCGCATGCAAAAAAATTGTTCGTCGACGCGTCTCGAACGAAAAAAAAAGTTCGTCCCGGGGTAAAGTCCATAGCCCCCCCAACCATCGTCTGGTCGGCCCCTAAGAATATAACTTGATTGTTAGATTGACCAATAATGTTATATTGCCCATATATCTGTGCAATTTTGCAGATTATTACCCTTTTATTCCCTTCATTGCTGCTTTGTATCTAATTTCAAGTAATTTGGCCTTCAAAATAATTTTGCCTAAAGTATGATATATATAAGATATTTGTTGGGAATTCATGGAAAATCAGAATGTCATGGTCTCTCTAGTTTATTTCTGTTCGTGTTTCAATTGCTCTGTTTACTGTTCATATATCGGTATTTGTTTAATTTCTTTTTCGTTCTTTTTTATTTTTTCATTATCTTGCTTTTGATTGTTGACATTTGTGTCCCCATGCCAGCCATTTTGCTCCAGGCACGCGTGTTATGACGTCATCAAACTGTGTGCACAAAAGAATGATTGGAAGAGATTGTGCTCTAAGCCTAAGGCCCTTGACCAGCAGGATGACCAATGGCTAAAATATCCTACTAACATCAAATAAAGATCAAATAAAGATCTGCTAAACATCAAATAAAAGATTAATGGCGTTTACTTGTGAATTGATACCGTTGTTATGTCCTTATAATGTTATGTTTTGTTGTGAGAGTCTTTGATTAGGATTTTCTTTTTGTCCGAACAGACAAATACTCTTGACCTGTGGTCATTCTGTGTCTACAGGCTTATCACATGCAGATATATTATATATATTGTAAATAACTCTTCATCAAAATTTTTTTTAAGATTGATTTTGCAGATTTGTCTTATTTAAAAGCTGGGAAGTGGGTTTGCAGTTCTCTTTAAATTTCATTCTCCTCTGCAGAACTTAAAATCCTGCTTGCCACAGTCTTGTCCTGAGGATGGTTCTAGGCTGTGAACGTAATTCTTTCGATCCTTTTGTAGTTTTTAAACTTAACTTATTGTCGTACTTCCTTATTTTATTGATCGCCCATAATGTATTTTGGAGCAGCCTCTGTAATGAGCTTGTCTGCCATGTATTGGGTGTATGGCGTAGAAACCCAGGTGGCGCAGAATATCTGTTCAAGAAATTTGTTGGGCCCACAAACTTCCCTATCAAGCATTGTCCAAACCAGCTTCTGACTGAATCAATGCTAAAACTACCCTGTCTTACAGTTTTGGTTTTTACAGAAGCAACAATAGCACACATACACATAAAAAAAATAGATTTTTGCAAAGGTTTTATTAGTGTTGGAGCGATCACATTAGTCCTTGCAGGACAGCCATGCTCTAGTTTGAAATTATTTTATTGAATTCTAGAAAAAAAAAGTTTTATCTGAATTATCTCTTTCGAAAATCCAAACATTTCTGTTTTGAAAAGCCCACAGCAGTTCTCTGTCAATGAATTTCTGCAAAAATTGACCTTGATATTTGCGAATTAATTCATTTGACGGATTAATCAAATCGGCTAATCACCCACTTCGTCTTGTTGTTTGCTAAGTGTGCCGCCTGAGTGATAGCAGATTGTTTTGTTCTTTGTTAGTTTGCTTAGTTCTCACCAGGGGTCAGGGTCCAGCCTCGTTCTGGGCTGAGCTATAAATAGCCTCCATATTGTATGCAGAAGCAGGTTATGAATGGACAGGTCTCTATCGAAGTGTTTGCTCAATGTGACCTGTCATTTTTTGTCAAAACGGCCACAATATGATATGACAGATATGATACATTTTGTTTGGCTACTAGAAATAACCAGTAACTGTTGTTTCGCTGTTTATTGATACGAGGAAAGTACTCCGAGAGCAGTGCCTCCATTTATATAAATGTTTTTGGGAGAAATCTCATTAAATAGCTTGAGCCCCGAAGCATAGGCATACAGCGTACAAACTTTTTGGGGGCGTGCAACATTTGCCAGAAGTTCCAGCATTCATACCATTTCTAAAGGGACAATTTCCAAACCATTTAGATATTACAGTGGCGGATACAGGGGGGGTGCCTAGGGGGCCCGCCCCCCCCCCCCCCCAGACCACCAAGATTAACAGAATTTTGAAGAAAAATTGCGATAACGGGGGCCCGCGAATGCGGAAACACGTCCGGGTCCCTCCCTTAGACTACCGTGTCCGGATCCGCCAGTGAATAATATATTTCATCATCTGGAAGTGGTCACCATTGACATCTTTAATGACCTTTTAATAGGCTTAGATTGTGCTGTGACAGTTTTAATTGGCCATAAAGAATTTAGGCAAATCTTGAAATTATTGGTCAAATCAATGTTCCAGGGTTTGCGATTTCTGAATGCATGTACATGGCGATTTCATTATGCTATGTAACTCTATAATATTTGCATAATAAGATTTCGTCTTCAATTTCAAATCAATTTTAAGGACTTATCTAGTTAGTCCCAATGAACTTTAATGCCTCCAATGCCTTTAATTACTTCATTACATTCATTTAGGCCTAATTGGTAATTCAATAGAGGCCAAGCTTAATTGGAGGAGAGCAACTTTCTTAATTGCTTGTTAATTGGCATTTTCTTATTTCTTCTCTGAAATGGGAATATCTGTAACCTTCATAGGATGATTCGTCTGACATTTGGCTGTGAAATTAGATTTCAAATTTTTGATAATAGTTTCATCTTCAATCCCTCCCTTTGTGTCAGGTCAAGTTACAACAGTGGCAAATTTGGTAGAATTTCTTAAAATTGCTTAAGGGTCCAACCGCAACGTTGACACAGGATGAAGTTCAGATAGATAGTTGATAGAAAGATAGACAGATAGAATGATAGATAGATAGATAGATAGATAGATAGATGTCTATCTTACTGCTACTGTATTTACAGTTACACCTATCTCTCTATCTGTATGTTTGTCTGTCTGCCCACATAACCATGCACTAAGATCTGTGAATATATAAGTCAAAAACCCTGAAGGTGCACTACTCGCTTGCTGTGTGCCCTCATAAACATGTCACATAAAAATGTGTTAAATCTATTTTTAGCTTAACTTGTCTCTGCACCCTGGAGTTTGTCCCATTTTCCCATAAATGTCATTCCCAAAAGAGTATTAACTAAACAAACTAAAATGTTGCCTCAACTGCCTGTTGCATTTGCAACCAATCTAATTCAGTTATCTTGGCTTTTTACTGGTGTAAGGTCTTAAAATGCTAATTGCTGCTAGTAAAATAGGTTGGCCAAGCATCTGGTGATTTTGGGAGTGTTGATTTTAGGAGGGGTTGATTTTAGGAGAGGTTGGGGATTGGTTCTGTGGTAGTGGGTTTGATGATTGGCTTTCTAGTTTTGGGTCCAGGGTTTGAACCCTGCTCAGGAATTTGATATTTAGTTGCCTTACAGGTCTTGGAAAATGCAGAAAATTTTGTTGTACCTGTGTACACATGAAAACGGCCCTCTGTTTTCAGTCAAAATCTGCAAAATTCAATGTTAACATTACAAGTCAATATGATGTTGGAATGAGACAGGTTAACTTATGCAACCCACTATTGCTGGTCACAGGCTTATACCTTGGGGTAATTAAAACATGCATGTCATAATATAACACCCCCCCCCTTTAAACCCCCCCCCCTTCACATTACAACCTTGCAACCCCCCCCCCCTTGCTTCCCCAACCCCTATGTTTCATCCCCAAGGTTTGAAAACAACCATTTCCATAATGATGATTGGAACAAAACAATGCTATTCCCCTGGGTCTATCCCCAATGTTGCTGCTATCCGCAATGCTCACGATACTGGGCATTCAGAATTTCAGAGAAGGGGGAAGGAAGGGGGGGGGGTGAATTTCATAACCATTTGTGCATGCCCTAGATGGTAATTAATTAATTTCAATTGTTGATTAAACTCAAATTCATTGAATTCAACAAGTTAATGTTTGTTGCAAAAAAATACTGAATAGATAAAAAGGATGAAATTGTCCAGATGGGTGGGGATAAATGTTCATTTGTTTATATGCTTTGTCACAATACTATTTAATAAAAAAGTATTTATTGACTTATAAATTGTCTTGCTTAGTTAATAATATGGTGTCCTCTCTTCAATGATTCTGAAGACAGTTGTATACATTTGAACTGACTAGTTATGACAACAATTTCCAATTTTGTCTGCCTCTGGTCAGACCCCATTCTTAGTTCACTGTCAGGTTGCGGTTGACTGTTTAGAGCAACAGTGTCAATTTGTCACAGTTGTATTATGAAGAGGCATACAGGGAGAGATTGAACATGTCAATTATTTCACGGGTGCCATAAGTTTCTTGTTGGAAAAAAAAAAAAATTGTGTTAAATGCACTTTCAGTATTGTAGTTTGTCAAAGATCGGTTCTTTAATGGTGTGATTATCTTCATCAAGTGTGAAATTTCTGAAGTTGAAATGGCCATTAGATGATTAAGTGCAACTGCATTCTATCCTTTGGACTCGGTGAAGCCCTGATAAACTCATACTCCTAGTCCTATAAATTATGCTAGGTTGTCAACTGTGTCTTTCTAGGGCATAGGTGTACTGTGAAAAAGATACCAGAACTTGAATTATGTATTCCTGAATATTGTAACGAACACATAGATGCTATTAGAGGCTAATGTTCCATTTTCCAGTTCATTGATCTCAATGATCTGCCATAAATTTTATCATCTCTGAAATTATCACTTCTTTGTACAAAGTTCTTCCATCTTTGACCTACTGTCACCTCTGACCTGATTTGACCTTTGACCTGATTTCGCATTTGACCTAATTATCTTATCGAATGTCTTGTTTTTGCTCAGGAGTTCTATAGTCAGGATGGCGAGTCATATTGGTGACACTCCCAAGGCTTGAATAATTTAGATCTCTCCTCCTTTTGAATATTTATAAATGTTTTGAAAATTCTGAAAGCGTTCTCTTTTTGTGTGGAAAACAATCAAATAAGATTCTCTAGAGGAACTAGGATACTACCTTAAAGTAGGTTGGCCCTTGAAGGTCAGTACAGCTAAAAGGAAATGATGGCTGAACCAATTTTGGATTTTAAAATAAACTGTTTTGAGAGTTTTGAAGAGCTTTGAATCACAAGGTCATATTATGAAATGCGTTTGATGAAAACAACTGAAATGAAAGAGAAAAATTGCCTTCTTGATTTCATAGGAATAAAAGTTCAGGATGAAATAGGCCTAGTATGTTGTCAGATGTTGACCGCAAGTGTGAAAGGTCGTCTTTGAATAATTGTCAAACTGACTTCAGATAAATCCAAAAAAGGATAATTTTGAGTTTGTTTTAGTTGGGACTAAAATACACCAGGTTCCATAGGCTGGCACTGTGAGTGCCAAAAACTCCTTAAAATAGTATTCAGGCACATTGTAATGTTTGTATGCAAAACATCGACATTTTAGTGTGTTCCGGTTTGCTATTGATTTCATTTTACACAGACATAAATTTGTAAAGGTAAGTTATTTATAATTAATTCAACTTTGGCTCAATACCTCCTCAAGATTGGATGTCTTCATCCAAGGCTGGATATCTTCAAATGGAAAAATTACATTATAAAAATGTGAAGGTAAGATACATGTAAGTAGCCTAGAATTATAGAAGAAAAAAAATAGGCCCACTGTTTTTAAGAAAATGTTTGTTTTCCATATAAATAGATTTTATTACCTTGACCTACATGAATTAGTAGACACAAAACATAACAACTTCGTGTCATATTGTTTTATTGTTCTTCTGACATTTTTTAAATGCCAAGAAATGTCAGTGGGGCCATTCCACGCCAAATGGACCAAAATCAATAAATTTTCCCACATCATGTTTTCCGATTTTGATTAAATTTTAAACTGATATACATGTATAATTGTATATGTTTAATGAGCACATGCGAAATATTTCGGACATATTCCACACATTTTGCTTTTGAGAGCATTTTGAAAATGTTGGGCTTTCAACATAAAATGTATTTTTCATCTCTTGATATCTTTGAAAAAGGCTGCTGAAGGTTCATTTTTCAAGATACCACCACAAAACTAAGCATATATCATGGTGAGATGTAGAGCATAATATACGCTCAATATGATGTAGATGATGCTGTCCATCTGTTCGCACCAGCCTGTTAAAATTGGTTCATTTTTGCGAAATTTGGGTAAATAGTTGGTTTTTGGATTTTTTAAACTCAGAAACCGAACTTTCAATAAACCTGAAACTTTGCATGAATTGAGGCTGTATCGATTGCTAATGGTACGAATTTATTCATATTTCTGACTCCAATACTTTTTATACACATGAAGAAAATCTCAGGACGATTCCTAAAATTGACTTATTTCAAGTGCAAAAATGGCCATGTGGGACAGGTGATAGAAACTCAAAATTTATTTTTTAAACAGTTTATGACATCATCTTGTATTTCTGCAAAAGTGATAGAGGTGTTATTTTTCATTTTTCTGGAATTAATTTTTATAAATTTGGAGAAAAGCCTTATTTATACCATTTAGGAGCCTTCCAAGACCAGGTGGAATTCAAAATAAAGTGCACATTTTTTTATAAAGTGCCTCAAATTGCCTTCTGAAGATACAAATCAGTTTTATTTAGAATCACCAGGAATTTTCTTTTATTTTGTCCAGTTATTTTCGCGTGAAATCATGTCAGATTCTCATGACTACGATGGAATGCATTACTTTGTACCCATAATGGGGTCCCTGGGGTATATATACCCACATACTTAATAATTATATAGCCACATTTGCTAAATTCTGGTCATCTGTCACTAGATGTTATTTCCGAAACTGAAATTAGTGTCATTGCACAGTGCACATGAATTTTACATATTTTTCATCATATTGTGATTTTTTTTTTAACATATTGATAACCGAAGATACCTTCTCATATTTAACATCATTAAAAGGCAACTGTATCAACTAATCTAATTCACTAAATCTGTCCCAACAGTCCCATATTGTCAATTTTGAACTTATTTGCAAAATTCGCTCACACCATTGTTTTACCATTTCCTTTTGTGAGAAACCAATATACCTCTTTTAAGTTTGGAATATTAAAATTTGTCCATCTAAGGTACTTTCAGAAATAAATTCAGCTCTTTATCTAAGGTTCCACCTGGTCTTGGAAGGCTCCTACATACGATATATAGCATAAATAAGGCTTTTCTTTTGAAATTCTAAAAATTAATTCCAGAAAAATGAAAAATAACACCTCTGCGATTTTTGCAGAAATACAAGATGATCTCATAAACTGCTTAGAAAATAAATTTCACGTTTCTATCACCTGTCCCACATGGCCATTTTTGCACCTGAAATTAGTCCATTTTCAGAATCGCCCTGAGATTTTCTTCATGTGCATAAAAAGTATTTGAGTTAGAAATATGAATAAATTCGTACCATCAGCTCTCAATACTGCCTCAATTCATGCAAAGTTTCAGGTTTATTGAAAGCTTGGTTTCTGAGTGAAAAAATTCCAAAAACCCACAATTTACCCAAATTTCGCAAAAAAGAACCAAAATTAACAGGCTGGTGCGAACGGATGGAAAGCATCATCTGTATTAGCTTCGGCCAGCAACATTCTATATATCTGAGCTTGATCTGTGTTCAATTTTATCACAATATCTTGAAAAACGCAGCTTCGGCAGCTTTTTGAAATGACCTGACAATCGGAAAATATAAATTTTAGTTTGCAGACCTTAATTTTGAAAATGCTGTCAAATTCAAAATACTTGGAATACAGGGAAAATATTTTGCATGGCTTCATTAAACATGTACATGTAGCTTGTGTATTAATTTCATTAAAATCTGAATCCATGATGTGGGAGGCATTGGTCCATTTGGCATGGAATGGCCCAGTGTCATGTTTACAATGTTAATGTTATATATATATATATGCTCTGAATAATGTAAATGTGATATACTGAAAATGTTTTGGACATGAAATTTTCAATAGTGTTTTCTTTTAATCTATATAATTTTTGTCAATAGGTTAAATTAATGTCAGTGGTGTTACTGTTAGATATTGGCATACCAATTTGTTAATGGCCATTTTGCAAAAAGTTTGCCTTGACCCTTTTTATTAAAGAAATGATGTTCTGAGACCTCAAAAATATTGTCTATCTTAACGTAAAGAAAACATCAATTTTACAACTTTTTTGAAGATTATTTCCATTTGTATCCTAGCAAAAATTGCCTTGCTTTTTAATATTTCGCGCCCTGTCATCTATTGGCTACATTAGTCGCAATGCATTTTCTCCTTTGCATCTCCATTCTCCATGAATATTTATGTAGAAATAAAACAATTTGATCGTCATTCTAACCAGCATCCCTGTTATTTCTCTAATTCCAGAAAGCAGCACAGAATTGGACAACTTCAGCTCACTAGGTGGAGCAAGTGACACATCAGCCTCCGCTACTCCCTCTAGTGTGAACATGCCACATACCGTCCAGATGAGGCATCCCCAGGAACAAAGTGCTAATAGTTCTGTGCAGGATATAAGTACAGGTATGACAAAGAAAATGACATTTTAAACGAAACTTTTAAAAAAAAGTTTATTTCAAATTGTGTTTATAAGACTGCATGGAAAAGACTTACTGCTGACACTAAGGCTTACAGAAATGATTTTCTATAAATACTCACTAACTAAAATGGGTACCAAAGACCAAAGAAATGTCTTTGCATTGTGTTACTCATGCAAAGTCTGTGATTGTGGAATCCACACTCATGGCATCTTGCTGAATTAAAAATATAATAAAATAATTTATGGATAATTATAGTTATCCAAACAAATACTCTCGGATTTGTTTTAATGATGTTCCTCCAATGGAAAATAATTAAATTTTGAAGTGTCCTTAGAATTATGCTTTGAAAGTGTGCCGTTTAATTAGAGTTTGCGATATATTCCAAATATATTCTTTGTCATCTATTTTTAGGATCAGGGAAATCCCTAGATGTAACAGACAACCAAGGTCAAGGTCATGAATCACCTGACATCAAGAGTCACCAGAGGTCAAGGTCGTCTGGGGATGGAAGGAAATTCTCCAAACAAGGTAAGATACCTCAAAATGGGACAATTTTAATATTATGGGATGGGCCAAATTTCATGTTTTCTCACATCGTGAAGACAAGGGAAATAAGACACTTGGAGGCCATTTTTAGCCTGGCTCACCAGGCTAATTCAGGTGTAATGGTCTGAAAATATTGTCTGTCAACTCTACTGTTCAATAACTATAGGTTCAATATATCTGTTTTTGTGTTTTATTGGTTTGTTAGGGTAGCTAGATGTATAGAAATTACTTTTTTTTTTTTATTTCAAAAATTTTTTTTTTTTCCAAAGATTTGAAAAAAAAAAAAAAAAAAATTTCAACTTTTTTTCAATTACACTATTTTCTTTTTTCTTTTCAAAAAGAGGAAATCAGGCAACTTCTCTTTTTCAAATTTAAAAATTTTTTGTGCCAAGATTTACATTTTTTTTTTCCTAAGTTAAGGTGGCTCGATACTCGTGAACTTTCTAAGATAGGATTTCTTTAAAATAGTTTAAAATGATCCAAAATATAGTTTATAGCAAGAATATATAAACAAAAGTGGTCGCTACCAGCCTTTCTTTTTCAAAATATTTGAGGTTATGTGAAAGAAAGTCAATCCATGCAGACCTGAAAAATTAAATTTTTTTCTTAATTTTTTTACTGTGAAGTTTTCCATGCCATTCAGTGGCCATTCATCATATGTTATTAAATGAAGCATGGAATTAAAGAGGAAAGGTTGATGGAAAAGCTGACTAAAATTCCAGAGAAATATATTTAGTTTAAAGAACTTTTCTAGGGGTTCGGAAAAAAAAGTTTCAATTTTGAAAATTAAATATTTTTTTATGAACCATAGCGCAAAAAAAAAAAGTACGAGATAGAATTCTTTATTTCTTTGTCATTTGCTTCCAAATAAAGTGAGGAACAATATAATGATACAGGCATATGGCCCAACGGGCCTAGATATTGATACAAAAATTTATTTATGTCACAGAGTCATTTTTTGAGAAATTAGACATGCTTGCCGAAAATCGCCTGCAGAAATTTTCTACTAAGAGTAGAGAACTGAAAGTCCGTCAAATTATAGTATTCGTCATAGCGCATCTAATGCTCCAAACGAGAAGTCTCTAACCCCAATAGAAGTGGCGCAAATTGCAAACAAAACGGCCGAGGTATGAAATTCTCAAAATTAAAAAAAGATCTTGAAGCAGTGTCAGCACAGTGGTGACGTTAAGATAGATATGTAGGGCCTGCCTGGTTGCGCGTGAATGTGCGCAAACTACCACTTTGCATGAGTAGCGAGCCACCTTAAAAAAAAACTTTTTTTTTTTCCAAATTTTTTTCAATTTCGCCATTTTTTTCAAAGGAGGAAATTGGGCAACTTCACGATTTGAAAAAATCGTACACATTCTTTTCGTGGTTATTTGGATATTATTTTGTACATGGAACTACTACAATAACAACACTTCACTTGCCGCAATTCAGAACCACCTTTCTCTGCCATTTCCAAACCATAAAGTAGACTTAACTATTTCACCAGCATTGCTACATATTTTGCCGTCATCACTGCCACTTGAGCCAGGCTTTGAATCCGCGGATTCTTGTTTCAAATTTTCTAGAATTTGCCTGAAATGTGAATGAATTTTCCTAGTGGGGGTAAACAAATTTTTATGAAACTTCCATAAGACGTTTTTGCTCATTTCATTAATATCTGTTCCATTGTATATCTTGGCTCGAGTTTAGATTTTCTACCATGGATCTCCCTCTAAGCATTTCCGGTGTAATTTTCAATTTTTTTTTTAACCTCTAACTGTCTGCTATATTTTCCAGTTTCTCTAGTTCACGAACATTCCCCCGACTGCGAGAAGACGACGAGTGAGAAGAACTTGAACAGAGCTTCCATGAAACATATTTTCTCCTCGCTGTTGTCTTCTTCAGATACCAATCCCGTCACCATGCCTTTGTGAGTTGAAATTGATAGATCAATTAAAGTAATCCATGATAACATGACCAGTGGTGTCTAATGATCAGTTTTCAATAATTTGCTGCTGTACGTACTGCTCTTTTGCTCAGTATTTCCCAGAGCAAAAAGAGGGAGGAGGGTTGGTCTAGTGGTAGCGTGCTGGACTGCCAATCGCTGAGTCCAGGGTTCAAATCTAGCTCTTGCCAGGTCACCTGGGCCTATGTTGGACGGCTGTTTAATCATCCTTCACCTCATTGTCATATCCTCCTCCTGTCCTAATTAGCCTACCAAGTGCATAAATACAGGACGTAAAGCCCCAGTCATCCGATCATCCGTCCTAGCACCAAAGCAGTACAGCCTCTCAGTAATGAAGTACAAAATCAGTACAAAAGCAGTACATGGACCAACGCTGCAAATGATTTTGTGCTTCTATGCAAATTGCGTACAGGCTGATTTTATACTTCTATTGACACTATTTTAATAATCAAGTACTGCATATGTGCTCCTCTAACTTCCAAATTTCATTTGAACATTTTGTGTACTGAATTTATACTTCTATGACATAGGCTGCTTAGACTTAGTCACATGTGGGTCATGTTCACTTCCAGAACTCAGGAAATGTGCGCGCGTGTCCAGGTTTTTTATTCCAATATATATTGAATTACTGGCATAATTTCCATAGTATTAGATACAATTGTTTTACTATTAATGGTGGCAATAAGTGCAAATTGAATAAAATTATCGCAGACTCACTTTTTCTCTGGGCTTAAATAATTATGTGTAATTACATTGATTTGGCTGAGGAACATATATTAAATGTGGCCTATAAAATTAATGAAGCATTGGCTTCTAAATACTTCAAATGTACTTCAATTGTCTTGTAAGAATTCTTCCTGCTAGCATACACAGCCAGCATGCTCTTTTTATGCTCCATTCAAAGGAGCAGTTTTGGAGCGTATGGAATTGCATATTGGGAGTAAATAAGTATAATATAAATAATTTGAGCGCTTTGAATGTGCTACTTTTGTGCTGTGAATATGCTGCGAAAGTACTATATTTGCAATTCAAATGCCAATTTTGTGTGAAAAAGTCTCTCAACCATGCAAATCGTCATTGTGAAATATATACTTCTTTTGTGCTTCTAATATACTCCAATACCATTTACAGAATATTCTGATTTTGTACTTTTTCTGTGCTGCAAATACACTCTTTTTTGCTCTGGGTTGGTACGTGGAGAGCACATCTAATTATTTTGAGTTTGAAAAAGCAATATGTATTAATTATGCACCTAAATTGCAGCTCAATTAAAGTTATGTGTTCCCAATGTTTAAAGAATGACAAACATTGAATAAATCATAAAATGCAAAAAAGACTGATAAGTCAATACGCAAGTCAGTTGATTAAAAAATGTTTGAAAATAATTAGGAAATGTCTAAGTGCCTCCTGTTAATCAAGAAAAAATTCCAATTGCATTACTTTGTCAGAAACGTTGCTGTTACTGCAATGTTAAGTATATATACATATATATTCTCTCAATTTTTCCTGAATTTATGGTTGCCTCTAAATAGCCCACACCGGTGCTGATGGGGCATAAAACACAAACTCACTCACTCACTCACGCCTGAATTTATGGATATTTGAAACTCTCAAAAGATTAATTAAAAATTTGATAACGAACACTTTGCTTTGGTGTTTCTTTATGAGTTATTTAATTCTTACTGGAGTTGTTTTGTTCCATTGTAGTTCCGCAGAAGAACATTTGCTGCCCCCTGGGGACAGAATTCCAGTCATTGTCTTGGACCAAGAGCCAAGTTCCATTATTGCTTACACTCTGAGGTATGTTTTGAAAATGATCATAATAGTGTATTAGAATGATCCTGCTGCACGTTTACGTATCCTGTGTACATGTATACCATATTTTCTGTATTAGAAGCACCCCCCCTAAATAAAAGTCGATCCCCTCCATAAAGAACCAATTTCAATCAAAATTGCATCAAAATCAGACTTTTATCCAAAGTTTTTAATGCAAAAAAACTATTAATCACCCATCTCATCGTTACATCTGCCCACTGGGCGCCTAATGCAAACAATAGGGTAGTTGCTGATTAAATCGTAAACATGGCAACCTATTTGTTCGCGGGACCCATATAGTCATAGGCATATACATGTTGCAAAACACCTCTATTTTGCTTATTTGCTTGAACGCTACCGCTGTTTCTATATTTTGTGCTAAAATTGTGTATACATGTTTCTTTTTTATTTATTTCTCTAGTTCTGCTGAATATGAATTTCAACTCCAGGAATTGACAAACACCTTGCAGTCCTCGAGGGAATCACAAAATTCTAGGTAGAGTCTACAACGGTTTCTAATTTTCATCTTTCAGTCCAGAAAAGTCAAATAATATCTTCATTGCTTTGTGCTAAGAAACCTAATACACAAAAGAACTGGTAATTAATGGTCTTATAGAGAGAAAATCTGCAACAGTTGTTCTTACCAATTTCACCACACTCCGAAGCTATTATTGAAGATATGATACGATACGATACGATAATACTTTATTGAATCATTGGACAATGAAAGTCGTTTGATTTATATAACTCTATCATATTCAACATGCATTTGGAAAATCTCATACAGACAAAGCCATCATAAAACCGCCAGGTACTAGTTAAAACCTTGACGTCTTGAAGTCTTAACAACCTTCAATGCATTCTCTTTTCTAGTCCGATGGTGAAACGGTCCAAGAAGTCTGATGCAGTGGGTTCCAGTGATTCGTTAGACGTTGATACTGGTAAGAAATTTATGCCAATACTATCATTTTTAAGTTATTTCGTTAATTTGAAGATTTATCTGTTGTATTTGATATTGTAATCATGTTGTCATTAAAATTATTTGTTATTTTACTCTTGTTCACAACATCATTATGTAGCTCTAACCTATTACCTGCAAATCAATTTTTACATCACAATTTCTGGAAATTCATACATCTTTTTTGAGCACTGTATACAAGTATGAATGAAGTTACCTTTCAAAATTGTTATTGTTTTTGAAATGATATTATGAATATTTATGATTTACACTGTAAATTGCATAGGAGCTCTTTCTCACTTAAGTATGGTATATTAAAGTATCCATAAGATATATTTATAATTTTTACTCCATAAATCTGTGGAGGTGAATTTAAATGTTATATTTTTTCAACGCACTCGCACAAACGCATCTAATTTTATTGGTTCAAATTGAGATACACAAAAGTAAAGTTAGAAATATATCATGGAACAATTTCATCTGTCTGAATCTTTTTTTCCCTTAATAAAACACTTTATTTATCCCCAATTTCAGGTTTACGCAAATCGAGCGTACTTGCGTTTTTCCGTGGCGATAAGAGCCCACAGAGGGTGGCGCCCTCGAGTGGCTGCAAAATAGAGGCCGTCAAGTACACGCCAAATTTAGACATTAATAGTTTGGATGACGCAGGTTTAAATTTGCATAAATTTGCATAAAGCACGGTTTTATGTTACACCCCCTAATATTAGTATTTAATCTAATATTAGTATTTATTTTATTACTGTTAGTTGTAGGACTTAAGTTCTATATAAAATTACACATTGTTTTTGTGTTATTTGTTATACTATGCATGTTATGGCTGAAATAATTTCTCTTTAGTTCATTAGTTTTGTTTTTTTAAGTACCCCCGTTACTAACAAAAGGAAAGTGTAGGATTTTTACCATGTTCTAGGTGCAGGTAATTAATTATCGGTCGAGGAACTAACCAAATGGAGAAAGGTCATTGTTGTCACAAGAACTTGAATTTTTTTTTTTGGCCTATTTAATGTAAATAAACAAGGTAATAAAAAAACAAATATCAGCATCAATGATGGTAGGTTGACGCTAAATTGCGTCATCATATTGCAAGAAGAGTGTTTAACACACACAGGTGGTACACTGGTTGTGGTACAATGGTCTTGGCTGAAGGAGATACCTAAAGCACCATCATATTTCAATTCAACTTTCAAATAACTGGGATTGTTATAACTGATGGCAAAGTTGGTGCTTTTGAAAACTGATGGCAGTATCAGATTCAACGGGCCTAAAATTGATGATTTTGTTTTTGTTTATTTTACAAAGTTTTCTTACTTCTTGATCTTCTGACTGTGTTGCCTAATTAGCTCTGATGAGAAATCAAAAGTTCCTATTTGTAGAATTCAGTGATTGACTCCTTGTGACTAATTAAAAATGGCATCATATGTAAGACTAAATTCCCTACCAGCAGCTTGAAGGACATGTACCAGGAGCAACCCTATATTAAAATAACTGAAGAAAAAGATAGTATCAACATTTTTATAATAATTTGCATGTCTACCAATAAAAATTAACATACTGTTAAGTATTATATTACACTAATCCAGTCCTCCACCTTAACTTACTCTGAACATAAAAAACATAAATTTACAGTTGTTGCATTTTCGAGCATGGTCATTTTATTTTATTTTATTTGAGTTGAAGAAAAATGTTATTGATGCACTAGCACAGTTTACAGTTTGATTTTTGCAGTTTTGGTTTGTTTTTGTGATAAGTTGTATTATATTGAAATTGCTTTAAATTATTATATGTAAAACATTAGATGTATTAATATCTATTTGGACAAAAAAAAGATACAAACTAGTTGTTAAAAACCAGCTGGATATGACATCAGTTACAGTTAATTTCTGAACAATTTAATTTTGGATGTCTAGTCAACGGAACTGGACAATTATTCCATATTAATCACAGGCCTCTCAATTATTCTGACACAACGAAAAAACCCCTTTCACAACTGGCCTACATATGATTCAGATTCAGATATTTACCCTTAGAGGGGAGTTCATGTATTGGCCCCTTTTGTGTCCGAAAAATGGAGAGAAATGTGCTATTAATATATGGATCATTTTCAATGATGCTTGAAAAAATCACTTATTCTTTCAAATTAAAATAATCAATCATATATTTTCTTGCTAAGAAAGACGTGATTTTCAATACCGCTTTGTCATGAAACTAGAAATTGGATTAATATTTTTGTGACATTTTCAGATGATTTCTCCTACTTCGGTGCTAACGATCCTTTGGATACTGGGTCAAATAAATCATCAAAGTCAAAAACGCAACCCTCTATGAACAACCATATCGAACTACGTAAGTTTCCTTGAAGAAATCTATTTGTAGAGTACCCTAAAATCTATAATTGTCATCCTTGAAATTAAAAGCCACCATTCAGCAAACATGTTTTCATCTGTTATGTAGAACAACTTTTTTTCTATTTCAGAGTTTTCCGATACCACAGCCAAATTCTACAGCAGGGTTTATTTTGCCGAGCAGTTTCACAAATTGCGGAAGTTGATATTCCCAGAGGGAGAAGATAGGTATATAAAATTTTCAACAAAAATATTCACGTGATTTTTCATCTTTTTTTAAAATGAAATTAGTAATTTTTTCCCTTAAAATTCGCTGTCTCATGTTAAGCTTTTGTGGCTGTACTTAATATTGTCTTATGAACTTTTATATTAATTTCATGTACAGTCACAATTGTAATTTCGTTAACCTTACTTTGGCATACTTTGGAAGGGCGGTAGGCTCGTTTGAAATTGACTGTTTTGTAAACATAACATGAAATGATTCTCCACTTATTTCAGGTATATCCGTTCACTCTCAAACTGCTTTAACTGGTTAGCAAGAGGAGGAAAATCAGGGTCCACGTTCTGCAAAACTCAGGGTAAAGTTTTGTTGTTGTTTTTTTTCTAAATTTTACACATTTTTGTGCTCAGTTTGCCAATTATGCCTAGTATAGAAATGGGCCTTATTGAACATATTTTAAAGAAATATCAGACTCCAAGAGTCCCTCTGGTGGCTATGGCCAATGACATGCAGCTCACACGTTGCTTGTTGGCCTCCTAGTGGTTTTGTAAAGACTGAAGAAATATCAAGAATGCCATAATTGTGAAACATAATATATCAAGTTACAGAAAATGTAGCAAGCAAGGGATTGGAATGCACAAACAAATTTTTTGTCTATTGATTCAAATCTTTGCAGTCTGTCATCATCGCCTAAATGTGGTAATTTCGAATTGTCTGTTTCTAAATTTATATCAAATTTGGTTATTTCTTTTTACAGATGACAGGTTCATCCTGAAACAAATGTCTCGGCTGGAAGTCCAGTCTTTTGTGGAATTTGCTCCTGCTTATTTCCAGTATGTCACTAAAGCCTTCAATGAACAGGTATGTGTTGTTTTATATCACTTGGTCATAAACGTTTTTAATATATATAGAACTCTATGCATCAGAAGGAGATTTTACCTTTTCCATACAATTTATATTTGGATGGTGGTTGTAAAACAGGAAAAAAAATTCTGATATTACTGTTCCAAACATTTTGCATGATATTGGCTTGTCATACTTGTCAAGCTTGTTTTTCTGTACAAGGAAAAACATTTGTTTGGAATATTATGATATCCAGTGAAGCTTACTCTTGCAACTTATTGTTTTTTTTTTAAACAAGATTATTCATGATGATTTTGATCTTCCCCACAGACACCAACAGTGCTAGCCAAAATTCTCGGGGTCTACAGAATTGGTTATCGCAATTCTCACACGGGCAGAGAGTTGAAGCAAGATCTGCTTGTCATGGAGAATCTCTTCTACAAACGCAAAATTACTCAGGTTTGTGTTGAAATGTGTTTAACTACTTTCCCTTAATTGAATTTTGTCACTGTGACAAGCTCCTTGAGCAAACAAAATGAAAACTGGTAAAAATAATTCTGAAAAATACACTTATTTTATTCGAGACATATGATTCTTAGGGCCTAGTTCAAAAATAATGAAGCCAAAGTGTGACATGACCATCAAAATTTTAGTATGTTTATAAGTATCAAATGACCACATAATATTGTAACAAACATGTCTAAGTTCTAGAAACTGTATTTACCATTTTGCTGTGGTTTGTGGAAATGGCTGATAAAAGCTGAATATTACCAAATTTTATTTATTTTTATTTCCATGGCAGTAAAAGAAAAGTAGACTAAATGGTAACTTATCATCAAATTAAATCTAATTTTTTTGTTGGATGACAAAACTCATATACTCTTAAGCCTCCATGGCTGTTTTCATCCAAATTCACGAAATATTTTATGAGGAAAACAGTATTTTTCAAAATTTTGTCGCAATATTAAAAAAAAAACGTTCAAATTTTCTCCCCAGATGTACATATTTTCCTCTAAAACGATTTCACCTGTCCTGTGTTATGCACCCAAATGTGGGCTTCGAGTTGGTACCAAATAAGTGCCACCAAAATGAATACGGACAGAGCAAATGATGATAGAAACATGTTTTTTAGCCTATTTTTCCACTAAAAAAGCCAATTTTGGGTACTTGTGTGACACAAAAGTCAAAAAAGTGTTCTGGTTTTGACCCAAATCCATTTTAAATGTATCATCAGTGATAACTGGATGAAGCGAAAGAGTAATTACAAAATTAAAGTGAAATTTGTACTGGTTATTGCCTATTTCGACAAATTGGGCCAAAATTTTGAGGAAAGCTTCACAAAGAGCAAACTTTTGATAATTAAACATTGAAACATACTCCAACTACTGAAATATTGTGTTGATTATCACTACAAGTAATACTAGAATGATTGCTTTACTCCTTACAAGAAAACCATGAAAATATGATCAATATTTTCCATAGCGTTACGCTTGCGACAAAGCCCCATTTGTATTTTACCACCAGAAACCAGCTGCGGACATGGATTACTTGATTGTTTCTCAATACTACACTGATTTTGCAATATTACAAACCAAACAAGATTTAAAACGGAGCTTTTATTCCTCTGTGGCACTAGAAAGTGTTCTGGCCGTTACGCTTGCGACGGATTCACCTACCCTGCTATTCATTGGAATTTTTTAGTGAACTAAATTTTCCACAACCACAAGAAGCTCCAAAATGGGTAAGCAGATATAAGACTAGGTCTCAAGGGCCAAACGATTCAACTGACATATGTCAAAGGGGCACTAGAGCATCCCAGATCAGTAAGTGTCAAATTTTACTTAATTTTTGGAAGTCAACCTTTGAATCCAAATAGCTCAATAATGTCAACACAGGCAAAAATATAAATACTTGATTTGATGGATTTATGAAGCCTGAGGATGTAGAGATTCAAAAAAGTACTGGGAAATTGCCTTAGAATATGTCCAAATTTGTAAAACTGAATGAATTCAAGTGGTAAAAAATGTTATGTCACGTTTTTTTGGTGAAAAAATGCCTGTTTTTCAGTGTAATTCAACTCTACCTCAATAACTATGAGACAGAATGTCATGAAATTTTCAGGAAAGTTGCACAAGAATGTACTTAAAGCAATGATGTACCATTAAGTTGTCACATACAGCCATTCTCATATTCTGAGACCCCTACAGAAAATAAGCTGCGTGGCTTCATTATTTTTGAACTAGGCCTTAGATCAATAGCTAGAACTCTCCAAGATCTTCATATTCAGAATGGTATGCAGATTATCAAATAGATGCAAGTAGATTTTGCGCAAGCAGTCAAAATGCGGGTTAGTTATTGCACACTGATTGGCTGTGATACCAGTGTGGTATATCTTATGATAATAATGTCTTTCTGACAAAATATTTGATCTCCATGAAATGCTTTAAAGCAGTGCATTAAGTTATTGTGCTACAACTTCTTTGTTAAAAACATACTTTAATGTTGGTAAATTTCAGATATTTGACCTAAAAGGTTCAATGAGGAATCGTTTGGTCAACACTTCAGGGAAACGCATCGAAGATCTGGTTTTGTTGGACGAAAATCTCCTCAAATGTAAGAGAGACAGAAATTGACATATTATGCATGGCTCTAAACTTTGAGTTAACATTCTGCCAATCTGAGACATTGAATTGTGTTGAAAAATTATTGTGAACCCACGAAATTCGCTTTAGATGTATGTAGGGAACATGAAGGCTTCCGCATTGTAATAATAAAATCTTAATTTGCTGGTGTGGGTGGGTAAAAAAAACAAATTTGGTGCATGTAGGGTCTTGCAAAAAATCGAAGTAAATGCATGGGGCCATTGGGGGATGGTTTGTGAAAAAATCCACTTTAGATGCATGGGAGGAAGAGTCAAAAACGTAATAGTTTTAATGGAATAGCCCTAATGAAATATTCATGTTTTTGAAATTTAGATTTATAAAGTGAAAGAATGGAATGAGAATGTTTCAAACAAATCAATGTGGAACTACACAAATATATGTGGATACATTCATATCTTCTGCGAGACTAACTTTAGATCTTCTATTTACCCTTACAGCTAGCCTGGATAACCCAATGTACATCAGACCACATTCCAAGACGATCCTGACGCACGCCATCACCAACGACACGTCGTTCCTCTCTAGTCATTTAGTCATGGACTACTCTCTGTTGGTCGGCCTGGACGAAGTTAACAAGGAGTTAGTCGTAGGAATTATTGGTGAGTTTCTTACTTGTGAATTTTATGTTCTGTAAGGCCACACATAATTGATCTTTAGCTTCTCGGATCCACTCAAGGCACTTTTTCTAGAGTCGGTCGGTAGAACAAAAAAAAATAATTTTATGTCACAAAAAAAAAATTTTTTTTTTTTCCATCGGCAGGAAATCTATTGTGTCGGCAGGTCCGCGAAGCTAAGAATCAGTTATGTTTATGTGTGGCCTAAGTAGCACTATGATTTGTGTGTAATTTTTCAGACATTACAAGACCTCTGTTTTGCCGATACCATTATCTATGGCCGAGTAATGGAAGTATTCTTGTAAAGACTGAAGTTCCGATGAAGTTTTTTGATTTTGAATCTGTCATTCTTGTTTGTTTGTTCAATACATTGTATATAACTTATAGGTGAATGGGTAGCATAATTTCTGAATTAGAAAAACAGTCACATTAAATGCTTTGTCTGTAATTCTTGGTTTTTACCTATATTTCTTTATCGTTATGATTTTATTTGTTGACATTTTAACAAAAGGTAACAAGTGTGATTAAGAATAAGATTTGTTCTCTACTTTTCTGAAGTGTTCTCATAGGTTCAATGTTAAATCTTTCTTATATGACTCTGGAATAATTGTTTGTCAGATTAAAAGATGGTGTGCAAGTCCTTCACAAACTACTATATTTCCAGATTACATTAGGACTTTCACATGGGACAAGAAACTTGAAATGGTCGTCAAGTCGACCTACAGCCAACTAGGGGGACAAGGTAAGATGAATGAAGCACTTATAATGACGCCATGTTTCGACTGCAAACACTGCCGACCAAAAATGTTTCCGCTGCATCAGATAACTTTACCATTCTTCCGTAAAAAAAGGCCAGGGTTAGCTCAGTTGCACACTTGGATTCATAACACTGGATCCAGGGTCTCTTTTCATCAAGGTTCCCGCCTGCTCTGCTGAAGGTCTTTTGTCTGCATGGGTTCAAAACCCGCGTTAAGATCTCAAAATTTTCAGTGGACCTTCATGAGATAGATCCCAGCTGCAGCTGGATGTCGTTCGGATGAGACGTTAAATTGGCAGTCGCTTGTATCTGTCTTTGTGCTTGGCAGGGGGGAGGGTTGGTCTAGTGGTAGCGTGCGTCCAGGGTTCGAATCCAGCTCTTGCCGGGTCACCTGGGCCTATGTTGGACGTCTGTTTCAATCATCCTTCACCTCATTGCTGTGTCCTCTTCCTGTCCTAATTAGCCTCCCAAGTGCATAAATACAGGACGTAAAGCCCCACTCATCCATCCGTCTTTGTGCTGGCAAAAGATCCCTCACATGGGGTAAATGCGTAATATGTTGAGGACTCCCACTCTCCCATCTCATTGATCAACCCTCGTGAGCGGCATGAACTATCTTATCTATCTCAATTATCATTCAGATGAATAATGATGTAGACCTATGTATTATATTTAATTTAATCTTTTGTGGTTGCAGGCAAAATGCCAACCGTTGTCTCTCCGGAACTCTACCGCAGCCGGTTCCTCGAAGCTATGGATCGTTATTTTCTACTGGTGCCCGATAGATGGACTGGTTTAGGGAAAAGTATGGACTACTGAAGAATTCCATTTTGTACTAGTTTAATATTAATGAATTATATTGTTATAATTATGAGATTGTGTTGTATTTATAAGTATTACTCAATAGTGACAAAATTGCTTGATTTTCTAATGAAATGTACACTTCACATTTCCAGATTTTAAAACTACAGCTGTACTGATATTTTGTGCTGAAAATGTTATAATTAATATTCATAAGGCCACACATAGCCTAATTGATCTTTAGCTTCTGGGATTCCTCTCAAGGCACTTTTTCTAGGGTCGGTCGGTAGGACAAAAAAAAAAGGAGAAAAAAAAAATTTTATAATGTCAAAAAAAAAAAATTTTTTTTTTTCAATTTTTTTTTTCCATCGGCAGGAAATCTATTGTGTCGGCGGGTCCGCGAAGCTAAGAATCAATTATGTGTGGCCTAATTAATATTCATAATTAATATTCAGGCTTATTGAAAGCTGAAGCTGATTTCACTTAATGATAACACAAATTTCACAGAATTCACATATGTTGGTTACTTGCTAGATTTACTAAAAATAACAAAATCATTGATATTCGTTTTTCAAAACTTCATGTATTCTCAACTATTACTCATGAATAGAACTTTGCGTACTCTTGACACTCTGTATTTCTGTAATATGTGATGGAAGAGCGTTATATTTGATAAAATTAATATTTTTGCCTCTGTTATTTGTGTATGTATATTTTTGCTTTAGATCTGGGAACTTTTTTTATAATCAATGAATTATTTCACTTTTTGCAAAATTTTCAATAATAACTAGGTAATACATTTTCTGGGTTATGTATATATAGAAGGTGTAATTTATGATTCCGTAATTGTTGTACATAATTGTATACTGTTATAAATATATGCACACATAAATTGTGCAGTAGATTTTGTATTTAGATCATACTATCATGTACTGTGATGTTCTAAAATGGCTGAACTTTATCATTTTCGGGATATATGCGGATATAAGCGTTAAACTGTGCAATACATTTTGTATTTAGATGCTTGACTGTATTTATGTGTAATGTACATATATGGTATGTGTAAAGTACATATATGGTATCTGTCTTGTTAATTTGTAACAAATACCAAAATGTTTAGGCTACAATGTTATCTCTCATGTTAATCTAAATTAATTTAATTAGTATGATGACAGTTGGAATATGTTTTAATATAGTCATGTGGTAATTTGTTGCAGTTTGATGAGTCCCTTTCGTTGACATAGATTGAGTTATAAATACATGGAAGAGTCCTAAGGGCTATTCCATTTAAAACTCTGGGGGGGGGGGGGGTGGTCTGGCTACGATTTTGACCCCCCCCATGCATCTAAAACGATTTTTTTTTTACCCCCCCCCCCATGCATTAACTTCGATTTTTTCACCCCCCCGTACATACATCACAAAAAACTTTCGTTATTACAATGCGTAGGCCTGAATAGAACGACAGTCCCCCCCCATACATCTACAGTGAATTCCGCGAGTGCCCCCCTTGCATCTACAACGTAATATCGCTCACCCGTACATACATCATAAGAAAAATAAACCAGCCCGACCACCCCCCCCCAGAGTTTTAAATGGAATAGCCCTAAACTCAAAATGCTTTTTGACAGAAATTCATCATATCATATATAGATTGGTTCAATATTAATATATTCTCATGTTTCTAGTCATTGCAAATATATTATTTTCAAATAGCCAAATTTAATCAAGTTATTCATTTCAAATACACTGTACACTAAATAAAATGTTAAAAATACAACCAAAGTTAATGTTGCTTTGCAATTGTTATACATTTTTGTTTTGTTAAGGGTTTGTTCATCTATTGGTGTTATAATGTACAGCTATACAGGTTATGTACAATATGTTATCAATGTTATGTACAGCTTAAAAAGCTTTAAATAAAAGAATTAATTGATTGATAAATTTGAGATGTTTTTAGGTAAATGTGTATCACCTGATTTACCTTCAAAAGGTGCTTCTGCCTTAAATTTTGTATCATTGTTGCTTAAAACCAATTGTTTTTGTTTCAGTCTGTTGAGAATAACATTGTTATATTTTTGTTATGTTTTTGGTATTTATAAATACAGCTGCTGTATTACAATGTAAATTTGAGAGGATTTATTCCAAAGTTCAAATCCTGATTCTAATAAATGTAAAACATGGTTTATTTTTATTTAATAATGAGTGATTTAATATTTGAGTCTGTCGAAAATCTGATCAGTGCAGAAACCCCCACTTATGGTGAGAATAAATTTGCACTTATATTTCTGTAATATGCACTAAAAACTCATACTCAACAAATTGCACCGTGTGAGTTCTGCATCTAAATGTAATGAACAATGTTATTATGAGGATATATTCGTAAAATTACTATAAATATATGTTCAATCGCATATGGCGTTTGAAGTTCAATCCTGTTTGGAGTTGTTGTTGAGGTCGAAGATAAACGTCAATTACAAATTTACAATAAACATCAAAGTACAGTTTGTCGTCAGTACATTTATAAATGATGATATGCGGGCCTGGTGCATAATTAATTGCATTTATATATGATGAATTGATGATTATAAAGTGTTTTATTTAAAAACGTCTTCTATTTCATTATCGAAATAAAGAAAACTTGTTTTTGCCTATACTACTGTCTTCACGTTTCTCTACTATATGATTTTCAAAAAGTGAAAGTGCAAAACCTCGTAACTCAAATCAGAACTTAGAAGCTCATATTTTCGGATATTTCAACTTTTTTTGAAAAACAATGATTGCGGCACTTTATTATGGCTCTCAGGAAATTTCCCTATTAAAAAATCTATACCTCCCTATATTTGTTTTAGTGATGTAGGCTATTGAAAAAAATTGTGCATGAAAATTTGAAAAATTGCTATTTTCCTCATTCTTGCTATTGTAGCCACTAATTAAAATTAGCAGTTGTTATTTATTATGGTCAAATCATAATTTTTACTGTATAGCTATAGATTGGAAGTACATTCAATGCTGCAAGTTGCTTAGAAATGTGGTAAATGATCGAGTTACGAGGTTTTGCACTTTCACTAACTTGTAAAAAGTGAAAGTGCAAAACCTTGTAAATCGACATTTTCATTCATATCTGATGGTAGCATCAATGCAGGGGTCAATGACCTATGACAAAAAATTATGCTAAAACAGGGTCTCACTTTCTATAAATCACGTAGAGCCTAACTCGCATATAAATGAACATTACCATAAAAAATTATCTGTGATAGTTTTTTCCAATTTCTGAAAAACAGCTTTTTTTGACTTACGAGGTTTTGCACTTTCACCATCGATGATTCGATATGTTAAAAAAATTTTCATGAAAGTATTTCTTTGCTAATGTTAAAATTATGTGATGGGTTTGTAGTTTGTAAAATGCTACGATGCTCCTCAGACTATCATAGCTTGTGAATTTCATCCAAGTGAGCTCAGAAATGAGTAGCCCTAATGTTGAAGGCTTCAGTTGTTACAGGTCTGAATCTGATAGCATTGTTTGAAGGATGTGCATTTGAATCTGGTCGTGCATTTCCTGGTTGTTGATGGGCCTAACTTTACTGAAATGGGCTTATAGTTGCTTACATATTTTACCGCTGGTGGTGTACTTTTGAAGAATTTCCAAAAAAAACAAAAACATTGTCAACATTTTTTAGAAACAGCCATCAGCCTGATCACTTTGATGTCACCATTTCTTCTTCTTTTTCCTTAGAGATCCAGACCACCTTCTGGCGTATTTTCGGATCTGATTTAAAAGTGAATGGGCTATTTGTAAATGAATAATACGATCAAACAAATCCACCATAAAAACTAATGTTTTGTTTCTGGTAAATTGGATAATTTTGCTGCATGTCTGAGGCTATGACTTGCGTCTGTGTGAAGGGTCATGATGGCAGTAACAGATTATGCAGTTATAGAAAGGGTTAAAATAAGTAATATGAAAACAAAATGACGGTCTCTTGAAATGTTTTATTGTCCAGCAATAGCAAATTAAGTATATTTCAAGTAGGGCCTATGACATAAAGGCAAATTAATTAGTTTCCATACACAGAAACACAGAAACAGATTATGTAAAATCAAAGTATGTATGTGCATGTAGAAATTGTACATAAATATACATTAGCAATATACATGTACAACAATTTTATCACATTATGGACCAGCCATAATACTGTTCTTTAAAATGTTGTAAATTAATAATTACATGTCAAATGACACTGTGTATAACAATATTTTTGAAAAAGCAACATATAGTAGAGCTTTTCATAGACCAGCTACGAAAATAAGAATACAGAAATAAAACATTTCTAATTTGAAATACTATACTATAAAAAATGTACATCTGGAATATACACAATCATATTTTGATAAATTGGGCACTAATCAATGTGGTTAACTACCATTTACCTGTTTGTACATAAAGTGAGTCCAGCCAAATGTAAGCCTATATAAATGAAAATAAATATCATAAAATATTTCATTAAAAAATTCTGTAAAATTCTAGTGTTTTCATAGACCTGCTAAGCACAAAAATAAACATGGACCAAGTTGCCCGGGGAGGCAACTTGCCCTGGTTTGCCCTACAATTATCATAATACTAATAAAAGTTATAAATTTACAAAGAGTACACATGTACCCATCCAGGATATATATACAATATCAGTTAACTCAATTATATCTTTGTCACTAAATTGACAATACCATGTACTGCCTGTTACAAAACATGTAAGACAGCTGTATGATGATTTATTATTCATAGGGACATATATGGTGAAGCGGTCTTGTTTTTGGTTTCATGGTCACAGGTCATTTACGCTGCCAGATGTCTAAGGGGGCAACCATTTGATATCAAGGAGGGGCTTGGATTTTTTTTTTAAATAAGTAATTTCTTGCTCATTTTTGGTGAAATAAATAAATTCTATTTGGCTGGTCTAGAAATAAATATTTTCTGGTAGGTATTTCTTAACAAGGTGATGCTTGATTTAGGAATGAATATCCGGCAACTTAGCGAGCTCAAAATAAATAATTAATGTGGCCGTTACCGTGAAATAAATAATTACCCGCTGAGGAAAACTCCAAGCCCCACCCCCCTGGAAAAGAAATGGTTGCCCCCTAATGTACTCTTCCGTTTTTCATAGTTCCCTTTTTACCAGTTATCTCATGGTGCCACTGGTAAGAGCTGGGTCTAGACCATGTATGGCCATACTAATCATTGAGAGACAAATGGTATCTGGGCATGCAAATGGCTTCAGTCCACCTATATACTGGCACATGACAAATCAAATAAATGCCCAAGACATGTGTGTTTTGATATATTTGTCACAGATTCCATCCAATTTCATAGTTGATTATGAAAAACATTTTCTCAAAATTCACAGTTATTGTTGGGTGTTGTGGTTCTATAGGTTGTAGATTCTTATCTACTTCTACCTTATCTCTAACTGCTAAAAGCACAAATAGTAACAATGTATAACAGTTTGTGATCACTCCTGTTGGTGTACGTTAATTAGAATTTTTCATGTGATTTTGGAATAGGCTCCCACTAGTTTTGCATTTCTTCAAAATATGCAAATAGTATAAAGGAAAAAATGATTTGCATGCCACAACATTATCAAAATAAGAGAGATGTACAAGGTCAACTATTTGATTTCTACCACATCTGTATATTATTAGCAAAAAAATGACCCTGCTTCTGCAATCTCCAAATTCGAATTGCATACGCTTGTATTGTCTTATAGGGTACTAGATTTACCCATAATAAAAGCCAGGACAATAGTGCATTATTATATAGAGTGCAACCCAGCTGCCTGCATGCAATGCATTTTGGGTGAATGAAATGTGTTGATTCACTGTAGACAGTTGGTTTAGGAGTGAAATGGTGAAGCAGCTGGCAGACCAGGATATGAAACGATAGATTTGAAGGCAAGAGCTTGAGAAGAGCTTTAAAATGAGGGTAATATTACGCAGATCTGATGAGTAGAGGCTGGCTGTGGAGTGTGTGGATATTTTTGGCGGGAAATGGACCTGTGGCGCCAGTCCCTGGCGATGTGATAAGCGGAACTAATGAGCAGATTCATGCGCCCCTGGTGGCAGAGAACAGTTGGCGTAGAAAACGTAAATAAGACAGCAGTGGAACTGCTTTCTGCTGGTATCAGAAGGACAGGATAGATCAATAAGGGTAGGTGGACAGTTTAGGTGAGTGGCATTGCTCGGGGAGGAGTTTTGAGCTGTTGAAGGTGTGAGCATGTCACGCATGATTTTTGCATCTTATACCCGGCAGGGATTATTGGTATGCATGCGCGTGGTCTTGACTTCCAGGATCTGGGCCTCCAGGGTCCTATGACTGTACGCTGTATGAGGGACACTTCTCTGGCAGACAAAAGCATGGGGCATTCTGGCCAGCTCCGCTGAATGTGTTTGCTAGTTATTTTGACATCTGCACCTCTCTACCACATCCTTGTAGGCTGCCTAATTAAAATATCTTAGCATCTGCAGTACTAATTAACACGAATTAGCAAACAACATCAAGAAATTAATTGACAGTCCTATGGAAGATCAAGCTTTCCATGGGTCCATGGTTCTTAACGTAAGCACAGTACGGCATTGCCCCTCGGGAGGAAAACCCATGCTTATTCATAAGGCAAAGCATCTTGTAGTTGTTAACGAAAGTATCGATTACGCAATGCTTGTACCCTTCTTGCTTGATACTGTCAACACAATACTTCAACAGGTGGTCTCCAATGTATTTTCCTTGGTGTTTGCCATGAGTCGCGATGTAGCAATGAGCTAAAATTGGGTCAGACGCTCTCGATAAATTTGACGGGCCGTACAGTCCGACGCCTATGATATTGCCAGCCGAGTCCTCAGCTACCACAGTCGTGCTGTGTCGTAACATCTTCCGATTGAACGTACCATTTTCATTGAATTCGTCGAGGCCGAATCCATTTCCTTTCGAAGCGTGGTTGCGTATGATTTGCTCACATTCAATGGCGTCTTCTAAAGTGTCCGCAGGTCGCAATCGAACCACACCTTGCGACGTTTTGACGTCTTTGTGAGAGATTTCGGAAAACTTGTCGAAATTAGTTGGCATTGATCGGATATCTAGTGAAGGAAGATGTGATCGCTGCTCCATGCTTTCCTGGAATATAAAGAGAATAATTTGTTATTTGGAATATAAATAGGGAAATGATTTGTAAATTTAAATGGAGTTTGTATTTTTGTACAGATTTATAATCTCAATTGATTTATTTCAATTTGGATAGTGAAGTAATGAAGTGATTTTTCTGATAACTAGTTTTCCAAATCTCTCTGTATTTTCTTGGATATGTAACAATAAATTCATTAATAATAATTTATATGACATTGATTTATAACCACAGACAATTGTGCACAACACTGCCAACTATTATCAGCAGTTAAATACATTGTACGTCGCTTCGTGACTGTAACATTTAGGCCTTTAAACCTTTTCCATTTATAAGAGTTGGATGTTCCAGTTATATGTAATGAGCTATATTGGACTGCTGTTTCAATCATCCTTCACCTCATTAATGTTTCCTCATCCTGTCCTAATTAGCCTACCAAGTGCATAAATACAGGACCTAAAGCCCCCAATCATTCATCCATCTTGTTAAGTCTTATCTATTTCCACATACCTTGTAGTACTCTGGATGACTCTTTTCAAGTCCATAACTCTTGCAGATCAGCAGATCATCCACGTAACCATGACCTCCGAGGAGAGCAGAACTCGGGATGACTCCCGTGATTTGTCCTCCGACGGCAAGAACCGGTACGATGTTACGGGTAGTCACAGCCACTCGGGAATTGAACCCGAGGTATCCAAGGCCAATGCTGTATCTCCAACTGATTTCGTACATTTTTCGAGCGATCCCTTTTCCGGTGTAGTCGGGGTGCACTACACAGTACGAGGTTCCCAGCATGGATCTGAAAATGAATGACACATTAATTAATAGATCCAGGAATAAAAGCTTACAAAGAAACATAATACAGACAGAAAGACTAACAAAAAGATTGACAGAAAGAGAGAGAGACAGCTAGACAGACAGACAGACTGACCTTGTACTCCTGCACAGCACGCTGTCCACAAGGGGCATGACACAAAGTATCTGGTCTGACTTTGCATGGGTCATGCAGAGGACTTGATTTTTCTTGGAGGCAAACTTCTGTCGAAAGGCATCCTGAAAAAGAACAAGGAAGATTTTAAAATATTATAAAAGACAACTGTATTGTATTGCAATACATGAGACAGAGGGCACTACAAACCACATTTATAAGTTTCCCATTGTCTAATGGTAAATAGCACTTGTTTGTGCAATAAATAGTTCTGAGGTCCCGGGTTAAAATCCCAGTCCTAAAACTCAATTCAGTCCCAGTCCAATGGGATATTGAATGGAGGCGATTTGTATCCAGTGTTCAGTGCTGGGGCAAATGAAAGACCCTACACGGACAGCCTTGAATGAATACAGTATGTGCCAGACTCCCAGTCTTCTCATCACTCATCATTACAGGGCGATCACCAAAACTGGAGAATGCTAAGGTATTGGAACAGTGGGCAATGTTCCTCCTGTCTCTGCCCATGGACCACATGCTGTTCTATGGGTGCCTTGAGCTGTATCATTGTATTATTGGCTGCAGGGACCCTGCATGGACATCCCTGAATTAATTATGTACAAGCAATAAGTGCCCGTGTAAATAGTTGTAAGAGGGGGAGTTGTAACCATTTAGGCCTGTCTATGGGATTACCATCTGTCAGAATGAAGTGTTATTATAACCTGATGGTCAAAGGAATATGGTAGAGATCTTGCAGGTGCTGCCCTCTTGTGTATTGTATGCAAAATACCTTAAAAGTAATTATCATTAATTAGGACATTTAGAGGAAACCAATTTGGATGAAAATGTGGCAGTGGCACCCTATGAATATGAGGACGACATGGGGAAATTTAGAAGGCCAGGCATAAAGTAGCAACTGAGAAAAATCCCGGACACTGTTATTTTAATATTAGTAAGAAGATTCCTGCTCTTCTCATCACTCATCGTCATATGGCGATCACCAAAACTGGAGAATGCTATGGCATGGGAACCTTGGCCGATGTTTCCCTTGTCTCTGCCCGTGGGTGCTGTTCTTTGGCTACCTGGAGCTGTATCATTGTGGGAGGCTCACCATAAATTGCATGAGTGTGTTGCAGGGCATGGGATAACCAATAGGTAATGCAACTCAACAGCGTCACATCAGCTAATGTCATTGTGTTCACTGTTTTGGGAAGGAGAATAATTATGTGGGCCTACCTCATTTAATAGAGACATTCCATTGGAATTCAGCCTTTGATTTTGGATAGCAGAAAGATAGGTTTGGCAGATAACATTTTAATTAACAAGAGCAGGTATACTGCCTCCATATCCCCCATGCCCTACACACCAGAATCTCAATTTTAGTTATGCCAAATATTTCCACCAGGGGCACAATTGTGCATATTAGGATGTGGAGACACCTAGTGGTTTTTTTGCTTTTCAAAATAAACATGGCTGCAGGCCAAAAGCAACAGCAACCCAGCTGAAAAAAGTATTTGGGATGTGGAAATGGTTATGATATTTATTGATTTATGGTAACATTTGACAAGTTTAGGGGGGTCTTTGAATATTGGGAAAGAATGAGCATTGTGCATTGTGTGGTGTTTGAGATATTTGATGGATGCCATGTGAGCTCATGTGATGGAGACTAAAAGTAAAATCCCCCATAGCATAGCATGGGGGATAATTAGATTTGGTAGCTCAAAAGGGCATCTCAATTTGTGTTATTTCCTCTAAGATATATCTACAGATATATGTAAGATATTTGTACTGTACATAATGAAATATTTGAGGACATTTTTTTCCAACACCCACTTGTGTTATTGTATATGGATATAAATAGCCATCAAATGGCACAAAATAAAAAGATAACATCAAATTTTGGTATATTCTTACAACCCACCCATACCACAAGAATGCCAGTAAAAAAACCTTACCCATGTTTATGTGATTTACACGTATTGTGCATGTCAATATGTGGGCAATGGTAAATATTATTGGTTATATAAAAAATGCCAAAAATCAACATCACACACTTTCTTTTTTTAGGTGTGTCTACAATCTATATTGGGTGTCATCATCACACCCCATTTGAACACACCCAAAAGACATAATTTTTCGGTGTGTGGGAGTTCTGGAAGGAGCATTCTCCACAGATAAACTTCAAATCTGTAATAATAATAGTATGCTCTGTGTCTTCTGAACCCACAATGTTCATGAGCAAATTCCCAAGTGGATGTCGTTCGGATGAGACGTTAAATTGGCGGCCCCTTATAGCAGTGTCTGTGCTGGGCAAGTAACAGATCTCACATGGGGTAAATGTGTAGCATGTGAGAACTCCTGCTCTGTCTCCCATATCATCCATCAATCCTCGTGAGCGCCCAGAACTGGGCTCAGAGGGCAGCACTTACCATATCTATCTATCTATCTATCTATCTATCTATCTGAGCTTTGTATGTCACTAGACAATGTTATTTAATTTTTCAGTCGATTTTATATTTCATGTTGTGTAATCTTCCTTAAGCTGAATTAGGCCTATGATAAAATCCAGAACAGGACAAATCTTTTCAGACATGTGAACAAAAACGAAGCCTTCTTTAGAGTGCATAGTTCTACGAAGGTACAAAGTCCCTCTGGTATCAGACAGCCACATTATAATCAAACACACACACACACACAAAATGTATCTGTCAATAACATAGTTTCCGCCCAGTAGATTTTCACCAAAACCTAGTCAACTCTTCATTATTGTATAATTGGACAAATCCCTCCAACTTTCAGAACAAATATTGATATGGTTTTGCTTTAGCTGGTGACAGACAGACAGACGACTAGACCACCTGACAGATGGACAAACAAAAGCACATAAGCCTCTTGTCAGTTCTGAAAAATATGTTTTAATTAGGTTTCTTTCCTTTAAATCAGTTATATATAAAACTGAAATGCAAATCGATATTTGTACAAATTAGTAAAAAGTGCTGTTGTAAAGTCTTATTGGTCATATTGACTCATATGACATTCAGATTACTGAATTATCATGTATCACAAGACCTATACACTTGCATGAAGATATTTTGAGGTGTCATAAGGTCTTTTTATCTCCCAATGATACATATATTTTTGATTTCAGAACTCTATTTTTATAGTTTCATGGTGGAACCAGACAAGCTCCACCTGACACAAGGCATGATTAACACTGATTATAGCCCACAACAATCTATTTCTGTACATGGGCCTAAACTATTTCCTGGAGTGAAACTAGATAGGCCTACATCATGTGCACTTCAGGCCAACATTTTCAAAACAGCACGTTGCTCGCCATTTGATTAGTTTTTTGCCATACTTCTCAATTGTATAGTAATGCTTTTGCTGTTAGAGGACCATTCCATTGGTATGGAATAGTCTGCCTTCAGATATTAAGTCCTCGGGAAGTCTGTGTGTTTTTAAATCCAAATGTAAGAATTATTTAATGAATGTTACTTTTTAAATTGTATATATTTTATCTTTACTTAGTTTTTATTATTATCATTTTTTTACAGCCTTCGTTATATACTCTGTTGTTTTTAAATCTTTGTCTTCCTTTTACAAAGGGCAATATTATAAAACAGTAATTTTGTGCTGAATATTTTACCCCGTATAAATACGTTTTATAAACAGATAAATAAATTAGTGTTACACAAAACGGCTTCTGGGAGCTCAGATTCTTTGACCATTTAAGAAAAGACCTATATATATGAAGAGGGATATTACAAGTAAATTTGTGGAAATAGCGTTAAATTTCCAAATTTTGTCAAAAATAGGGATGTGTCAAAAAATTAGCAAGCCTAGGCCAATGCTATTTAATTGAGATTTATGAGCACCCACTTGTCTGGACAAATCTGTATTTTTTTTCAAAGCAATAAAGGAAATTGAGTGCCCTTTGCAAAGAAACTGTATCTACAAGGTACAAGGTCCCTCTTCCTATAATGATTTATATTCTTCACTTGAATTGTGTCATGAATCCAATCACAAGCGAGTATTCTTGTCCGACATTACCGCTATATTAGGCAGCAAAAAGTTATATTGGATCCTGAAAAGTTATATTGGATCCGTGACAGTTTTTGAATGAAGAACAATCACCTCACTACCTGTTGTTCAATTGTGACGTCACCACTGGTGATGTCATAATGGTCAACTTGTTATTGTGACATCACAACTGATGGCGTCATGAGAGCAAATTAACAATGGTGACGTCACCATTACCTCCTCTTTCATGGTTTGAACTTTTAAATTACAGCTGTCTGTAATGTGAGCTTGGGGTGGTATTTAGAATTAGAAGCTTTCTATATTATGATTTTTTCACTTTTTTCAATTGAGAGGGGAAAAATACTGTCTTAGCAGCAAGTCATGAAAATTAAAAAACATCTGAATGCATATTTTTGACAATTTGGCAGCAAATCAACTTAAAAGGAAAATATAGCTTATATTGGATGAAGAATATAACAGATATCGGATGGTAAGTCGTCCAATATAGAGTATAATTGGATGAAGAAAAGTTATATTGGATTCGGCTGCGCCTCATCCAATATAACTTTTCTTCATCCAATTATACTCTATATTGGACTCCTTCCCATCCAATATTTGTATAATATTCTCCACTCGGATTGTGTCAGCCAATCACAAGCGAGTATTCTTGGATAATATTCTTGCTATATTATGCTGAGAAAAGTTATATTGGATCCTGAAAAGTTATATTGGATCCTAAAAAAGTTATATTGGATCCGAGACAGTTTTTAAATGAAGAACAATCACCTCACTACTTGTTATTCAATTGTGACGTCACCACTGGTGATGTCATAATGGTCAACTTGTCATTGTGACATCACAACTGATGACGTCATGAGAGCATACTGACAATGGACTTGGTGACGTCACCATTGACTGCTCTTTCATGGTTTGAACACTAAAATTACAGCTGCCTGTAATATTAGCCTGGGGTGGTATTGAATTGCCTTCCAAATTTTGGCAATTTTTTTTCTTTTCAATTAAGAGGGGAAAAACACTCTCTTAGCAGCATATCCTGAAAATTTAAAACATCTGAACAAATATTTTTTGACCATTTTGCAGCAAGTCAACTTAAAAGGAAAATATAACTAATATTGGATGGAGAATATATTAGATAACGGATGGTAAGTCGTCCAATATAGAGTATAATTGGATTCAGAAAAATTATATTGGATTCGGCTGCGCCTCATCCAATATAACTTTTCTTCATCCAATTATACTCTATATTGGACTCCTTCCCATCCAATATTTATATAATATTCTCCACTCGCATTGTGTCAGCCAATCACAAGCGAGTATTCTTGGATAATATCCTTGCTATATTATGCTGAGAAAAGTTATATTGGATCCTGAAAAGTTATATTGGATCCTAAAAAAGTTATATTGGATCCGAGACAGTTTTTAAATGAAGAACAATCACCTCACTACTTGTTGTTCAATTGTGACGTCACCACTGGTGATGTCATAATGGTCCACTTGTCATTGTGACATCACAACTGATGACATCATGAGAGCTTACTGACAATGGACTTGGTGACGTCACCATAGACCGCTCTTTCATGGTTTGAACACTAAAATTACAGCCGCCTGTAATATTAGCCTGGGGTGGCATTGAATTGCCTTCCAAATTTTGGCAATTTTTTTTCTTTTCAATTAAGAGGGGAAAAATACTCTCTTAGCAGCATATCCTGAAAATTTAAAACATGTGAACAAATGTTTTTTGACCGTTTGGCAGCAAGTCAACTTAAAAGGAAAATATAACTTATATTGGATGGAGAATATATTAGATATCGGATGGTAAGTCGTCCAATATAGAGTATAATTGGATTCAGAAAAGTTATATTGGATTCGGCTGCGCCTCATCCAATATAACTTTTCTTCATCCAATTATACTCTATATTGGACTCCTTCCCATCCAATATTTGTATAATATTGTTTCCATGGATCCAAGCAGATTTCTGTTATACTAAATCCAATGGCTAGCAACACAATGTTTCCAAACTTTTGGCCGGCAATGTACATTGTAACTGTAAGTAGTTTCCCATGCCATGATCAAGTGTCATGTAAAACACGTGTAGCTACTTCATGTAAATTAGGTAAAATGGTGTGACTTAGCATTAGTGAAATGATCATGGATACAAACATGTTTCAGTGATGGACCTATATGCTGATTTCTGAGTCATTTTCTGAGTCATTCATTAAATATATGTTAATTTCAATGTAGTAACAAGTGGCATTCCCAGAATCACCTGTTATGGTGGGTTTTTACACTGTCATGCTATGTGAAACTTTTTCCTTTTCTTTTTTTTAATTCGGATAACTTTGCATTGTAGGTATAGTATGTTGTTCCTCATATTTCCCTCTCTGGTTAATCAATTTTTCCATATTTCCCTCTAAAGCTCATTAAGTTTGTATTTTCCCTCTGGTGATTATATAAGCCAGGGCAACATTTTGCATCAGTGAAGAAATTCACCTCGCATGGAATAATGAATGTGATAAAATGCATAAAATGCATGGTGAGCCCTCCACAGTGATACACCTAGGGGCACACATTGAATGGTGTCCGTGGGCACAGAAAAAGGGAACACTGCTCAAGGTTCCCATGCCATAGCATCTCTGAATAATTATATGTGCTCATACCAAAAGAAGTTTCAAGTTTGAGATTTAAACCAGAGACTAGAGAGCCAGAATTTGCACAAACAAGCACTATCAACCATTATATTATTGGGACACAGGGAATATGAATCCATCCCTATTTTACCTTCAGTTAACCAATTTTGTTATATTTTCTGTCGCCTATTAGGCTATTATACGTTGGGATATAAATTTGAGTCAATCTGTCCTCTATCTTACCATTCAGCTACCATGTTTATGAGAAAAGTTTACCTTTTGGATATCGTATTTAGTGAATCCATCTCCTCTTTCGAAAGCGTTCTTGTAGAGCCTGTATCCCTCTTCGAATTGCGACATCTTGAACGGTCCGATTTTGACGGGGATCCTTCCTTGTACAACCATCTCAGTTGGGTGCTGGAGGAACCTTTGCATGCTGAGGGTCTCTGGACCTGGAGAAATAAACATCTGTTTTTAAAATGTAAAACAAGTAAATTTTAATATAATTATTTCATAGTCCACTACACAGAGAGTCTCAGCAGACTTTACAATACAATTTACATCCTCTACAGGCCTGTTCAAGCCTGAGCCTTTCTCAACTCCCTGGGGAATATGCCATATAGAGCCAGGCAGTCGTATTCAACCCAACAATAGTAAAGTCACTGTACAATTGCCTTCATTGTCCATAGCTGAGAGTATCCATTTACACCCGGGTGGAGTGGAGAAAAGAATTATGGAGGATCTGCTCAGTTCCCTCGTGCACATGTGCCATCGCTGGGACTCCAACCTGCAACGTCTCAGCTAGCAGGTGAGCATCTCAACCACAAGACTACAGCACCACTTATGTAAATGTCTTTTATTTCATGCATGCATACGACAGCTGATAAGATACAATATATTACTACAACAACTGTTCCCTTTAAAATGGAATCAACACAATTATAAAGAAACAACAATCAGTTATTGTCAAGGCCCTGAATACGAAATCCTGAAACCTTTAGGACTGTTAGAAGGTTTCTACAAATAATTCAGAAAGATATTCCTTGTCCATAAAGGGGTTTTTGCAGGTCAAGTGAATTAACACAATATCTCTATGCACTGTATTATATGCAATGCAGATCCAGGGGTTAGACTTACAGGAAGTTTCATTTGATAGGGGATAATCAAATTATTAATATTTATCATAAACTTGCTTATCAGTAATTCAATTAATTCCTTTCATGTTAACACATCAGGAACTTCTGGAGATGAAAGTAATTTAGAATGTATGATATTTCTTTGAAGATGTCTGATTAGAGAATTAATACTTCCCAATACAGTGCCCCATGTGAGTGAGTGAAATGGGTGATGTATTTGCCACTGTAGCAATGCTAAACATCCTCAACCAAATTGCTTGGGGAAGCATGGATTTTCATCCGAAGACTTCTTGGGTCATAAAGACAGGTATTTGAGCTACACTGTAAAATCTGAATTCTGAGTTAGCTTAAATGATTGAGTGAGATGGTTGCACAATTCCTTTTAGCTATCATAGCTTGTTGTTTTGAGTTATAACAACAGAAAGATTATCATAACTCACAACATCAAGCTATGTTAGCTCAAAGAAATTGTGCAACCATCTCACTCAATCATTTGAGCTGACTCGAAATTTCAAATTTTACAGTGTATGATGCAAATAATGTGAAAATATTATGTGAAATCATATTTACCCATGAATGCTTTCTTCAGTACTTGTTTGGCAGCCATCTTGGAGAACGATTCAAAGGTGAAAGCTTTTCCTGAGTCTCACTGCTGAAAAATATCTCAGGTGTCTTGATTGGTCTGCTGAAATTTTTAAATAGTAAATACTCAAAATCCAAGCTTGAAAAGAAGATTTTCCTTGTCTGATATTTTGTACTCCAATGAGTTGTCTGTGTTAAGCCAATCTTGAAGTCTTTAATTTGTGATGATTGTGATCATTTATCCATGGTAATATAGCCAGAATTGAAGTTCAATATTTTTTATTATCAAATAAATAATACAGCCATCCTGGTTTGTTTTAAAATATAACTTATTAGCACGGGCATGTAAAATGCATAGCTTCATCCTTGAAGCCCAAATATGCCATTTTCAAATTGATGCCAAAATAGATATATGTCAATATTAAGATTAAGGTTAAACTTTGAAGTATATACCGTCTGTTCTATCCCACCTTTAGACTAAATGCTAAAATCAAGTAACCTGATTTACTCATCTGAATAGGAAGTGAAGTATTGTTGTTTAATTTCCATGTAAGGTAATTTCGTATTTGGCCTATATATGATATAAATTACAAGGAAATGATGATGTTTTGGTATCAATTAGCATTCCATTTGACATCATTGGTCAATTCCTGTTATAACTAGATGCAAACACAGATTGGCATATATGCATACAACCAAATTTTTCAGATGGGTGCCAAATCCTGCATTTGTCCAAAATGACGATTAAACGTATATACCGTAAAATGGGGTTACTTTAACCGTTCTGTACTACTTTGGCCGCCAAATGAGAAAAAGATTCAGTATCCTGTATCTGTCCAACCAATAGAGATACCAGGAAATTTCTTTTTGCATCTGATAACTTGTCTACTTTTTATGTACATTAATTTTGTTTCAATATCATGATGCCAGTGCTTCTTGTGAAGGCCATGCTGGGAAAAAGCAGATTTGCCAAAAAGTGTGATTTTGCAGGGAAGTGTCTACTTTTTTAGGGTGGGTTAAGTGCAAGGTTATGCAGTGAAAATTGTTGACGATTTTTTAAAAAGATAATATATCACAGATTCAAACAACACAGGATTTGTTCATATGTTATGAATTTAGTGAGTTTAGGGCTATGGCCAATATTACTCCAAATCCCCAAGTCAGTGTTGGGGTTACTTCGGCCACCCCTGGAAATGGAAATTGGCAAGAGTTGGAACAATTAATTTGTAGTTAATAGCAGTCAAGGAGGTATAAACCTTGATTTGACAAACTGATGTACGACCCTGAAAATTATGTTGACTGCTGTAGATAGTAAAAAAATACCATAATTGGTCCAAAGCAATAATTGCAATTTATGTCTTTAACAAGCATAACTTAGTGATGATGTGCTGGCTGCTAGGGAAGCTGTGAAGCAAAACAGACATATGATTTCATCCAAAGTAGCATTAGACAAAGTTATTTCATCATGGATTATTTTTTATGGTGTTTGTGTTTGTTACACCAGTGAATTAATTACACCAAAACTTGAAAATTAGAATAGAAATGTAAAATGTCTTATGACTGATAATAATTGTTTTAAAATGACACCTTGTACGACTGGCAGCATATCTTACATTCTTGTGACCTAAAAACTATTTTCACACTATTTTCACACTATTTTCACACTATTTTCACACTATTTTCACACTATGTCATTCTGAATTAGGAGGCAGTTGTACACCCCCAAAAACCTTTCTTTCCTTCATTTATAATTTTTTGGAATATTGAAATAAAAATTAATCACAAGTACCTTTTCGCATTAAGTTTTCATCCAATAATGCCAAATAATTCACCGGCCCTCTTTTATAATGCTTATATATCTGAGTGTGCCAGAAATTGACATCTGCTAGCCCAGTTCAGTGATCAGGCTATTCATGTAAAACACCCACCACTATCTATACAAAGCAGGCAGACATGAACGATGAAGTGCGTGCCCAGGGGCATATCTAGAAGTGGCTGGAGGGGGGGGGCACTACATGGGGTCAATACGGGGCGCTCTGCGGCTTTTCCTATCTCTTCCATGTTAATTTTTGATCTGAGGGGGGGGGGGGCATAGCCCCCACTAAATACGCCACTGAGTGCGGCTGTTTTAGGAGCATGGCACTTGCAGTGTGCAACGGAAACAGAACAACCACAATTAACATAATATATATTATCTGAATAACTAGAAATAAAGAGATGATAATGGCTCGTTACCATTTTTGGTAAAATGTTGAGAAATCGGATATTGATGTGTCGTTGATGTTTGGAGCTGGCGTGCTGGCATCTTTAGAAGCAAAAAAATTATTTTTTAAGAGAGAGAGACTTTTTCAGACTGCGTAAAAAACTATTATTAATTTTTGTTTCGAAATTGTGTTTATGACTGTGAGCAAGATTTTCATTTGTCGTTATAATAATTAAAAATGCGGCCTGGCAATTTTCATGAAAGTGATAGTCATGTCTCTGCATACAGCTAAATATTGCAACAAGGTAGAACTCTTCAGAGTCAAAGGACCACCGTGAGGGAAAAAAGCGGGAAGGTATCATCATCATCATACTATCATCATCATCATCATACTATTAATTCACGCACCCCTTACGCTACTCCAGCCAAACTACTCATTGCTCACTTATGAAATCTTGCAAGCAGATTTTAAGTATCCTCTACAATGTCCTTAGCCATGTTTCATGTTCAAATTACAGTCAAAGAAATTTCCGTCATCTTTTCCCATAATCTAACCATAGGCCATTAAGAAACACCCTTTCTTTTCCTCCTTCCCTTTCATACATGCTTTCACGGGTCTTATGCTAGTACTATTAATTCATGGACCCCTTAGTCCCTTACGCTACTCCAGCCAAACTACACTGTAAAATTTGAAAATTTGAGTCAGCTTAAACGATTGAGTGAGACGGTTGCACAATTTGTTTGAGCTGACACAGCTTGTTGTTTTGAGTTATGATAATCTTTATGTTGTCGTAACTCAGAACAACAAGCTATGTTGGCTCAAAGGAATTGTGCAACCATCTCACTCAATCTTTTAAGCTAACTCAAAATTCAAATTTTACAGTGTACTGATAGCTCACTTAGGAAAACTCGCAAGCACCTTTTCTGTATATTCTACAACGTCCTTAGCCAGGTTTGATGTTCGAATTACAGTCACAGAAATTGACGTGAAGTTTTCCCATAATCTAACCATAGACCATTACAAGTAGAATTATTCAATGCCAACAGTTTTGCTCTTCTGGCCTATTAAAACATTCAACTGCCCAATCATCATATAATCATTCGTTTAGCTTCGGGCAATCTTTTCTGAAAAACGTCTCAACTAACCTGCATCTCCCCTACATGACTCTGACAGATAAACTTCAAAGCTGCGCGCATATAAACTCCTCAAGACCAGCTAATGTCTGGAACTAAATCTAAATCTCAAACGTACTGTAATATAGCAAGATTCAGAGTAAGCTCTCATAATTTGAAAATTGAAGCGGACAGACACAATATACCAAAATCCCCAATATAGAGCACACTGTAAAATCGGAGGCACTGATTCAGCTCAATTGATTGAGTGAGATGGTTGCACAAGTTGATTGAGCTAACATAGATTAATGTTTTAAGCTGAGATAACTCAAAATACCGAACTGAGATAGCTCAAAATACTAAGCTATGTTGACTAAGGTATTCAAGCTGAGAAAACTCAAAACAATGAGCTGTGTTGACTTACAGCTCAAAATATTGAGTTTTGTTGACTTATTGATCCAAGCTGACAGAACCCAAATTTTGAGCTGTGTTGACTTATTTTCGTTGTTTTTGATTTATATTTGTGTGACCTGTCTTATAAAGTTATTTATGAATACGGGCTGTAATCCCAAAATATTGTTTGATCTCTCAAGGGGATCCACCTGATCCAGTATGCTACATTTTAGCACATCATGGACAGGCCCAAGATGTATTCAACACAGACCATTGCATCACAAAGAGATTTAAAAATTAATTTCTTGTTAATAAATCCCAATGGCCTGAGGCTCATCTGAGTTGGTATACAGTGCTAGAAGCCTATATTTGAACACACTCTGACTTGGAAATGTTGGTTGACGTGTGAAAGCATGCATCTAATTACTCCCACAAATTAATTTAAGAGCTCTAGATAAAGATAAAAAAGTGACCAGCTAAAGTGGTGTGCTACTCATTTTTTTCTCTGGGATAGTGAAATATAAATTTTCTTTTTTCTTGTAGGTAAATAATTATTTAAAACTAAATGCAGTGTTATGAGAAGTGCTTGTTATAGATGGCGCTATATGTGGCATGACTGAGATGTCAAGCTATCTGCAACAACTGAAGCTTTCATGTTTTCACAGCTTAATGTTATGATTTGTTTGGACAACTTACAGCATTGAGCTATCATACCTTGACAACTTATAGGATTGAGAGCTCTATCATAGCTTGAAAATTATTAACATTCTCAGACAGCTCAAATTATTGCTTCAACACAGTTTTCAACACTGTAAATTCTGAAATTCTGAATTAGCTCAAATGATTGAGTGAGACGGTTGCACAATTTGTTTGAGCCATGATAGCTTGCTGTTTTGAGTTATGATAATCTTTATGTTGTTATAACTTGCAAACAACAAGCTATATTGGCTCAAAGGTATTGTGCAACCATCTCACTCAATCAATTAAGCTAAATTCAAAATTTACAGTGAAATTTTACAGTGCAAAAAAAAAAAAGCAGTACGCTTAAATTTCTTCCTGCACCTGCATATTCTGCAATAAATTCTGCAGTTCTGCAAAAAATTCCAGAATTCTGCAGTTTGGCAGGAAACAGCAGAATTCTGCAGAATTCTACAGTTCTGCAAAAAATTGCAGAAAACTGCAGAATTCTGCAGAAAACTGGGGTTTTGATGCTCATCTGCAATGAATTAGAACTTCAGCTTGTAAAATGACATTTTTGCGAGCTGACCGTTCGCCGAAAAATGTGTCGTACGGCGAAAAGAAACAACGACAGACAAAGACTGACTACTGCAGTCTATAGACCTGGTTGTAGGGTACCTGAAACTTTTTTCTGAATGAAATTCGGTTGAGAATTGGCCGAGCAGAGAGGCAGAACGTCCATGGAAGTTTATTTTGATAGAGGTCATTCCACAAACTGCTACCTGGTAGAACTGCAGAATTCTGCAGCTTCCTGCAGAACTGCAGAATTCTGCAGATTTTTGCAGAAGTGCATAGAAAATCTTGTCACAGGCACTGGTGATTAGTAAACTGGACTACTGCAACAGACTAACAGTCTGTTACTGGGCTGTCCCAAAACTGAACTTCAGAGACTTCAGTATATATCCAAAATATGTGTGCCAGGTTTATAACTGGATTACGTAAATATGACCACATCACTCCGACATTGCCTTCACTCCATTGGGTGAAGATCTCCTATCGCGTGGAATATCAAGTGCTTCTGCTTCTCTATAAGTGCCTGAATGGCTGTGGCCTAATATACCTAACTGATAGGATACAGACAGCACATAACAGACCATTGAGATCTGCTACCTCAGGCAATCTACCAGTACCGAGATGTAAGCTGTCAAGGACTCTGAAAAAAAGTTGTTTTATGCAGGCAGCGCCACATTTATGGAATGAGCTCCCTGGAAATATTAAAAACTCAAAGACACTTGAAGAATTTAAGGCAAAACTGAAGACTTCACATTTTAGAAGATGCTCCTGCTGATGTAAAGCGCCTTTGGTAGTACCTGCATAAAAGTGTGCTATATCAAGTCGATGGTAATGGTAACTGTAACGGCATAAAACCTCCCAAGCTGCATAACTCCTACAGAATTACAGATTTTGCTGCACAAACTTTTAAGAAACACTGCAATGACTGAGGACTACCAAAATCCCGACCCCCAAACGACAACCCCCCGAACCACGTTTCCTTGGTAGTGGCAAGCCCCATGTCAGAGAGGTCTGAACTTTGAAGATGCATTGCAATAAACTACAGGAAGTAACAGAGGTTCAGAAATCATGCAGGGAGCTGCAGAACTGCAGAATTCTGCAGCTTCCTGCAGATTTTTTTTTGAAACTGCAGAATTCTGCAGTTTTTTTTGCAGAACTGCAGAATTCTGCATTTTTATTGCAGAACTGCAGAATTCTGCAGTTTTTTGCAGAATTCTGCAGATTTTTGCAGAAGTGCATAAAACCTCACAAGCTGCATAACTCCTACAGAATTACAGATTTTGCTGCAGAAACTTTTCAGAAACACTGCAATGACTGAGGACTACCAAAACCCCGACCCCCCAAACCACAACCCCCCAAATCAATGTTTCCTTGTTAGCGGCAAGCCCAATGTCAAAGAGGTCTGAACTTGGCAGATGCAATACACTGGAGGAAGTTACAGAGGTTCAGAACTGCAGAATTCTTCAGCTTCCTGCAGAATTCTGCAGATTTTTGCAGAACTGCAGAAAGAAATTATATACTCCTCAGAAAATGTGATAAATATGACACAGATGAACTTTAAATCCATCCTTAATTCTAACCTGCAGTAATGTCCCATGTAGATATTAGCTCAGCTTTTATGTAAAGTTAGTAGCCTAATTCCTAACATGACAGCGAAACACTTTGATATAGAATTAAAGTGGACTGGGGCACTGTGAAAATGGTACTTTGTGACTCATGATAGCCGATGAAGTGTCATCTTCTCTACTTTCAACGTGGGAAACATAGAGGCTGTTTGATTAGTCATGATCAAGAGTAAGCCATTTGACTTCTCATAACAAATTTTAGAGTGAAAGTCAAATGCATAATCTTTTCGTTTGGCTGTCACCAACAAGTGGGATAAGTCTCCTTCAATCAAATTAACATTGAAAGTATTGGGTTTGATCATGACAAATCATCAGCATGATGACACACGAAGTGTTATTTTCACAGTGCCACAGTCTCCTTTAATTCAATATCAAAGTGTTTCGCTGTAATTATCTCGATGAAACCCGACAATTGATTTTTATTCTGTTGGACTAAAGGCCTGAAATCATACAAGCAGTAGGTTGAACTACAGTGTAAGTTCCTTGCTAAATGAAGTTATGAAGTGATAAAATGTATTAGGGAAAAAATCAAGGAAAAAAATCAAGTATTTAATCTTAAGTCTCTCTGTAGATGTAGAGTAGTTGTCGATTTCTTTTATTTTTATTTTTTGCTGACACATGTATCTTTTTGATATTCAGATTGTCAAATAAAACTTTCAGGTTATCAATTCGCCCTGTTTTCTGACAACCAAAGTCAACTTACTGGCTAATAACCTGCTAATAATAGGCTATTTCATTACCTAGAAATTAATCAGGAACTTCCTGTAGTATGTTCGCAAAAAAGTGATGATAAAGCTCCTAGTTTAAATAAACAACCTGTATATTGTTTCCCGTATCTTGTAAATTAAGCACACTTCATTATTTATCTGATTATTTGTAAACAATACTGGGAATGATTAATCATATCACAATCAGTTGTGCTATTTATAATCAGTGCGCTGGAGTGTAATTACAATATAGATGGATTGATGGATGATTGGAGCTTTATGTCCTTATTTATGCTCTTGGCAGGCTAATTAGGACAGGAGGAGGACATGGCAATGATCGAGTCAAATGATGATTGAAACGGCCGTCCAACATAGGCCCAGATGACCAGACAAGAGCTGGATTCCAACCTTGGACTCGGTGACTGGGAGCAATTGGCAGCCAAGCATGCTACCACTAGAGCAATCCTCCCCCTATTAGCCCCAGTTTCAATATATAGATTAGGCGATACTTACCGAAACTGGTAAATAAGACAATTTCATTAAATGAGCTGGTAGAAGTTCTGATACAATAAAAAGTAAATGAAGCTGAATTTGATCGCAGTTTTCCTGTGTACTCATTACCCAATTTGAACTGTAGTAAGCAGGGGAGATCCATAAAATTTTTGGTGGAGGTCTTTTGGTTTATCATGTCACCGAACACATAGCCCTCGACATAATGCGACTCGGCACTGTAATAAATATCATCGTTAAAACATGTACAAGTCCTCTCTATTTGAAACAATAATGCATTGAAGCATGCACGCCCAATTTTACAAATGCCGAAACATTTAGCAGAAAAAAATAAGTCTACTCCACAGTAGATAGATGAACACAGCTTATTTGCTACTTTTCAACCATTTATTTGCTACTTTTCAACCATTTATTTGCTATTTTTCTACCACATATTTGCTACTTTTCAATCACTTATTTGCTATTTTTCAACCACTTATTTGCTATTTTTCAACCACTTATTTGCTACTTTTCAACCGGTTATTTGCTACTTTTCAAACATCTATTTGCTACTTTTCAACACTTAATTGCTACTTTTCAACCACTCATTTGCTACTTTTTAACCACTTATTTGCTACTTCTCAACCACTTATTCGCTACTTTTCAACAATTTATTTGCTACTTTTCAACCGGTTATTTGCTACTTTTCAAACATCTATTTGCTACTTTTCAACACTTAATTGCTACTTTTCAACCACTCATTTGCTACTTTTTAACCACTTATTTGCTACTTCTCAATCACTTATTCGCTACTTTTCAACCATTTATTTGCTATTTTCTGAGCCAGTTTTCAGCAAAATTTTGACAACTTTTCAGCTACTCTTCCACTATGTTTCTGAGTTTCACCAATTGCTTTTGTTTTCTGTTACTCTTTTTTACTGCTCAACTACTTTTCAGCTACCTTAAACTGTTTTCTTAATTGTTGCCTCTATCAAATTACTTTTGAGTTACTTTTCAGTTGCTTTTTCAATTACTTTTGAGATACTTTTAAACTTATTTGAGATACTTTGAACATACTTTGCAACTACTTTTAAGACACTTTGAGCTACTTCTCTACCTTTTCAGCAGCTTGTCAACTTTGTTTCAGTTACTTTTTACATGCTTTTCAGTCAGTTCTTGACTTCATGTTTTAAATTCACTGTCAATTGCTTTTTCAGCTACTTTCTAGTTACCTTCCAGGTGCAGTTCAAATACTTTTCAGCTATTGTGTTACTGTCACTGCTCTTCAGTTGCTTTCAAATGACATTTCAGCTAATTTTCAATATCTATTCTGTTTCCTTCAGCTACATTTGAATCTGAGAGAGTGATGTTTTGTTTAGCGACCCTGTAACCCTGTTGGGGTATGAAGGTCTACTTTTGAATCTACTTCATCTAGGTCCCAATTACTTCCCAACTGTTTTTTTAATTTGGTTACTTTTCATTTTCCTTTCAACTAAGCCAACTTCTCATCTACTTTTCAGTTACTTTCAGTCTGGTACAAATTTTAAATTTCAATTACTTTTCAGCTACCAAGTAACATCTTATCAACTACTCTTAAACTACATTTTTTTGAAGCTACTAAGCTATTTTTGGAGTACTTTTCAGCAGATTTTTAACTACATTTGTTGTTAACTACCTTTTTGCTTTTCGGTATACTTTTCATTTATTAATTTTCAATTACCTTCAAATGTTTTTTTTTTTCAATACTTTCAATCTTTTCAGCTGTCATTCAATGTTCAACTACAGTTTAGTTTTCAGTTATTTGTGACTACTTTTCAGCTTTTATTCAACTGCTTTTCAATTGCATGTCAGCTAATTTTAACTTTTTAACTTTTTGGTTATACATACTTTCAATTACTTTCAAAGGTTTTTTAGCTACTTTTCAGGGCCAGTGTTGGCTCAAACAAACACTCTTTAAAGTTAACCACAGGGAACTATTTCTTCTTCTCACTTTACATTGCAGGTCCTCTGGCCGATCACTGAGTTATGGGCCGACCAAATGATCTTTGTGAGGGGGGCTATGGATTTTAGGCGGAAAAAAAAGCTTATTTATCATCAGATGTGTCAGGAATATAATTACACTAATTGACATATATATTTATATCCTATTTCTCTGTACCAAATCAGGTACAAGTTCAAATCGATCTGTCCACTTTTGTCAACAAATGTTCAATCCGTGAGAATTCAATTAAATTTGCTGAATAATTAAATATAATTTTGTTGTTGATTATTAATTTATAATGAGTGGGTTCACTCCAATGGATTACTCATAGAAAAAATAATTGTATTAATTCTGTTCATGTTTGATTAATTGATTAGTGACGTTTCTGCTTTGTAAATTGTAGTTGTAAGTTGATTAAGATAATTTGTTTAAAAAAAAACTTTTGTAATGGTGGAAACTGTAGGTACCAAAAAAATGCCTGTCGTGATGACGGTAATTGAATTTTCCGAAACGACTCATAAAATATAATCAAAATTGCATATTTGAATGAATTAAATAGGTGTCCTACTTTTTAACAAGAAAATCTTTTGAAAAAGAAGATATGCTGGTTGTAGCAATGATATATTTGAAACGTGAAAAAATTATTAATTTTTACAAGTAGGCATTTTTATTCAACAAATAAATCTATAAATTTTAACATTATAAATAGGGCTACTAGAAGTTATGAGTTGTCAATATAACTCAAACCAGTGATGTAAATTGTGTGCTGTGTAAGTGCTTCATCATATTGATAGATTTATTAATGAGACATCTAATATAACATGCTTCTTTATAAATATTTCAAAAATTCAGCAGAGAAAAAGCCTTTGTGTTTTTGTGTTCAGTCAAAAACTATTTGGTTAGAAGTATATGAAAGACCTTTTTTTTAAAAGAATTTGAAAATTGTATGGCCCAGCCTGGAATTGAACGCTGGCCAGTGGGGTGGAAGGCAAGCACTCTACCAACATCGCCACTGGGCCAGCGATGACTGCTGTCTTTTTTTAGGCTGACCTTTCAAAAGGCAGTGCCATAGATGTTTCTGAACCTCCCAGCACGTGCCTTGGGCCCTTAGCCAAGATTAAATCAGAGTGTTAACTTGGACTTATTACTAATTGTGTACAAAAATACAAGTGGAATGATTGCAGAATCAATTCATGTAATCCACAGGCCATGATCAAGCAGAAACACAAGGATTCAAAGTCTATATTTAGAATTCTGACTGCTATTCCTGGTCACATGACAAGTGTCGTCCACTAGTCTGTATCAATCATGACAACTCACCTCCAGTTTAAATTGTACAAAAAACAATTTTGCGCTGATCAATCATCAATTTCCGAAATGGCAGGTGTATTTTGAGATAAATGCAACAACTTGAAGTATTTGCAATGATAAGTTATTTGTCAGTGCTCCAACTTATATCACTAAAAGCTGGGGTGAACTTGTGTTGACACTTTTCAGTATGGGGTGCCCAGTAAACTGCTGGTATTAATGGCTAAAGATATGCCATAATACATATTTTCTTACAGCCCAATGGAACCAGCATAAAAACTGGTACTGGTAGAAAACCTGGGTGAAAACATTTTACGATTCTTTCGAGGGCATATTTGTAAATGAGACCCACTTTTTCCCCTTTGAACAGTTGATCGAGCACTTCTTCCATTTAGCCAACAAATTATTGGTAAATTGTTTTGAGAAATCACATGATAACTGGTGGATATTTGATGGAAATCAACACTTAGTTAAAATTTTCAATCAGCTTTGATCACTTTGCTACGTGATTATCATGTGAAATCATGTGAAAACATTTTTTTGCATTACCTCCCCACCCCCTCGGGCCTTTATGTCATTAAAGAGAAAACGAGCCAGTTGCATGATGCAGGTTGGGCTATAAAATGCACTTGTTAAATTTGGCTTATATATCAAAAGCCGACTGCGTGAGAACAAGTGAAAATTTACTATCACTATCACTTTTTATGCTGGTTCCATTGGGCTGTAAGAAAATATGTATTATGGCATATCTTTAGCCATTAATACCAGCAGTTTACTGGGCACCCCATACTGAAAAGTGTCAACACAAGTTCACCACAGCCTTTAGTGATATAAATTGGAGCACTGACAAATAACTTATCATTGCAAATACTTCAAGTTGTTGCATTTATCTCAAAATACACCTGCCATTTCGGAAATTGATGATTGATCAGCGCAAAATTGTTTTTTGTACAATTTAAACTGGAGGTGAGTTGTCATGATTGATACAGACTAGTGGACGACACTTGTCATGTGACCAGGAATAGCAGTCAGAATTCTAAATATAGACTTTGAATCCTTGTGTTTCTGCTTGATCATGGCCTGTGGATTACATGAATTGATTCTGCAATCATTCCACTTGTATTTTTGTACACAATTAGTAATAAGTCCAAGTTAACACTCTGATTTAATCTTGGCTAAGGGCCCAAGGCACGTGCTGGGAGGTTCAGAAACATCTATGGCACTGCCTTTTGAAACGTCAGCCTAAAAAAAGGCAGCAGTCATCATTGGCCCAGTGGCGATGTTGGTAGAGTGCTTGCCTTCCACCCCACTGGCCAGGGTTCAATTCCAGGCTGGGCCATACAATTTTCAAATTCTTTAAAAAAAAAAAAAGGTCTTTCATATACTTCTAACCAAATAGTTTTTGACTGAACACAAAAACACAAAGGCTTTTTCTCTGCTGAATTTTTGAAATATTTATAAAGAAGCATGTTATATGAGATGTCTCACTAATAAATCTATCAATATGATGAAGCACTTACACAGCACACAATTTACATCACTGGTTAGTTATATTGACAACTCAGAACTTCTAGTAGGCCTATTTATAATGTTAAAATTTATAGATTTATTTGTTGAATAAAAATGCCTACTTGTAAAAATTAATAATTTTTTCACGTTTCAAATATATCATTGCTACAACCAGCATATCTTTTTTTTGAAAAAGATTTTCTTGTTTATGGATGACGGTGATATGTCAAGACACGAATTCATATGAAATGATAATGTACTTCATATCAATCGAAGAACATAATTATCATCTATATAAAAACACTCAATAGAATTAAAGGTTAAAATTGTTTATTTCTATTTGGGCAAAATTTTAAAAAAACTTCATCCAAAATATTCATGGTTACAATGTAATACAGTTCCATTTTCACCTGAATTACTTCTGTGTTCAAATCATTCATGCTTGACAATGTGCTCTCGCTTTTGCTTGGCTAACATTTATACACAACAAAAAAACATTTATACATAGCAAGAAATGATGTTGGCAAAATTCATAGGCGTACGGGACAGGCGTTTCGCGGGGGGCTGTTGCTATTTTGCCCTGAAATTTCAACATGGCACGGATGTGACCAGGGCAATGGATCTGCCCTGATTGGTCAGGATTTGCCCTGATATATAGTGGGTCAGGGCAAAAAGCCCGGGTTAGGTGAGAGGTCCCCCCCAGGATTATATCAAAACTTACATTTTAAGAATATTGCATTCGTTGTTGCAAAAATTGTGTAAGACTGTTGCCATAGCAACCTACATCTTTTAGGACAGTACGGCAAAATTATGACACAAAATAAGCGATAATCTCTGAACAAAGTTGCAATTTGACTGTGAAAATCAGCAATGCCTACCTTGCTATTTGTAGGGACCTCAGATCTGTGTTAAAAGCTCCAAATGAAGAAATACTTTACATGGAAAGTCCCGAACTTATTGGCCATAAAGTATCAGCAAAGTGCTTTGTCATCAATTTATGTGTAATACAGTGATGCAGCTACATGAGTTTCTGGAGGGGGCCAATAGGAAGTTGGACTTGCAGAGACACTTTCCTTATGGTAGGAGTACCTTCCTGATACACCTCCTATATTAGGAGGGTGTTAATACCACAGAGGAGGTGTCTGTGAGCACAATTTTAATATCAAGTATTTATTGCCCCCTCTTGATATGGAAGTAGCTACACTCCCATAGCATCAAGGTCATGGTTGAGTGAGCAGCTGCTTGGTGTTCATGGTTGAGTGATTGGGGACCATATCCAAAGCCCACCTGGAGCATATCCAATAGAAGCTCATAGAGATTTCCTTCAGAAAATTGGTTAAATATAAGTACTGTATATGTATATACAGTAGTCAACTTTTGAAGTGGATCAAGAATTTACATATAATTTATATTAACACAAAAAAAATATGAGTAAATGACCTAAGTGCGGTATGTTGGCGTGATGTCTTGGCAATGTTTTGGCCGACAAAACTTCATGCTTCACTAATTTTTTAACCTTCAAAACGATGATTGTTTGTCACAAGGTGCAAAATGGTCTGTAACACTAATAAGCAATGGCAACCTTAATTGAAAACAGGTTGTCATTTTTTTTGTAACTGTGCAATAAACCAGGCATTGTTTTGTTAACTCAATTGAGCTCAACTTTTGATTTGATTCACTATTTTCAAAAATCTGTGGCTTTTCCAATGGATATGAACAATTTCACCAAGTGGGGGAGCCACCGGCTGGGGCATACTTCATCAAGTGACTGGAGAAAATTTGTTTTTTCAATCATATTTAGTAGACAATTGAGGACTTCTTTTTTTAACATTTTCACAGTTTAGGTTCCTTCGGTCCAATTCGACATTGTTTGAGTGACCAAGGCTCTGAAATCACCACTCTATTTTGGTGTTGCTACAGTGTATTCACTAGTGTGTGACAAGTCATTTTGCACCTTGCTTCAAACAATCGCGTCTGGTGACTATCAAAGTCACCAAAGCCTAACAATCTCGTTCAAGCACATTACCAAGATATCAAAGTTAACATTTCACACAAAATTATGCAGCAACAAGAACTGATGTCAGAATTGTTACGATGTAAATTCTTGATCCACTTCAAAAGTTGACTACTGTATATAAAAATTTGGGATGATATAATAGATGTGGCCAAACAACACTGTATGAAAATATTATATATTCAACTCCTCAAAACTCCTGTGATTTTCATAAGCACATGAAAGTTGTAATAATCCAAATATGCAACCCAGCATTAGTTTGATGTTATAGAAATAGAAATTTCATGTTCATGACAAAGAATATTAAAGGGCTTCTCATTGCCTGGTTTGTTGTCTGTGTTTGTAACACCTGTAAATAGGCATGCCTAACAATGAGGTAACTAAATGTGAAATCACAGTTGGTACATTGGAGGTATATGTAACTACACATGCATAACAAATCAACAGAATATTATAAAAATAAAATATGTGTTTGAAGAAATTTCATATTTCATACAAAGGTTCCTACAATTCTTTTTTTAAAGAAATTTCTTGTTTACAAATGAAGTATATCAGTGGAAAGGACATTTTCATTATGACCCTGGTGTCTTATTTTTTTAATTTAATGAAATTTTGTTAAAAAGCCTGCTTGATGCCTCAACATTGTCAAGCAAAATTGTGACGTTATCAAGAAGCAATTTGCCGCGTAAATCACTTAAACACTTGATCCAATCTCTGCAGGGCTGCCTGGGGCAATATAAAAACTTTTATTCAACAACGAAATATCATAAAGATACATGTGTCACACAAAAAATATAATGAAATGAAAATAGCTTTCCGGGTACAAAAATTGGGTTCTAACTTTTCATGAAGCGGATTTATCTAAAATGAGGATAATTTCGAATTTGCGGGCCGACGGAATCCTGTATCGATCAAATGTATCGATGATACGTATCGTTTCGAAATTCAGCAAGGGCACAGAGACCAGGTTGCAACATGAAAATGCAGGAAAGTCTCAATGCAATGTGTTCTATCTCTAGACAGCCTCTGGAATTTTAATGTCAAATTTAGGGAATATGTGATTTATCTAGCAAGGAATTAAGCCCCATGCAGGTTCGATAAAATTATTTTACAGATTCTTATACTTTTAGGCTACTTCACTTGAATAAAAGTTTCTTTAAAACATACGAAATGAAAAAAATGGTAGCTGCAAGGCATCCAAATATTTTGTCTGAAATGAGCAAAAATACTGTGCCCATTTTTGACATTTATCTGATCAAATTACACATAAATTTGATCAGGATGGACCATTTTTTGTTTGAACATTCTAAACAAACTTTTGAGAATTTCTTTACGTATACTTGTCTATCTTATTCTTACATTATTGTGAGCAGTGATGGAAATTTTTTGTGTGGGAGCTCTGGGGCACGGCAGCGGGGTGTCATTCCAAATTTTTAAAAAGGAAAAAATTCTGCTTCCAGTGTATAATTTTGGCCAATTTTTCCTGGGGACTGACAAAGTGACTAAGATAATTGTAATTTAACCACTGATCATTGGCCTTGGGGGAGCTATAGCAGGGCAGAGCTTCCCCGGTTTGATCAAGCGAGCTCTTTTTCCCCAAGCTTCCCGCATTTCCATCACTGATTGTGAGGCTCAACAAATTTCTATTTGTTATGCCTTATTATGGGCTGGACTGGCTGGTGCCTGGTGAAGTTGTCTGCTTTGATCTCCCAAGAAGATTAACCCAGTTAGCTGACCTAAGACGAAAGTAGCATCATTTCTAAACAAGAAAATCTTTTTGAAAAAAAAGATATATGCTGGCTGTAGTGATTATGATTTCAAAATTTACAATAAGAGTATGTTTTGCCAAAAGAATTTTAAAATATGGTATAAGAGAAACTACAGATGAACCCATGATATGGTATAAGAAGCTATAAGAGGAATTATAGATGAACCCATGATAGATCTATCTATCAATCTCTCTATCTCTCACCCTCTCTATCTCTTCATCCCAAGGGGGGGCATCCGATACTCCGGAGACACCAACTATACTTTTTCTATATCTCTCTCTAACTAGGTCTGGAACACACATAGTATATCATGGGTTCATCTATAAATCCCTATCCCTACCGGCTAATATTGCAGTTAAATCTTGGCTTGCTTGATCACTGCTGGCCAAGCTTTACACACATTCCCTGGCCATCCTACTCACCCAAACTATCCACCTATCCTTATTTTTTTGTCCAACCTTTCTTCTGCCACCTTATGAACTTATTAATACTCTCTTATTTACGAGTTCTATGCCACTTCAAAATTGCCACCAGGAGTGCATGGATCTCTCAAAAGCTCCCAAACCAGACATTACATTTTCTTTACAAAAGTATTCCCCTGCTTTCAATAATGACACTACACAAGTAATACTTTGGCAACCTCTAAACCGCTATCATAGGCTAATTGTTTCACCATATTTGTCATTTTAGAAGAAAGTTTATTCTTTATTCATTTACTACGAAACCAAATGCTGCTACATGCTCAGTGCTCACAGATACACTGCAGCACACCTGCCGGAGGAGGGCTCAACTATCTTCATCCTCAAATTCTGTACCATTCATTCACTGCCACACATGACATTGTCCCTCAGTACTTTCATACATGTTATAGTTTCATATGGAAACTTTCAAGTGCTTTTACTTTGAAGATCATAGGCTACAGATTTACAATATTAACACAAACTTTAACGTCAATTATTGTATACCAATTCAACCATCACTTTCCCCTCCACATTCCACATATTTGCACTCATTTCACCCTGCCTCTGCAACATTCACACCTAAATCCCACATTATTTCACCATTTCCACTATCAACTTTCATTATCACCAAATGGCTCTATGCCTCTGTATATATATTGCATACGTCATATATATACAACAACACAACATAGCTCCACATCATATGTATCTCTTCACATATATCTTAGAAGCATGGAGACTGACAGACACAAATCAGCATAAAAACCTATCTTTCATTAATTTTTTGCCATGGGCAATTTCTAGTCCTCTTAATATCTAAATATAAAATCTAAATATAAAAGTGCTAACTCCCTTGGCTCCATGTCTCAGGCATAACTCTATCACAGTTCTCTGCTCACCTATCAAACTTAGCATGTGCAACATCACTGACATTTACTTTGTTTTGCAATAGTCACTGTACTTCAACAATTCCTAATTGCTATGAAATCCACCTTCATTTCACACCTTCTGCACCAACATTTCACCAATGTCCATAAATGGCTCATAGGCTTTCTGCCAAGCTCCCCAGGTGGCAACATAGGTCAGCCATTCCAGACAACACATGCAGGTGCTGCCACCCCAGCATGGCTCATGAATACAAATGGTATTATATCTCCACACCAAAATTTGCATGAACAAAACATTCTATGTTTCTCATTTATAATCAATTTCTTGCAAATTAATTACTCAAAGGCCACAACCATTTATATAATACTGTCACGCTTTATGTTTATCAATACCATACTGTTATTTCCAAACACACACAACCCAGTCTAAGGGGCTCAAATACTCGCTTGCAACGGGTTTTCTAGTAGCTTCTTATACCTGCTCTGCTGATCTACACTAACTTGTGTATTGTATTGACTGTTATTTTTATTCCTATGACAGTTTAGCTGGAATTTGGCAAGTTCATGTGGGGGAGCATAGGTTCAATATGACTCACTATTAATTAATAAGTCACTATTTAAAACTGTCAATCCCTAACTGTTAATCAGGCATCCCTTACTGCTGTTCATCAGTTAGTCACTACCTGTTAGTCATTAAGTCCATTGTTTTGGTAGTTACTATTTGTTAGTCACTAAATATGTTATTCAATCACAAACTGTTAGTTAGTCAAAATCTGTTAGTCAGTGAGAAACTGTTAGTCAAAAACTGTTGGTGGAAAAGTGTTAGTTTGTGAAAAAGTGTTAGTCAAAACTGTTAGTAGTCAAAACTGTTAGTTAAAAACTGTTAGTCAGTCAAAACTGCTAGTCAGTCAAAAACTGTTAGTCAAAACTGTAGTAAAAAAACTTTGAGTAGTCAAAACTGTTTTGTCAAAAACTGTTTTCAGATGTTAGTTAGTCAAAAACTGTTAGTTAGTCAAAAACTGTTGGTTAGTCAAAACTGTTGGTTAGTCAAACTGTTAGTTAGTCAAAACTGTTCGTCCAAAACTGTTGGTTAGTCAAAAACTGTAAGTTAGTCAAAAACTATAAGTAGTCAAAAACTGTAAGTCAAAATGGTTAGTTAGTCAAAACTGTTAGTAGTCAAAACTGTTAGTTAGTCAAAAACTGTAAGTGAGTCAAAAACTATTTGTAGTCAAAACTGTTAGTAGTCAAAAACTATAAGTCAAAAACTGTTAATTAGTCACTAATTGTCACTAACTGTTAGTCAGTCATCAACTGTTGGTCAGTCACCGACTGTTAGTCAGTCACCAATCACTAACTGTTAGTTGGTCACTAACTGTTAGTCAGTCACTAACTGTTAGTCAGTCACTAACTGTTAGTTAGTCATGTAAGTCAGCTAGTCCTTAACTGTTAGGAAGTAACTCTTAGTTAGTTACTAACTGCTAGTCCCTGACTATTAGTCATTTTGTCCCTAACTGTTGTTCATCAGTTGGTCACTACTGTTAGTAAGTCACTGTTGTTAGTCACTTACTGTTAGTAAGCACTAACCGTTGTTGATTCACTAACTGTTTGTTAGTCTTTAACTGCCAGTTAGTCACTAACTGTAAGTCACTAACAGTCTGTTAAACAGTTCATCACCCCAAGGATGTGCCACCCAGAAATTGGACCTATAAATAGAACAAACTGCTCTCATTACTATTCACCCCCAATTGTTACAACTCACCCCCAATTATTTCAGGTCCTGCAACAATTGTATCTGCACCAATTGGTCGATTAACGAGTGGCAGGTGTACTTTTACATCAATGCAACAATATTAAGTATTTGTGATCATAAGATCTTTTGTAATGCTCTAGCTGATATAACTAAATGGTGGGGACCAAACCAGTTGACACTTTTCAGTATAGGGCAACCAGTATAGTATGCTGGCTGCAGAGCCAATACTGTACTATAACAAATCTTGTCCTAAAGTTCAAGAAGCCAGCATAAAAAAACACTTAAGGCAGCATTTAATTATAATACATGTCACATTTTTTATGATATAATGCAGTGTGATAATAAAAATTAAATACAATCATCATGCCAAATTTAATGAAAAAAAATTACAATAAATTATCACAACCCATGGCCAATTATGTATTTGCCATGGAGCCAAAGTGCATCGCTGTAAGTCAAATTGACTTTGAAAGTATTGGTATGATCATGACAAATAATCAGCATGATGACTCACAAAGTTCCATTTTCACAGTGCAACAGTCCACTCTTTTTGCATAACAAATTTACAGACTGTAATAACATTACTGCATACAACAAAAAAAACATCAATAAGAAAATTATACATATCATCATAATTGAGACTAGATAAATGTACATAGGCAATTGTCATTCTTTGACTGTAACAACATTAACACAACATCATAGAATAATAGTTGGTTTTAAAAATCATCAATAACATGACATCAAAATATGAGAACAAGACACAATAGTATACCACATCATCATGAAAATAAAGCAACAACACCTGTACAAAAGGAGTTCAAAGGCTTGTCATCAATAATCAGTACTAAACACAGTCTGTCATCATAATATGGCGCGACAGAATCAGAATACATCATCATATAAGATCATATAAATACAATGAATATAGCACGCTGGAAGGTGGAAGCAAAATACATCATCATATAAATACAATACAAGGACTATAGCAATGATGACAGAACCAGTATACATCATCACCGAAATACAACACTATCCGGTATGCATTTTGATTTTTCCCTTTACGAGAAGTGTTCACTAGGTTCTGGCCAGTTTTTCTGACTGACCTTTCTTTTTGTAAAAAAAGTGAAGTAGGCCCATTTGAAAAAAGAAGAAGATTGTTCTGTAAATGTTCTATTCAGCTGCTAAGCAAACAGGAATACCGGTAGTAAGGCCAGACTTTTTTAATTTTTAGCTTCTCGAATCGACCGACCCAACAGATTTTCTGCCTACGGAAAAAAAAATGAGCATAACCAGAATTTTTATCAAATTGACATTATGAAAAATTGAGATTTCTTCTTTTATTTTTTCGTTCTACCGACCGACCTGAGAGAAAGTGCCTCGAGAAGATCCGAGAAGCTAAAGATCAATTATGTCTGGCCTAAATATTCTGCCGGAATAATCGGGTAGCCAGAGACTTTTGTATTTTTCCTTGCATGCTGAGGCCTTCATACTCTTCTTTGCTTCTTCTTAATTGTCTCCTTCTCAATCACTGTGTGGATTTTCTTTTGAAAAATTTGAGAAGATCTAGGCTCAAATTCAATAACACTTGTGTTTGTATTGGGAATATTACAGGTTTAAATAAAATGAAAAGCAACAAACAGCAGATGATAGGGTCTTGGGGATAGGGTACCGATGATGACAATTTATAAATTCAGGCTTCCCCCAATTCAGCGCCACTCATATTGATACATTCGCCTACAAACAAAAGCAAAAACAAGACAATAAGCGTAACAGAATAATTCTGATAATGATGGAGATAAAAATAAAATACAGTAAAGTAGTAGTGTGGCCTGCTTTAAAATTAAGAGTAACAAAAGATCAAAATTTTGGTTTACCGTGAGTAACATCTCTGTGAGATACTCTTTCGCAGAGTCCAATGATTGTTCTGCAGCATTTGCTAATAGAATGAATTTATTAGAATTGGTCACAATTGTATAAAGGACCTTTTAAAAATATTGCATTGTATAACCACATGTTCTGTCTTGCCATTGATATTGTTCACATTTGAAAAATCATTTTAAGTTTAATAGGTTTAATAGCATAATATGGATTTGACTTTAGTTAAACTGTGGATCGACCATCACCAGATCGTTTGAGCATGGAAGTGCATAATGTCTTATTTTGCAAAGAGATTCATAAAAGCATGATTACAATAAAATTTGCGTTGTTAAGTTACCTAGCATATCTGAATTGTCCTCCGATTGCAAAACTGTTCCTTTCTCATCAACGGATTCTGAGGTGCAAGCACTGGCACCAGAATCTAACTGCTGAGAAAAGACAATGCATAACATTTATATATTTGTATTGTATTGTATTTTATTTCTTTATAGGTGCAGGTACATATAAACGAAACAATAGATCATATTACAAAATGATGTCACCCAGCCTTCTAAGGCTTATCTACCACTCCATATCTATCATCTAGAAGTTACACCAGTTGCTTCCACACATAAGTATTTACATTGAGAGTAGTTTTAACAAATATGAATAATAACTGAAGTATACAAATAAAAATGAAACAAATAAATAAATATGACTAGTTAAATAAAATTGATTTCCGTTTTGTCCAAGCATTATCTATATATTCAGCAGTTTCAAAGGGCAAGTACTTCATTACATAAATAAAAATATCCTCTAATGATAAGCTTTCAACATTATCGACTCTGTTAAACAGTTTCAATCTAAAATCAGAATAAGCATTACAAACACAGATAAAGTGAAATTCATCCTCAATTAAATTACAATTGCACGCTTCACATATTCTTTCATTGACATCTATATTTCTATAGGGAAGACTGGGGCTGGTTATCACAGGGTAGGGGGTGGTGATAAATCATGGAAAAAATCAAATTGCTGAAAATCAAATGGAAACTACTTAGGTTTTGTTAAGGGTGAGAAATGGTTTCCAAAAAGGTATAATACATGTCTGTAGCATTAATATTGGTCCCTCCCAAGACCGATTGAAAGTTTTGTTATTTTTCGGTAGTATTTTGGTTACTTGCGAAGTCGCGGTTTGCTATATCTTTCGCCTAGTGATGTTAAGTTAATTTTATTAACACCATTGGCTTCAGTATGAAAAGAGCTTTCATTTGAATACCAACATGACCATTCTACCCCGTTTTTCAGGTGCAATGTACTGATAAATGCAGCGGGATAAGCTACAAAGTCAGTTCTTTTGTGGTAATTATATGGCTCCTGTAGAAATGTCGGTTAAAAATTTGCAAATCAAGTTTCTACATCAGTTTTTTCCCCAAAAATTAATGTTTATTTTTTTTTCTTACAAAATCTCCTTGTTCAATTTCATGTGGTGGACAAGATTCCATCTGACACACAAAAGTATCAATTTTGCCCTGTTTCACCCGGTATTTGACATCCAGTGATAATTTACAGGTGTATTTACATGTATATTACAGTATCACTATTAGGTCCTGGGATTCTGTGCTTTAAAGGCATATGAGCTGTGATTCATGTAATAAATCCTAAGTAAATGAGGACATGACTGATGTTAATTTGTCCAATCAAAGAATCCATAGTTCACTCTTATTTCAGTCCAAAATTGTAGTCAAAACTAAATGAGAGGTCATTTCTTTGCATCATATAACTCATCACAGTCTGTCACTTTGATAAAGTAAAAAATGAGGACCAGTTCTCTGTGAAACATGCACTTTGTTACTCATGACACACTCTAAAAACTAAAGTTCTAATAAGATACCAATATTGGTATTTAAGCTTGTCCCGTATTTTGAACACCTTTTGATTATTTAAAAAACCATTAACAATTGATATTTTCAAAAACCAGTCTTATTTGTACAAGAAAAAATCAGTATTGGTTTTTTGTTTAATTAGCAGGACGTCAGTAGTGAATATTAATGTTTCAAATTGCAGATTCTGTAATTCCATCATACAAATCCATTTATACCTACATGCATACAATAGAAAACACAATGGATTTTTTATTCCTTGAAATTTGAAATCTTTAAGATTTATTGTTAATTGAAAATTAAACCATTTCCTGCACTTACGACAACCAGTATATCACTTAAAATATCAAAAATGATTCTGCCATTATGCAACGGTGGGTATTTTAAAAGACCATTTTAAAAATGTTGTGGTATGGAAAATCCCAAATTTGATCTATTATGATCCGAATTCTGGTTTACCAGTATTTCAGCATTAGTATCAATAAATCTTTTTTTTTTCATGTTTCTCTTAAAATACTATGTAGTTAAAAGTAAATAAAAACAATAATGATTCCATGGATCCAATTTCAATTTTTATTTTTACATATACACATTCACACATTCATAATAATTGTAAATATTAATATTACAAGATTAAAATTTATTGAAAAACCAATATTGACACTCAATTATCACACAGTTTGTCCTTGGAAATAAAAAACGTCACAGCAGTCATAATGGTAATCAAACACATGAAATGAAAACATCACAGCAGTCATTGGTAATCAAACACATGAAATGAAAACATCACAGCAGTCATTGGTAATCAAACACACAAAATTAAAACATCACAGCAGTCATTGGTAATCAAAACACAGGAAAGCAGAGAATAACAAAAGTATGATGTTTGTTGTTTGTTTGTGTTTTATGCCTCTGAAGCACTTTAGTGGGTTATATCGAGGCAGGCGATCCCCGTATGATGATGAGATGAGAAGTCTGGCGCATACCCTATTAATTCAGGGATGCCCAGGGTCTTTCAGTTGCCTCAGCATAGAATACTGGATACAACCCGCCTCCATTTAATGTCACATGGGCTCGGACTAAAGTGAGTTCCCGGGGTGAGATTTGAACCCACGTCCTCAAAGCCAGTTGACAAGCGCACTTACCAATTAGGCCACGGGGGAACCTTAACAAAAGTATGAATTGGTTGAAATAAAGACACATTACATGTAGAAAACGTTATATTGTTAATCCAAAAGCGTCAAGCCAGGGTGGCAATGCCAATCGAAATGTCAGTATCATTAGTTTGTATCAAAATTCTTCAGTAGCCAATCTCGAGGATGGATGGATGGATGGAGGATTGGGGCTTACGTCCTGTATTAGTGTACTTGGTAGCCTAACTAGGACAGTAGGTGGACAATGTAATGAGTCCGGCTAGAGCGGGATTCGAACCCCAGACTCGGCGATTTGTAGTCCAGCACGCTATCATGAGTCCAACCCTACCCTCTCTGAGGATATTTTTTGTCATTATTAATGCACAGCATTGGGATGGTATGATTGTTGGTTGCAGTTTTCCTTCTCGTATTGTTATTTATGCACTTTTAGGTCAATTCGGTTGAATGAAAGATGAACGACTGTTCTTGAATCGAACCTTGACAGTGTACATCATGGGGATCCTGAAAGTGGAAATCCAAATATCACTTTTATGCAAAAAAAGAAAATTACTCAGTCAAGGTTGTCATTATATACAAATCTAATACTTTATCTGCAAAACCTTCAATGGAACTTTTGGTGTTAAAACTCCACATTTCATTACTGACTAACATTTACAAAAATTTCATTTTTTTAGTTTCCCTACAATCTGGCAGAATATGAATTCTGAATTCTTGTCTTGTCACTGTGTGCTTTACCAATAAAAGATCTCATACTGTTTGCACTCACCTCAATATTGCAAAAAGGAAGTAGATATTTTCCTTTGGTACTCTAGGCGGGGCAAGGTAACCATTTCCTGGTGAGATCTGAAATAGCAGGTAGATACATCCATGAGGAGGATAATGCAAAAAAAAAATCAAATAACTTTATTAATTAAATCAATGCCTTGGTTTTGCAACATCCCCTGTTCACTCATTATTTGACTGAATATTGGTCAAAACAAGCTCATTTTAATACAAGAGAATATCAGAATACTATACAATAAGTATTTGTCAATTGGAAAAGGTAAGGAAGAGCTATTATTCAACTTACGTACCTTGAGAAGCATTGTCTATATTTTTCCCAACTTGCTTTATGGCGCAAACTTCTTCCAAATGTAGTTTTTTGTATTAAGGGCCTCTGTATGAACATGCCATTCTTCATCTGAAACAGAAAGTAAAAAACTATCTTTTAAAATGTCAACTTACCAGTAAAAGTACTGTATGTAATTTTGCATTTTCACAGGCATACATGTATGTAACAAATTTCACCCCAGGAATAGTAAAGCACATTAGAAACACTATACAACTCAACCCAATGTGGGGTAAAAATTTGTGGGTGACTGTACCTTTGTCAGAAAAACATGATTATCAGATATGAAAATAATAATTAGAACCGGTGCGGTGCTAAAATATTCTTCGATCGGAGCTGAAATAACTTTTGAAAATTGACATTGTGGGGGTAATGTAAATGGTAAGCTTTATGAAGAAGAAGTGAGAAATGAATTTCTGTTATGAGAGAACCATTGTCTTTCTAAGAGCATCAGCAGAATTTACTTGATACAGATGTTGGGAAAGGACATGTGCAGTAAAATGAACTTTATTTTCTGTACTTGAGTACATCCCTTGAATTTTTTTTCTTGTGAGTAAACAATTTTAAAAGTACCTCCCCTGAGATGACCCCGAGCCTAGCAATATATATCTGGCAAAGTGTCCCCTCTCGCCTAGGTGACCCACTCAGGCCTTGTAAAATATATAATTTTGTGGTACTCACCCAAGGTAACCCCCAACTAGCAAAAAAAATTATTTTTTGCGAGCACCCCCCTTCCGAGGTGACCCCCTCGAGCCTTTGTAAAATATATAATTTGATAAGTACGCCGCGAGATGACCCCAGCCTAGTAATACAACTAGCAAAAAAAATGTTTTTCTTATGACTGCCCCCGCCCAGTTGACCCTCTCCGTCTTTTTAAAATATAGAATTTTCAATATACCTCCCCCTGAGGTGACCCCCAGCCTAGCAATACAATTGGCAAAAATAAAATTTATTTGCGAGTACCCTCCCCCCCGAAGTGACCTTATCGGGCCTTGTAAAATATAGAATTTTCAATTTTTTTTTTGCCAGTACCCCCCGACCGAGCTGACTACCTCGAGCCTTGCAAAATATAGAATTTTCAATACACTTCCCCTTGAGGTGACCCCCAGCCTAGCAATATAATTGGCAAAAAAAAAAAAAATTATTTGCGAGTACCCCCCGACGTGACCCCCTTGGGCCTTGTAAAATATAGGATTTAAATGTACGTTCCTGAGGTGACCCCCTAGCAATGTAATTAGCAAGAAACATTTTTTTTACGTGACCCCCCTGCGAGTACCTCCCTCCCCCGAGGTGACCCCCTAGTATGCAATATTCATAGTATTGAATGCCTTGGGTCATTGTTATATATCAAGAGCACTATCCATGTGTTTGATTTATGTATAATGTCATATATATGAACCAGACATTGTGTACACCTTACCCAAATAAACACAGTTGCATTCAGAATGCTTATTTCTTAGGAGTTTAATTAAGGAATTTAAGAAAAAAACTTACCAAGTTCTTCTCAATCTTCTGTACACTGACATGCATACTCTTCCACTGCAGTGTTGAGACTAATAAACTCTGCCTTAAACCTTCTTAAGTCTTGATTGATAAACAAACAGCTTTTCTTGTCAGGCAACATATTCACAGTTTTGTGTTCTTAGATGAGGTCAACCAGTGAGTGAGCCCTGAGAGATTATTAAAATACCTAATTGGATATTGCAGTAGCCATGACTGATATACAGCATAGTTAGTCCTCTCTCTTAAAACTTCTAAATAAAGTAACATGCATAAATTTTAAAAACATGAACCACAACATGAACATTTTAAACATCACAAATCATTGTTCCACAAGTATATTAAAAATGGATGATAATAAAGATGCTTTTTCAGAAGTTTGGTTTTTATAAATACCATAATTCCCCATGACCAAAACCAATTTTCATGAAAAATACCACTTGCTCTGAAGAAAACCAAATATAGTTGAAAAATACCAAACTGGTTTTTTTATTGTACACACTGGTTTTGCACAATACCACTAATATCCAAAATTTTTTAGAGTGCAGCCAATGAAGTGTCATCTTCTCTACTTTCTACATGGGAAACATAGAGGCTGTTTGATTACTGTAGTCATGATCAAAGAAGGCCATTTCACTTGTCATAACTGTTTTTAGAGTGAAAATCAGATGCTTAATCCTTTCCTTTGGCTGTCATCAATAAGCTTGATAATCCTCCCTTAAAAAGTATTGGGTATGATCATTACAAATCATCAGTATGATGACACACGAAATACCATTTTCACTGTGCAACAGTCCACTCTTTTTCTACATCAAAGTGGCAGACTGTAGTTTACTTGTGATGTCACTGGCTTACACATGTTTTAATGATATTGTTTGTGTCAGTTTTCATTTAATCTATTTGTTCAACATATATTCCATTAGCTGCTCTATGATGTCTTTGCATCAGTACAGTTATTACAGGACTGAAAAGGATAAACCGCCATTCTGGAATTTTGGCCGCAGTACAGGATGATGGATATAAATTACGCTTTTAATGTCCATAACTTTTAGACATATAAAAAGGACCTTATTTTCCTCTCTGAAAAAATGTATAGAAGATGACCTGCAATTTGGAGGTAATTAATTTTGAATTAGGGCTGAAATAGAATTAAATGCTTCTCGGCGGGCACCTTTTCATCCATTTTTTGCAGCCATCTTTGATTCTGCAAGCAGTTGCATCAGAAAAGGATGTTAAAATTCATAAACATATTCTATGCACCTAAATCTCCAAGAATATGCATGTTTAGCAATTTTGCATGCAAGCTCCACAGGGAACAGGCTCTCATTATAATTGTCTGATTATGATTGTGATAGTTCAACATTATATTATAATTCAAATGCTTAAAAGTGGTCAAATATACATCAATACATATCATGTTGGTACTCATTTGAAAGCTCTCTTTAAGACGAAGACAATGGCACCATTCTCAATGGGATAGCTGTTACCTACATCAAGTAATCAATAACCGCGATTTTGAAAAACGTAATAATTTTAGCTCAAAAGTTTATTATCTTCAGATGAGCTTGGGAGGGATCAAAAATGAAGCTACAGCAATGTGTAATACATCAATTTGCTGCATTTTTCTGTCTTAACAATGTTTGGATAGTTTCCATTTGAAATTTTAAAGTTCATTTTTATCACCACCCCCTACAAAGGGGCAGGTTATCACACTTTCTATTGCACTAAAACTAGAGAGTTACACAGCTCAACCAATCATTGCTTACTGCTAATATAACCCACTGGAGTTTTTTTTTTGAAAATCTTGACACCTCGGATGTTTTCTGGTTGGCACACAGTCCATTAAAACTTTACTTTAATGAAGAGTTGATTTTACCTGCAACTTGCATGTTATCCTAGTTTATCAAAAGGTTGTTTAAAAGGGTACAGTTTTACACTGGCCATGTAAACATGTCTTTAAAATAATGATAAGAAGAAAGAGTGAAAATAATTTATTATGATAATAGCCTTGATCATCCTTTTTTTGCATGCATTATCGTCAATCAGGGTAGGTTGTAACGCTTTCCGGGGTTACCCATTAGGATCAGTTTTTCAGGCATAAAAACCAACCCTAATATAAATAGGTGTTTAATACATGCTACTGATGATTGAAGGAATATACAGAAAAGGCATAGTGTGAAAATTAATCTATTTCAAAATTTACAAAAGGAATTTGTGTAAAAATTTTGTTATCATCCTCTTCCAGGTCAGAACGCTTTTTATGACTGGGGGGGGGGGTTGGGAGTTTTGGCAGAGGGGGTACTACACACAAAAGTGCGCGAAACTGTGCGGGTGACCTTCCAAGTGGCACATCTGTGACATTATATGTGTGTATTTCTTTGTATGCCGGGGGGGGGGTACTAAAAATGCACATGAAACCTAAGGGTGGGGTACTAAAAATCTGCATGAATCTCAAGGGGGGGGGTATCAATTTTTGACGGGAAGTTCTGACAAAACTCCCACCCCACCAGTCATAAATTCTTAACGGTCCCTTAGGATCTGCACTGGGCAAGTAGAGGATTCCTCATTTGTCCAAAATAACTATAGTCGCAAGAAGTAGTCAGGATCTGGCTTACAGAGTCCCACTTCCTGCATCTGAACTCTAAACCAAATGTGTGACAAGTTGTCCCAAGTTTGTGACAACCTGCCTCGAGAATGTGACAACCTGCCTCGATTGCTGAATTCTAAAAAAAGGTTAAGATTTCGAAAAACATGTAGGTATATGTGCATGCACCAGACAGAATGACCGTGCCGTTACTTGCCCCAGTCTCCCCTACATATGTACAAGGGTAATATTTTATTTCATACTGCCATGGATACAATGAAAAAACGCAGTATATTTGTGAAAGACTTCTTGCATACAAGGTTTTTAAGCCTGACCATCCAAAATATATAGTTACTTTAGTGCAATCTCGAATATAATGTTAGGTCCACACCAATGTCACTTAAACGATTAAACCCTTGTAAAATTAGCTATGAAGGTCCTTTTGGCTTTAAGGCCTCATGGCAGGATACACCCTCAACCCCCTGGGGTTACCACTGTTTTATCATGGGGTAACTGAGGGTAGTTGAGGGAAGGTAAGTTTAGTTGAGGGGAGGCGAGTTTAGTTGAGTTAAGTTGAGGGCAGTTGAGGGAAGTTGAGGGTAGTTGAGGGTGGCGGAAGTGAAAAGGGGTAAGTTGAGGGTAAAAGAGGTTAAGTTGAGGGTGGCGAGTTTATGAGAGGGTTTGGGGTGTATCCTGTCATGAGGCCTGCAAAAATTATTTGATATGTGTAGTTCATGCAAATGAAGGAAAAAAAAAATTCCAGGTTAGGGTTAGGGTTTAGGGTTAGGGTTAGGGTTAGGGTTTGGGGTTAGGGTTTAGGGATTGAGATAATTCTGCTTTTCAACTTTTAATAATTAAGTTTTCGCTACTTATAAAATTTAGCATAGAAATTACCTGAAATAGGAATATTTTGCCTTTCTACAGCCAGTTGACCACTGGAGTTTCAACAGATACCTGTATCTGTTTATTATTGGCCAAAATCAGCATCTAAGGGGGGGGGGCAACCATTTGATAATCAGTGGTTTTCTGTAAGTGTAAAAGTAGGCCATAATAAGTAACACTGGTAGCCATGGTGACAAAACTTCACCACCCATTATCGGGCTGGTATTGATGCAATGTAACTGGTGTGTGATACAGGGTCATGTCCCTGAATGCTGGAAATCTTTCAGTGCCACTTTCGGTCCTCTAACTTAATTTTCCATGACACGGGGAATTTTTCTCAAAAAGTGCGCAAACAGAGGTTTTTGGCGTTTTGCGGGCTGAGAAATGATGCGATTTTCATCATTTTTGCAGGAAATGCTGCTCTACTAGTGTGGATAAGTAATTTATCCAGACATTGTAGCCCAGGTAACTTCGGGCGATTCTGACCGGATGGCCTGTTTTTTATCTTTTAGCATGCAAATGCCATAATGGGCCCACACAGGCCTATGCAGAGGCCTAGAATCACAAAACCATGCAATTCGAGGGGGAAGGCGTCCAGAAAGGCATGAAACTGCCACCGGCACCCGCACAATGCACTGTTTCAGCTTTTCCCGCCAAAAATCTTCTGTTTTTCGGCTGTGATCTGTCACCGACGCAATCTTAGCCCATGGCATGGCCATAGTAATGCTGATCTACTCCATTTTAACCAATTTCTATGGTAGTTACTGGCCTGCAGCCTGTATTTCAAAGTTCACCTGCATTAAGTCAACCAATCAGAGCACAGCTTTCTATTTTCTCCCGGCCTTAATCCTATAAGACCAATGTCGTCTGCTAGATATGAGCTTTCTTCATGCAATAAAGCTTGCAGGCTACAAACGTAGCATAGAAATTACAAGAATTAGGAACATTTAGGCCTTTAACAACGACTGAGCCACTGAATGTCCATTTTTGCATCTTTGCATGTTTTAAATGACTGAATATTAAGCAAGAAACCAACAAAAGGCTATTTTTTTAGCTTTAGTTTTGTGTAACTGGCAAGTGAAAATGCATTTATTCATTTAGAAGGCTTAAATTCTTGTTTTTGAATAAAATGGGAAAAAAAAAAAAAATTCAACCCAACTGGGAATTGAACTCAAGATCTTCAGTTTGTGAAGCAAATGCTCTACCACTACACCACAGATGTTGCAGTCACCAAACTTCTCGGATTCGATGTGTTTCCACACTCAGATTTTGATGAAAGTGAAATATGATGATTGGGGGGGGGGGCGGTTGTGCTAGCCTGGAGGGGGGGGTGTGCATTTGAAGGAGGGGGTGTGAACCCCCCCCCTCCGAAACGATTTTTTAAAATGGATTTTTCAGACTCAACTATAGCCATTTTATGACTTCATAACTGCTTTATGATATCAACAGTAGTTTAATGTCTACATTTCATGCATTTGCCTCGATCTTACAAGTTTACAGCCACAGCCCATAAGCATCATGGAAGCAGTTAAATTTGTCATCATCAAATTTGAATTGCTATATTTACCTCACCCCTCTCAAGAGTGGCTGCCTTCATATCCAGATAGCCACCTTAAAAAGAAACAATTTAAGGCTTTGAAGACTAATATATATGTGAAAAAGATGAGGGTCCATGCATTTTCCTTTGCAAAAAGCTATGAAAACATGACTTTTAAGGATCTTTGTCTTTGTAAAAAGATATGAAATCATGACTTTTGAGGATCTTTGTCTTTGCAAAAAGCTATGAAATCATGACTTTTGAGGATCTTTGTCTTTGTAAAAAGCTATGAAATCATGACTTTTGAGGATCTTTGTCTTTGTAAAAAGCTATGAAATCATGACTTTTGAGGATCTTTGTCTTTGCAAAAAGCTATGAAATCATGACTTTTGAGGATCATTATCTTTGTAAAAAGCTATGAAATCATGACTTTTGAGGATCTTTGTCTTTGTTAAAAGCTATGAAATCATGACTTTTGAGGATCTTTGTCTTTGTTAAAAGCTATGAAATCATGACTTTTGAGGATCTTTGTCTTTGTTAAAAGCTATGAAATCATGACTTTTGAGGATCTTTGTCTTTGTTGTCTTTGTAGTCTTTGTAAAAAAACTATGAAATCATGACTTTTGAGGATCTTTGTCTTTGTTAAAAGCTATGAAATCATGACTTTTGAGGATCTTTGTCTTTGTAGTCTTTGTAAAAAGCTATGAAATCATGACTTTTGAGGATCTTTGTTTTTGTTAAAAGCTATGAAATCATGACTTTTGAGGATCTTTGTCTTTGTTAAAAGCTATGAAATCATGACTTTTGAGGATCTTTGTCTTTGTTGTCTTTGTAGTCTTTGTAAAAAGCTATGAAATCATGACTTTTGAGGATCTTTGTCTTTGTTAAAAGCTATGAAATCATGACTTTTGAGGATCTTTGTATTTGTTGTCTTTGTAGTCTTTGTAATAAACTATGAAATCATGACTTTTGAGGATCTTTGTCTTTGTTGTCTTTGTAGTCTTTGTAAAAAGCTATGAAATCATGACTTTTGAGGATCTTTGTCTTTGTTAAAAGCTATGAAATCATGACTTTTGAGGATCTTTGTCTTTGTAGTCTTTGTAAAAAGCTATGAAATCATGACTTTTGAGGATCTTTGTTTTTGTTAAAAGCTATGAAATCATGACTTTTGAGGATCTTTGTCTTTGTTAAAAGCTATGAAATCATGACTTTTGAGGATCTTTGTCTTTGTTGTCTTTGTAGTCTTTGTAAAAAGCTATGAAATCATGACTTTTGAGGATCTTTGTTTTTGTTAAAAGCTATGAAATCATTTTTGAGGATCTTTGTATTTGTTGTCTTTGTAGTCTTTGTAAAAAGCTATGAAATCATGACTTTTGAGGATCTTTGTCTTTGTTGTCTTTGTAGTCTTTGTAAAAAGCTATGAAATCATGACTTTTGAGGATCTTTGTTTTTGTTAAAAGCTATGAAATCATGACTTTTGAGGATCTTTGTCTTTGTTAAAAGCTATGAAATCATGACTTATCTTTGTTTTTGTAAAAAGCTATGAAATCATGACTTTTGAGGATCTTTGTCTTTGTTGTCTTTGTAGTCTTTGTAAAAACCTATGAAATCATGACTTTTGAGGATATTTGTCTTTTTTGTCTTTGTAGTTTTGTAAAAAGCTATGAAATCATGACTTTTGAGGATCTTTGATTTTGTTAAAAGCTATGAAATCATGACATTTGAGGATCTTTATCTTTGTTGTCTTTGTAGTTTTTGTTAAAAGCTATGAAATCATTTTTGAGGATCTTTGTCTGACCATTCTCTGTCCTTTTCACCCTCCAGGAAGCCCCTTCAAGAGTCTTTGTGTGTATAGCAATTGGTGAGTGACAGACATTCACCAGTTGAGGTATTCTTTGGATCTCACGATGAGGCTCCTCATTATTATTCACGAGATCTTATAAGTATATGAATTGAGTGAATATAATAAATGAAATGCATGTAAAACTTGGTGAAGAAAACACGGATTTTTTTGGAGAAGAAAATATGTATGTTGTATAACTTTGGCAGAAGAGAGACACATCTGAGGTAAGCATTCCTCATCACAAGCCCTCTATTTTGCAGAAAATTCACTAAAGCATGACCAGGCCTACAATAAAATATGTCTCGTTATCTTACCCAGCATATCAGAAGTGTCCTCCAGCTGCACAACTGTGCCTTTCTCATCAACGGATTCTGGGGTATAATTACTTGCACCGGAATTCTGCAGTGAGAAGACAATCCATACATGTATGAGGGTATGAATTGTATATTACACTGCTATGGAAACACTGCAAAAAGGAAGTATATTTCTCTTACGGACTTATCAATCTGAAGACAAGGTTCTTGAGCCTTACCATCCGAAATATAGTGTTAGTTTAGTCCAAAATGTAATGTTTTAAATAACGTCACAAATGCCACAAACATACCCCTGCAAATATTTTGCTTTAAATGCCTTCTATTATCATTTTTTTTTTTTTTAAATCGCTTTTGGTTTTTTACATTTCCTTCATTTGGCTGTTTCAAGTTTACAGCTACAGCCCAAAGGAACTAGAAGTAGTAGGACTCGCAGGGGGGGATCTAGGAAATTCCGGTGGGGGGGTCTATCGCGCTATCGCGTCGCGGAATGCATAGTTCGCGACATAACACGACTGCGCGTTGATAAAATTAACATGTAAAAATATTAAAATTTTGGTCTGGTGGGGGGGGGATGCATCCCCCCATCCCCCCCCCCTGCGTCCGTCCCTGAGTAGGAGTTGTCATCATCAAATGTGAATTGCCATATTTACCTCCACTCTCCAAGCCGTGTCTGCCTTCATATCCATGTATTCACCTTTCAAAAGAAACACACAATTTAAGGTTTCATGACTAATAAATGTGAAGTGGGATGAGGTTCCATCCCTTTTCCTTTCAAAAGCGGTCCAAAACATTACTGGTGAGGATTTTTGTGTTATCCATCCACTATAATTTTCCAGCACTTATTCAGAAGTTTTTTGCCACGATGATTAATTATTTTCCAAGAAAGAGGGCGAGATTAAACTATTTCAATAATTCACAGGAAAGCTCTGTTTGTGCAGGGGCGGACTGGCAGCATTTTGGGCCCGTGGCAAAATAAATCTGGGGGCCCCTGAAGTTCCTACCGTCGGCATTATTTCAAAGGAGAAAAGGAAAATACTGCAGCATAATATAGTTTCGTACAGAGTTATTAGGATGGGGCCCTATGTAGGAGGCTTCTTTCCAATTCAGATAATTTGTTTATCACAAAATCATAAATCTCAAAATCTGATGGTAAAGTTTTGGTTTTCAGGAAATTTTACATCATGAATGGGCCCCCTGAGTGGATGGGCCCGTGGCAGCTGCCACTCTGCCACATAGGCCAGTCCGCCCCCGTTTGTCAGCATGCATTTCAATGATGTATAACATTCCTTTGTCAGAAATATACCTCCTGCAATCGCGGTATCCATTGAAAATTTCATATCGTGAGAAGTCACTGGCTTAAAAATGTTTTGTGTGTGTCAGTTATCGTTAATCAGTTGAGTCAGTGCTCACTGCTCATCATGTCTAGCAGCAAAAGTGTCTATAAACAAACTAATGCAACGACCAAGGTACTTCATCAAATAAGAAGATTAGGAGACCAACAGAAAACTATCAATGACGCGGCAAAGCCTCTTTGCAAATTGACAACCTGGATTGACAATATAAGATATAATTGATTTTTCCAGTGGACAACCGATCTACAAAGCACTCTAAGATAGCCCTGAGACACGCAGGGGTCATGAATCACTACATAGTAAAAACTTGAGAATTCGGCATACCCTTCACGAGAATCAGAATGGTGTCATTGTTGTGGCTCTATTGATCATTGCGATTATCTCACAATAATCTCCATGTATTTCGCTGCTGATGGCACTTCATTTCAGCCTAGAACGTCCTCACATATACACTGTAGACAACAGTTTTAAATTTTCTAAGCCCCATAAAAACTGTCTCCTCAAGAAAATAAAATGGCTGCTCAATAGTGATTGGTCTAAGCAGAGCAGAAGCACTGTTATGATCTCATAAACACTGGTGATGTCACAATCTCTGATGATGTCATAGCGATTGTGTAAACAATCATGTTGTGACATCACCATGCAGCTGTCACTCTCTCTTAGCCAATCAGAGCGCAGTTTCATTACAATGTATTAGAAAAAATTATTAAGCTCAACTTCAATGCCTTTGTATTGTAGGTGTTAGTGTTCTCACAAAACTAAAAATATGTGCTATCAGCAGCAAAAATTGTCTATTTTTGATATACCAACACAACACACAATATCAGTTATTCATGGAAAACTTTGTTACAGCCATTCTCCTAAACCCTTGTTGAAAATCTCAAGTTTTTCCAATGTAGCGACCCATGACCCACGTGCTAGCACACGTGGGTCCCGGGCTACTCTAAGATGACTTGAAAATTAAACGTGTCTGATGAATGTTGAAATCTGTAACATTTACCTGGAATCGTTGTTTCATGTATTTCAGCTGATGTCTCGGCACAAATTTTATATTTAGTTTTGCAGTACTCCACAATATCATCCAGGGAGTCTGTAAAAAATAATTTTCCGTATTAAAATGAATTATCCTTTAATTGAATGATGTCTGAATTCTGCTGCCACTGAAGGAAGCACTTTGTGTTCCCAATTACTATGCGACCATGATTTTTTGCGATATCTCCTAAAGAAATAATACTACTTGGATATCCTCTTCTGTGTTCAAAGAATACTTTAAATGTTCAAGAAAGTTTTTTTTCCCCTTTTACTCCAGGTAGGCATAATTATGATAATGGCTGAATCGGTAGAGTGGTCGCTTCGAAAGGGGACTTCTGTTTTTCAAATTGTGTGAGGTTGTGGGCCCGGGTTCGAATCTTGGCTGGGGAAATGTATTTTCATTATTATTTGCTATAGATAGATTTTATTTACAACTGGATATCAAAAGTGGTAAATGTGTCTTTCAAATAATTATATAGGAAGCTAATAGATGATTCAATCAAGTGGGAAGACCAGATACGTGCAAACCTGAAGAAGGCCCAAAAACGGCTGTATTTCCTGAGACAACTAAATAAAAAACATTCAATATCAGTCAGGAACTAATGATCGCATTCTACATATCGACAATTGAGTCTTGCCTCATAAGCTTTATTATAACATGGTTCAAGGCAGCCACATAGAAAGACATTAACAAACTGTCCCGGGTTATAAAGACAGCGTCCCACATTATTGGTTGCGAACAAGATGGTCTTCATGAAATTTACAAAAGCCAATCATTGAAGAGAATACACAGTATTTTGAAGGATGAATACCATCCAATAAATGACTTCTTCGAACTCCTACCATCTCGAAAAAGGTTGCGCTTGATCAAAACTGCAACAAATAGACTGATGAATAGTTACCTCCCAGCTGCAGTGCGGCTGTTCAATGAACATTGAAAAGTCAACGTATTTATGAACTATCAGTGCAATTCCCGAAGAATTCATCATTATGTATTCTACTCTTATTATTATGATTACCCGGGCCCATTCAGTATTACTGGTAAAATTTGTGCTCATAATCATCATTGCGAGTTGACACTAGGATGTCCATGTATATATATGGTTGATAATAAAACTTAACTTGACTTGGGCTGTGCCCTCGTTCAATATGAATTTCCTCGTGCAAATAAATTGTCGTATTGCACTCATATCATGCCGTATTTGTGACCGTCACTCTCGTGGGTAGGCCAGAGGCAGTGAGACTGAGTTAAAACTGGTAAATAATTGAACTGACCAGTTTTGGTGACATTGAAGCGGGACGTCTTCTGGGTAGGCCTAATAGCCCCGATCTTGGTTGTATTTTCGTTGCACTGGTCAGTTTCAGGGTCGAGGTCAAGCGGTCGTCTGTTGGTCATGTCCGGAAGAGGTGGTGGTGTAGAAAGAACACGAAGGGGACACAAATCTGAAAAATCAGACGACACATAAGTGTGTATGGATTTTTGAGTGAGAGCTTGGTTTGGTAACTTTGGTTGCTATTTGTTATAACATAAACAGTTCAACAAAAATAAGTCCCCCTTTGGATAAACTTGAATATCTCAAAGATAGATTCCTTCACTGATTCTTTTGACAGTTGGCTAAATTATAGCCCCGCATATCAACCTTACAAGTGTGTATTTATAGCTCAGTAGCATTATTCCTGGTTGAGCCAGCAGCCTCCGAGTGAGCCTACCCCCATTTTCAAAAATCCATGGCTTTTCAAATGGATATGAACAATTTCACCATGCGAGGGAGCCACAAGCTTGATAGCTTCATCATATGTCTGGAGAAAATTTGTTTCTAAATATCGTATTTAGAAGATAACGAAGGACTTATTTTGTAACCATTTTACAGTTTAGGTTCCTTGGATGCAATAACAAATAATGAAGTTTAAACACTTTTCGATCAAATTCTTTTTTTGGAAAAGTCAAATTTCAAATTTTTGAAAATAGGGGTACGGGCACTTGGGGTCTGCTGGCTCAAACAAAAATTAAGCAATAAAGCTATAAATACACACTTTCAATATGCAGGCCTACAAACTGGCCAATTTTCACATAGATCGTAAAAGAGGTCTTTCAGATATTCACGTTTTTGTAAAGGGGGACTTATTTTTGTTGAAACGTTTATATTTGCTGCGGCAACAACAGTATTCGAGATGTACTTAAAACATAGTAAAATATGACACTTTTATTTTGATAGTACACTCGATAAAATGGCATATTTGTGTACATTCATACTCACCACCACTTTCCTCATAAGGATTTTCTGGTTGTAATTGTCTGCATAACCTCAGCTGTGAATGAATGCAAATACAATCTTGATTAAATGACATTTTCCACAAATTTATAATCCATGGCTGATTCATGGAAGCTTCTTTTAAAAGTTGTGTGGCACGCGCCAATCTCATAACCTATTTTGCAATGTGAATTAACACTTTTCAGAATTTGGTATAATTTTGAGCAATACTGCATAGAGCTTGATCGATTAATCGATATATATGGCGAAATATCAACTTATTTTGATAATCATTTCACATATTATCATGTCATTATGATAACTGCATATGACAAAAGTTGTTGTTTTTCATGAAATTTAACCAATTCTTGGGCAAAAATGACTATTTTTGTAGCAAGAACGTCTCAAACTTTGCATTTTGCATGATTTGTGCTACTTAATTATCGCGATAAATATTCTGTATCATAACAAATTTATTGCGATATTATCGTATCGTTACAAATTGAACAATATCCAGTACTAATACTGCAATCCAAAATGATTGCCACCAATAGGGGAAGTGTACCTATATTGGACCGGTCCTTAAATTGGACCACCGTCATATCTCAGGCAGATGATATACCTAGTGGACACCTCTTGAATACAAACTTCTACAGTTGGCACGGGAACTTTCTAGGCAACAAACATGGAAAATTATTGAGAATTATTTTTTTTTTACCATATTTCTTCTAAAAAATCAACAAAGTTTGGTGGTCTGCCAGGTGGTCAGGTACAGTATACAGCAATGACTAAAACAACAGGTGATACATAGAGTAGGTGTTCTCTGTTGCAAAAACTGATGGCATGCTGATAGAATTTAGTATTCCGCTTTTAGAGAATATGTGTAATAATTGAAAGTTGGCGAGGGCGTTAAATTGAACCTCTCATGGTGATCTAATAAAGGAAAGGAAATGATTGATCCATTATAGATCTATTGTGTAGAGGCTATTCTGCCTTTTATAGGTAAAAGGAAAGGTTGAACTTTAATAACTTTATTTCAATGCCACATGGGAATTTATGGACTTTAAAAATTGGACCAGTTGGCACCTAATATTGGACCACCTGGATCCCTAATACCATTGTGAAAAGATAAGAACTGTTCCGGGAGGGCTGCACTTGCCATACGTTTGTATATATGGATCTCTCTAATATATTTGATGAGTAGTGCCTATATTGGTCCAATGACCCAATGTGGGTAATAAGAATAAACAGGTGGTCCAATATAACCCACTGGTCCAATTTGAGGTACCCGGACAAAATCTTGTATTTACATTTTACGCGAAATCTAGCAAATGTTTTAACCTCAATCTGGTCACAGACTGAGACCTTAGCCTGCCTTAAGTATTGGTCCAATAAGCAAGGACGTAGCCAGAAACCAGGTAAGGGGGGGGGGTTTGTTCCAGATGACCTTGGCGAGACCCGTAGGGCCGAAGCCTAATCGGCAGGGGGTTTGGGGCCCCAAAAGGCAACGGATTTTATGTTGCTGGATATTGATTCTGAGCAATTATAAGGCTATTATTCTTTCATGTAAGGTCTGGTATAAAAAGCTAAAAACCTGTTTTTTCTTAAACTTTTCTGTAAGTTATCATTGAACAAACTATTTGAGAATCCCTCCTTACTCAGCGCAATGATCAGGATACGGCAAAAGTGTCCAATAATGTGTATTTTTTAAATTTTGTTTTGTGCTTAGGATTGGATTGGAATATATGTCAAGTTGCAAGGGAGTGCGTGAATATAGACTCTCATCCTTGGGTTGTTAGCATAATCAGAGACAGCGCTGGAGATTCAATATTGCAAGGGAGTGATTTTCTGGAATCCAAATCCATCTAAATCGATTGATTTTAATCTTTATCATAGACTTCTGGGTTTAAAATGACCAACATTCTCCAATTGGCAAACATGCTACGGTTGGTCTTTTGGTAAAGTGAAGGAAATCAAAAAGTGTCTCTCAGAAGAAAACAACATAAATTTAAAAGACAATTTCAAAAAAAAAAATTGCGTTTCAGAAGAACAATTTTCAGGCTCAAAAGTTGTGACTTTCCATATATTTACATCAAAGCCGACCAGCAGACATTCCTGGAGCCGATTTATGTTCGAGACCCATTAGAGTTGTTATACAGGGCTAATCTGGAAAAATACTTTATAACAATAAAATTGCAACGGATGGAATTTATGTTAAAAATAGGTTAGATCTAAAAAGAACTAGTCAAAGAAATATTTCAAATTTTCGTAAAATCCGCGCTCATTGTCCCGTAAATATGCGTCTGACGTGGAGGAAAGCCCTGGAACAAACATTTGCGATGAAAAATATAATTTTAGAATTGAATTTTTTTCATCAAGTTCACACACTTTTGGCACTTTTAAGGACTCACTATTAAAAGTCTGGTAAATGTGACTCTAGTTTTGGGCTAAAGGGGGAGGGGGGTTCTGACCCCTATATCCCCCCCTTGGCTACGCCCCTGCCAATAAATAACCCTGTGTGAGGAATGGACCAATGGAGTTAGGTGGTCCAATATAGGTACACTTCCCCTACGAGTAGCTGTGTCCGACTCGCATGAATACCATACCCGGGGGGGACCCGGGTACTCACGGAAGCACCGCTGGATGGTACTGCTTTTTTAGCCTTTTTGGATTAAAATGGTTTTGGTTTTTTGACAATTCCGATTAATTTGTTTCCATTTTTGCAACCCTAGCGTATTTGGTATCATTAGAATCGGCTCAAAAAGACAATTTCAATGGTACTACAATCACAAAGATTAAATTGGTCGCTGAAATTTTTGATGAAAAATTAAAATGGTTTTTCACAAAAGTTTGTGGTTTTTTGTCATATAAGACCATTTTTAAAAAGGGCCATTCTCAAATTTCAGGACAACGGGTATAGGAAAAATGTCCCGGAACCGAGGGGACAATGTGGTAAAGGAGTGGAATTTTGATGAAAAAACCTACTGTAGGAAGAGCAACAAAAGGAAAAACAATAAAAGATTGGTGTAACCATTATTTTCAGAAGTACTTCATCTCGTAACAGTAGATTTTTTGGTCCCAATGTCGATTTCTTTCTCATGATCTGGTAACGGAGTGGACAGTAACGGAGAGGAACGATTTTTTGCTTTTCGCTCAATACTGCTTTTTATTTGGGAGATTTAGATAAAATAATTGCAGACTATTAAAAGCTGTCGCCCTCAGCAATGTATACATGAAATCACTCTTTAAAACTATCATTGGTAAGCTTGGAAACTAAGGAAACAGAGTGGAAATTTTGGTGAGACCAAAAACATTTTCTATGAACATTATGTCTTAATTTATTGAATACATGTTTTTATGAAGTCTGCAAGGCAGTGGTACTATGGTGCACATGCGTCTGATGATATTTTGTGAAAATAGCTCATAAAAAACAATAACGAACCGAGCTATGGCAAGTAACGGAGTGGAAAAAAAAATTGACATAAATCAGTGACACAACTATTGTATCAATTTAATCAATGAAATTATATTTTTAAAAAATTGAATATGAACTACATGTAGATATAAATTCAAGTCTATATTCTCATGAATCGTGCAAAGAAACTTTGAAAATAATGGTACTTTAGGAGAAAAATGAGCACTTGATTTTGTCATGTCAGGTCCAGTGACAGGGAGAAACCTTTGATTTCGCACGGATTACTGGAAATAACGCACACAAAAAAGGTGTAATTAATGACTTTTTGTTCCAAATGCAGTGGTCCTAAATAGAAATATGAAAAACAGATGTAGAGTGACGCTTCAGATATTAATCACATTAAAATTAATGTCAGGGAACTGAGTGACACAAATTGTCCCGAAATTTGAGAATGACTCATAAGCAGTCAAGATAATACAAGCATATGCAGCTTGAATTTGGATATTTCAGATGCATTGCCATTTTCCAAATGATGTATACATATATATGGTGCACATGCATGTAATAGTTTTCCCTCACTGAAAAAAAAAGGATTGTCTGATAACAGGCAATCATTGCAATGTCTAATATGTGTCCGATCGAGCAATTGTCTAATCCAGACAATTGAATTGTTCAAAATGTCAAAGAACTTGTCTGTTTCATTCAATTGATTGTCTGGTTCAAACAATCAATTGAATGAAAAAAAAAATTCTCAAACATTTTGAACAATTCAATTGTCTGGATTAGACAATCGCTTGATAGGACACATATTAAACATGGATTGTCTGCTATCAGATAATCCTTTTTTTTTCAGCACTCTTCCCCTGTAAGTGTAATTTGAAGAAACAGATTCAAGTGGAACCTGTTCCAAAATCACATGACAAATTCCAATTAACATATCAATGGCATTATGGCAATGACGGCGGTCGATGTTTCCAGAAATAGTTTTTTTTGTGCACGGCGATGCTGAGAGCTGGAAAATGAAGAGTTCCACTATCACGCTCTATTATTATTATTACTAGCATGATACCGGTTAAATGTGGGTGGAGGGGGGAGGCAAACTATGAAATATACATTTTGAAGATAAAACCCAGCCTAAAACCTTGTGGTGGGTGAGAAAAGGTTGCATGCAAGTTTTTGTGGATGGGCAACTTATACTTTGGCTGGGAAAGACGGAAGGGTCCATGAATTAATAGTAGGATTATTATTATTTTACAGCATTTATACAATGCCTAATTCATGACAATGCTGTAAGGCACTTATACTCACTGCTGTGTATGTAGAGTCTTCATTATGACCTGAAATATACAATGGCAATTTGTGTTTGATAAAAATTAGGGACCGTTCAGAACTTATGACTGGGGGGGGGGGGGGAGTTTTGCCAGAACATCCCGTCAAAAATTGATACCCCCCCTTGAGATTCATGCGGATTTTTAGTACCCCACACCTAGGTTTCATGCATATTTTTAGTACCCCCACCCCTCGACATATAAACTAATACACACATATTTAGTGTTATACATTGTCACGCGTAAAGATTCGCGACATTTCGCGGACTTTTGCGCGTAAAAAAGCGCAGATAAAGTTAGTTTATGCGGGATTTATTAAAAATTTTCTTTGTTAAAATTTATTACCTCCCCTTGGATGTGTTTTCAAAAATTAATACCCCCCCCTTGAAACACGTGTGAAAAGTTAGTACCCCCTCGGGCAAAACTAACACCCTCCCCCAGTCATAAATTCTGAATGGTCCCTTACCGTCTAATGCTGACTTTGAATAGGGTCTAGAAATATAATAGAAAATGCAATAACCTGTTGCAGTGGGCCTAATTTGGCGTGCCCTGAAAAAAAAGAGAATTATCCACATGAATTGTTCATCATTCAACAAAGGCAATTCTTTTTTTAAACTAAGCTTCGAAAAATACAAGAGCTGGTACTCCACTATATATATTTAAACCCAAAGGCAGTTTTTCTTTAAAACAAAGCGTATACAGATACGGTTGACATTGTACATCTCACATATTTTGCTAATGTCATGGTATGCAAATAAACCCCTATTGCTATATTTGCATAGTCTAAAGAAAAGCGTTTCTATCCGGAACCATTGTAGCTGGGAATAACTTTAAATTCTGATATTTTCTCATGTTTTGCACACACAAGACTCTTTCCTAGAAAGCAACATAATGTACCGTAATATGGGGTGAATAGGGACACTGGGGTGAATCGGGACAGAACAGGAATGTGTTTTATTTCTTAAAGTACAACAACTTCTTCTTAACCCAGGTCGATAATTTTACCTGGCCCTGCAGAAATTGAATTCTGAACTGCTGGTCAAAACTTTGCTTGTATCACAAAAATCATTGATATTAGAGGCACCAAACTTGCAGGAAACTTTTATAATTAAGTTTTGGCGGATTAAGGAACTAGAATAGTTGACTAGATGTCGGATTTTGTAATGTTTGGTCATGGGTTCGGATCCAGGGCTGTGACAAAGTTTTGGAATCAACAAAAATAACCCTACTAATTTTCATTCGAATGTACTGGCATGTCTTTTTGAAGAATATTTTTGAACTTATCATCATTGATATTGGATTTAGTCCAGAATTACCTATGTATAGCTTAATTAACAGAAAAACACTGTTTTTCATACTTTTGTGTCATTTATCTTTTTTTTTTTAAATCAGCAAATTTTACATGTAATTGAGTTCAGATTTTCCTCAATTTTTTTTTTGCATTTCAAATATATTTTCTAGTGTTCATTCACAAGTTGCAATTGCTTAAACATGACAGTAAGTATTATTTTACAGAAATAAAGGACTGTCCCGATTCACCCCAAAGTAAGGGGTGAATTGGGACAGTGGTTTTTCATGAATAAATCACCGAAAATGAAAGGTATCTTTAAATGCTTCTAGGGATAGTTGGACCTATAGTTCGGACAGAATTAGGAACCATATTTTGATTTATAAGATGATTTGTGAACATGCTCTGACAGAAAAACCCTCAATTCCGTCCCGATTCACCCCATATTACGGTACTGCTATTTTGGGTGCTATGATAATTGCGAGTTCAGAAATGCCTGAAATTATGAATTTCAACCACCTGCAAGATGATCACCAGATCATGAATCGATTCAGTGATCATGTCTATCCATAGGCGTACGGCGCGCGCAATTTTTTGGAGGGGGGGCGAGCGACATTTGCCAGAATTTCACGATCTAAATTTATAAACATTTCAAATTAAATTGCCTAGAAATCATTAATTTTTGGTAGTTTTTATTTAATTATCTGCCCGAATTTTTTAGCCTTTTTGCCCGAATATTACTGTTTCCCAAACTTTTGGGGGGGGCGATCGCCCCCCTGCCCCCCCCCCTCCGATACGTCTATGTGTCTATCAATCAGTGGTACTTCAGCCTGTGATCAGCGCTCCTTGCAAGATTTATTACTTGGAAAATCTCAGGAGCACATCCAGATGATTATACTATCTAGTTAAGACAAAAACTAAAAAAGGAAAAGTTCCTACCTCATTCGAGTTTCTGAAAGCGAAAAAAAGAAAAGGGTAAGGAGGGGCAAATCTGGTCCCAAAATATTAAAAACAGCAACACGCAGATTAAAAACAGCATCAAACAAACAAACAGATAATTAAATGTATGCTATTAAAAAAATACAGATAAAATGCTTAAATTACATTATTCCTGATAGAAAATGGGACATGACCAAACTTCGCAGAAGGATCCAGAAAAGTCGCATTGCTTATTTTTCAAAAGTCTTTCAAAAACTTCCAGCAACATATATTTTTTGAGCTTACATGTTTTCAAAAGAACCATACAGGTTGGAAGCAACATTTAGCAGGCAGCTGGGTGGCTGAGTGGTTAAGATGTGGTCTTGATGTGTACAAACAAAAAACATCACAAAATCATGTTGAATGCCACATGCATTAACCTCTGCCTTCACTTGACTTGGATTCATTCCCCAACCTGTTTTTTGCTTCTTATTGACCAATATGGCCATTCTTCATCGAAAGTCTCTTGCAACAGGCACGGATCAGTTGGCTGAACCTCCATCTGTGTGCAAAATGGTCCAGGATGTCCCTATAGTGTTATTTAGGTTCAAGTCTGGTAAAGTTGCCAACAACGGCAAATTCTCAATTTTATCAATTTTCCACGTTTTGAAGGATTTGTGATGCCCTACAAGCTTGAGCATAGTCATAAATGAATAAAATGTTTCAACTGAAGTGTTCTCTACACTGACATACTATTTCCTATTCCAAAAAGCATTCACTCTTGACAAAAATGCTTGAATATTTTGAGAATTTTTCATGTAAATTCCATCTCAGTTAATATATCCCGTTGCATGTGTCATAGAGCTGATGGAGAGATTTTTGTGTAATGGGAGGGTGTACAGATACTGTCTGAATACTGCCTCATGGCCACAAAGGCTCAGTGTGGCAGTTCAGTTTCTGTTTGGTGTGTCATCCATTACGACGGAAATTTGTATCGGGTTGTGCAGAATGGAAATGTCCCCGTTGTCTCCTAACTAAGTTTGTTGGAAGAGAAAATGGTACTGCAGTGTAGAGAACACTCCAGCTGAAACATTTCATTCAATTATGACTGTACTCAAGCTTGTAGGGCACCATAAATCCGTCAAAACCTGAACAATAGAGAAAATAGAGAATTTGCCGTGTTTTGCAACTCCACCAGACTCGAACCTTAAGTATGCTATATAGTCCATGAGCCAGACCCCATATTTTTACATATCGGTACCACCTGGGGTGGCAAAATCTAACAGTGTTTTTCTGAAAGACATATGCCTATAGACTATAAAAAAGTTTGAGCCCACGATTGGAGCGGCAGCTTAGTGGTAGTAATCAGCCCTTAAATATGGGAATCTGTGTCGGATTTGAGCACACAAATTATGGGGTGGGGGAAACTAAAATTGCTATATCTTCTGAACCAATGGACCAATTTCAACAAATTACCCCTCAAAATGTCCGGAATTTTGAGTTTTACAAATATAGGTCAATACATGACCAATATGCAAATTAAGTAGGTCGTCAGAGGTCAAAAGGTCACAAAAATTGACTATCGCTTAAAATCTGAACCATGTCCAAATAAACACCACAGCTGCCAACCAATGAGACTTGGTAGATCATGAAGGGTTTATATTATAGATAACAAGTATGAAAGTCCATTTTATGCCAACAAATGGATAATTCATGCATGTGTCAGCAACAGCACATAATGAAATATGGTACATATTTGAAAATAACCGTTTTAAGGGTGGAGGAAACTAAAATTGCTGTATCTCCTAAACCAATGGTCCTATCCCCACAAATAACCCCTCAAAATGTTCGGACTTGTAAGTTCTACACATATAGGTCATTATATGACCAATATGCAAATTAATTAGGTCATCAGAGGTCAAAAGGTCACGAAAATTGACCGTTGCTTAAAATCTGAACCCTCATTGTAAAAAAAACTCCTTAGCTGCCAAAGTAATGGGACTTGTTATGTCATTTAGGGGTCAGATTATAGATAAAAATTGTCAAAGTAAATTTTATGTCTAAAGATGCAGAATTTATGCATGTTTCAGCATTGGCACAAGACGAAATATGTCAGATATTTGAAAATGACCGTTTTAAGGGCGGGGGAAACTAAAATTGCTATTTCTCCTGAAACAATGGTGCTATCCAAACATATTACCCCTTAAAATGTTTAGACTTGTGTGTTCTATAAATATAGGGCATTATATGACCAATATGCAAATTAATTAGTTCATCAGAGGTCAAAAGGTCAAAATTATTTATTACTGCCTAAAATCTGAACGCCTTATCAACAACAAACGCCATAGCTGCCAAACCAATTGGACTTTCCAACTATGTAAGCTTAATCCTGACCTTTGGAAGTTCATTTTGAATTATATCCATTACACAAAGGTCTGTTTTATGACTCACCAGGAGCTTTCACCCTTGTCACAAGGGCTTCTTCAGCTGTCTGAGCTGGCTCAGTTGGTCACATGACTGCCCAGGGTCAAGTCATGTCTGGGCAGTCATGTGACCAACTGAGCCAGCTCAGACAGCTGAAGAAGCCCTTGTGACAAGGGTGAAAGCTCCTGGTGAGTCATAAAACAGACCTTTGTGTAATGGATATAATTCAAAACAATTGGACTTTGTTAAGTCATTTAGGGAAAACATAATAGATAACAAGTTTGAAAGTCAATTTTTATGTCTAAAAGTGCAGAGTTTATGTATATGTCAGCAGTGGGACATCACAAAATATGGCAGGTATTTGAAAATGATAGTTTCAAGGGTGGGCGAAACTAAAAATATTGCAATGTCTCCCGAACCAGTGGTTGAATTACAGTAAATTTCTGCTGCAGGTGTCGGGAATTAGGAGTTTTATACATGTTATTTGACCAACATGCAAATCAATTAGGTCATCAAAGATCAAAAGGTTGCAAAAATGTACCTTTGCTTAAAATCTGAGCTCTCATGAAAAAATCACACACCGTAACCGGCAAACCAATGGTACTTGATAAGTCATGTAAGGCTCAGATGATAGATAACAAGTGTCAAAGTCAATTTTATGCCTAAAATTGAGCTTTACAGGATATTTCTTATACAACACTGAAATGTAAAAAATGTCACCAGGGACCAGGTGAGTATATCAAATCCTTAAGTCCTCAATTTGAGTTTCCTTGCTTGGAGAAGATTCCATCACATGGAAGTACCAGAAAATAATTCCTCTTTCCCACAGTCTCCTCGATCCTACCATTCTCCAATTCTCCAGCCACATTCTGAGAAAAAAGGTACATAGCACCTGTGGGGTGGATGTGAAAACTTCTGGGGTGCATCAGAGGTGACAAGGTGCATCAGTATTGATAAGGTACACTCTACAAGAGTGTATTGCACATTGTTGGATGCAGTAGAGTCTCATCGGATGCTTCAAGGGGTGAACCACCCAACCTTTCATGGATGCTTCGACTCTATCGGCAGAATTATGAAATAATTGGATGGCTTGATTATTGCATAAGTTGCGGAGCAGTGCCTAAATGACATGCTAGTCTGCAGCTGTGGGTAGGCGAAGGCACTGACCCACCTCCAGTCACATATGCCGGTGAGAGTACTGATAACCTGCTATAACATTTCCACCGGGAGCTGCTCTTTTTCACGGGCATCCAGGGTGCTTCCCAAGCACCTTATGTGAGGTGGTTCAGGGCACCCTGAGCATTAATTATGACAAGGCAATATACTCAAAAAGGTTGATTCTAAACATTTTTCATTCTTAGGGTACACAACCCCCCCCCCCCTGCCCCATTAAATTGTATATATATTCATCCTCCTTTTTGCTCATCCTTGATATGACTATCTCCTTGGCCTTCTTTCTCAATGCTTCTTTCTTGTAGTTCCCTTGTGCCAGCAGGGGGGGGGGGGGTGGTGACAAGGGAGGAAAGCCAGGAAAGAGGGTCCATTACTAGAGCATGGTAGATGGGGAGACAAGGATGTTGGGAGGAGACTAAGAAATCAGAGAGAAAAGGTTTGGAGTCACTCATCTTTCTTATCTCTCTCCCTCTGCCTCTTTTCCTGTCACCCACTGGGAGGCAGGTTAGCTCAGTGGCGCATGTTGAACACCCAACCACACTATACTGGGTTCATATTCAGGCTAGGGCACTCTATTGCATAGCAGTATCTGTCATCCCTTTGCCCCATTTCTGTTTTCTCCTCCTATCCCAATAAGCTTGTCGAGTGCATAACCCCATACCACCTCAAGCCTCCAATCCCCTCCCTCTGACCCTCTCCCCGTTTTACTTGCTACAAAATTACCTTTCATGAACCCTATCCTCCCTACAGTACAACCCAATATAAAGTATGATTAACCCAAACAGGAAGGAAGAATCAGCCACCTTTACCTTCTTTGAACCACCTTTTAAAATCACATTAAATTTACATTAAACCAACAACAATTTAAACTCAATCTCTCCCATTGTGTATGATTTTTTTGTGTGCCCCATTGCTAATTGCAAATGTAATGCTAGCCGTCTTAATGGAGTTCTTATTAACTTCTTAATATGGGATAAGGTTGTGGTGAGGAGACTAAGGTAGTTGTGAGGAGATTTGGGGTGAAGGGAGAAAGGCAAGGAGGGCAAAATAGGTAAAAAGAGGACTTCTGGCGGAGAATGTTCTTACTTTATTTTGGGTTGTACGGTATATCATAGAGGATGATTGGAGGAAGCATGGAAGCTGGAGACATGGAAGAAGAAAGACGTTTGGAGGGTAGAAGTACATCTACATATTGAGATGAAGGGAATAGGAGAAATAATAGAAGCATTGAGGCAAATGATGAGACTGTGAAGGAGGAAACTATGAAGGACGAGACCATGAAGGAAGATATGAAGGAGGAGACTATGAAGGAGGAGACTATGAAGGAGGAGACTATGAAGGAAGATATGAAGGAGGAGACTATGAAGGAGGAGACTATGAAGGCGGAGACTATTAAGGAGACTATGAAGGAGGAGACTATGGAGTAGGAGACTATGAAGGAGTCCTGAGACAAAGAAGGAGAAGGCAGAAAGAGAAGATTGAGGAAACAAGAAGGGATGATACTAACCAGAAGGAGGAAACTGGGAGGGGATTATTGGTGGTGTGCTGCCATATTTTTGACCATTTGATCCCAGTTCTCTAAGTCTGTCTAGTTTTCAGTTGTCAAAAAAGCCAGAAGCGAAGAGGAGCAGTTTCCGGACATCTATAAATCACAAATTTGATAGTCCTATTTTATATTTATTTACTATATCTTGAATCAACTCTTCATCTTATTGACAAGACATGCATTTCAGTTGTGTGTGGCACATTCAGTCACATTTGTCGTTTAGACTTGTAGACTTGGTTTAGGCCGAAACCAAGGTGGTTGTTGGCCTCTCGGGTTCTCCTCCTGGGAGTGGTAAAGTTGTTACGTCCTGGTGATATTCTGGTTGTCCCAGCAGAGGTGGTCTGAATAGTACTCCCAGTGCATAATTAAGAAAACATAGCGCAGCATGCTGATGAGTGTCGAGCGGGGTGGACAGGGTTACAGTGCACCAGAAAAACCCACATCAAATCAAGAAACATAACAATGAACTACACTGACATATTGTTAAGACGAGTGAAACCCTTGCAATAAACATTACCCGGTTGGTTGGCAAATTGATAAACAACAGTGCTAAATAAACCATTTAAATACTGATTAGGTAATGAGAAACATCTTCTAAATAAATAAAAATAAATAAATAAATACAGTACATAAATAAATAAATAGATGACAGATGAAACCCGATGCTCACATGAGGAGTAAATGAACCACTGCCAAAGATGGACCGACTTTGGGAAGGTCGCAGATGACCGTTGCCCTTAGAAGGAGCCACAGTGACATGGAATATCATGATAATAGAGATGAATTGATGAGATGGTGAAAACATATGTACATATGTACAAGTGAGCAGGAAATCCTCCTGCCTCTTCTAAGCTTTTACTCTGTTTAAGTTGATAGCATGCACAATGGAGCCACCAATACGCTCCTTTAGCACATGGCTAGGATGGCAACCATCCACTAACAGGTTATATTTAAAGCTACGGTTACCCTTACCCCGATTATGTTTTAGATGATTGGCAAGATCTGGGGTCGACATATTGATGCTTTTATTTAGGGAGAATATGTGGTCATTGGCTAATCCAATGTAAACCTCAAGGGTTTTCTGCATGGTTTCATAGTCTCTCTCATAGCTTAGGTAAGAGGTTTTATTTTGGCTTAATCTAGTTTGATTCCAGGATGACAGGCTAATGGGGTATAAAGTACAGAAAATGGGGATGGCATTTTCCGAGAGTGTAAATTTGTGAATATAATTCAATTCCTCTATCAATTGATCGAAAGCCAAATCGTAATTCTCTAAATCAAAGATTACTTCTTCGTACAGAGGTTTTTTTACTCTGTACGTCATGTTACAGATACCTGCAGCGATGTAAATGTGCAGTTTATCATTATAACAATCTTCCCCGTGGTGCATTATCACGCAGTCGCGTACTAAACTCTCCATATCTCTGACTTTAGCCCCAGATAAACCCCAATTGTCACTGATCCTCGAACCTAGGATTTCCCTCTTTAGACCTTTCACCCTACTATCTCCGATTAAAGAGTTCATGGTGCTGGTTAGTAAAAACAGAATTTAAAAGTGCAGATGAGCTATTAAGAAAGATCGCACTTAATTGTCGGAACCCTGGAAAAACGAAAGGTAAAGGCAGCAATTAAGACATGATCAATAAATAAGTTTTGAATTGTGAAAGGGTTTGGGATCATTCAAAGTATCTATCCGGGTGAGTAGCCCATTCCAGTTTTAGGGCTGATTTAAAGGAATTAATACTTGTTTTATTAACTGTGCTTTCCTTAAGACTATTCCAATCATTAATTGTTCTATGTGAAAAAGAATTTAGTCTAAAACTCGAGTTAGCTCTAGGTTTTTTAAATTTAAGTGAGTGGCCTCTAGTGTTAGGACCCTCATAGGGTTCAAAGAAAGCTGTAATCTCAAGGTTATCAATTTCTTTTACAATGCGGAAAACTTGCAAAAGATCGTATCTCCTCCTTCTAAATTTCAAGGAGTCCAAGTTCAGCCTTTTGAGACGGGCTGGATAGCTCAGCTGTAAATTACCGACAACCAATTTAGTTGCCCTCCTCTGAACTTTTTCTATTTCGTTAATGTCAGTAATTGAGGCAGGGTTCCAGATGCAAGAAGCGTACTCGAGAAGGGGTCTAATGAGAGCTTTATAAAGTGGTTTAAAAATTTGAGGAGTTAGTTTGGAAAAGCTTCTCCTGATGAGACCAACCCGACTGTTCGCCTTAGCTATAATATTTCTAATGTGGGGGGAAAATTTTAGTTTAGTATCAAACGTGACACCCAGATCTTTCTCGGCCATAGCATCATTAATTTCATTGTCCATCATTGTATACTTAAAATTTGGATTGTTTGATCCATAGTGTAAGGTAACACACTTGTCAGAGTTGAAGGGCAAGAGCCATGTCATGGACCAGTCAAGTAATTTATTAAGATCGCTTTGCAGTGCGATATTGTCATTAATACAAGTAATAGCACGGAATATTTTCGTATCATCTGCGAATATCTTAATTGTGGAATCAATCTGGTCTGGCAAATCATTGATAAAAATTACAAAGAGTAAAGGTCCCAGAACGCTTCCCTGGGGGATACCGGACGTCACAGGTCTTACAGATGATTGGTTGGAATTGATTACAACCGATTGTGTTCTATTAAATAAGAAATTTTTAATCCATTCTAACAATTGACCATTTATACCATAGGATTCCAATTTAATGCACAGGCGGTTGTGAGGCACTTTGTCGAAGGCCTTAGCAAAATCGAGATAGATGGTGTCAAAGACTAGGCCATCGTCAATGTATTCTGACCATATCTCCATGATTTCAAGGAGTTGTGTGGTGCATGAGCGACCTTTTCTGAAACCGTGCTGGTCTTTGGACAATAGATGATTTGTTTCCAAGTGATCAACTAATACATCTCTGATAATTTTTTCTAGGATTTTGCAACATATTGAAGTCAGACTGACAGGTCTGTAATTATTGGGAATATTCTTTTTCCCTTTTTGAAAATAGGCTTTACAAACGCTAACTTCCAGTTAGACGGTAGTTTACCCTCTGCTAATGTAAGTGAAAATATCAATGACAACGGAGTTTTAATGTTTTCCCTCAACTCATATAGTATCTTAGGGTGGAGATTATCAGGGCCCGCAGATTTAGAGATGTTGAGATTTTTTAGATATTTGATTACTGTATCGGGGGAAACGTCTATTGTCTCGACAGTAGAAGTCGATCTACCAGGTAGAGTTGGGGCAGTCGAGCTATCCTCGATCGTAAAGACACTTGCGAAGTACTCATTGAAGAGTTCCGCTTTACTCCGGTCATCGGCATGCGGTACATTGGAGGAATCATACATTGTGGGAAATTCCCTGCAAGTTGTTCTTTTAGAATTAATGTAACGCCAGAATTGCTTAGGATTGGATGAGATCTCATCGGCTATCTTTTGCTCAAATTTAGATTTCTGCTCACTTACTCTTCGGTTTGTGTCGTTTCTAATTCTAGTGAAGGATTCCCAATTTTGTACAGACTTATGTTTCTTATATTTGCTCCATGCTTTGTTTTTATCCTTAATAGCCAACCTGGTGGCTTTATTCATCCATAGCTTTTTGTTTTTAGATTTGTGAAACACCGTGGGTATATGGGTGTTAATACTAGCGTTTATCTTGTCTAAGAAGATATCCCAAGACTGGTCCACCGTGCAGCCTCTAAACAAGAATTCCCAGTCTAGTCCACAAAGTTCGCTATTTATTGCTTCATAGTTACCTTTGTACAGATTACGTTTGGGAGGGGATTTAGGTACCAAATTCGGAACCATAAAATCGAAGTAGATCACGTTATGATCACCGTGTACCCCTAATGGAGCTTTAATATCTAAGTTGTCAACTAGCAGTGCAGAGTCGTATATACCCAATCTAAGGTGTTGGCCTGTTCAACAGCTCTATGTCACGTAGGGCTCTCTATAAGCTGTTCTAGGAATAAATCATTTATCTTGTCAAAGATTTGATACGCCATGTGTGCTGGTCGGGTATGGACAACCTTATTACCCCAATCGATTTCTTTAAAGTTAAAGTCACCAAGAATTAGTAAATGATCTCTATTCAATTCATTGGCCTTGTAAAGAAGCTCTAGGAGCAGCTGGTTATTTTGGTCGGGGCTGTTGGGGCTTCGATAAATGCATATTACGATGAGAACTTTGCGGTTGGCTAATTTTAATCGTAGGAAAATCGCATCATTAAACTGATTCAATGGCTCAATTTCCTCTGCTGAGCAGTCAGAATCAACAAAAATAGAGACACCCCTTCCGGTCTTAACATGATATCCAACATACCCTTGTAGGTAAATTGAGAGGGATCAATACTAGAGTAACTAGATTTGGGGAGGGTTTCAGTTATACATACTAAATTAGGAGACTGTACATCACAGATCGCCTGAAGCTCTGTAATCTTGTTATTCAGGCTATCAGCATTAGTGTAAATTACCCGTAATCTGTCCCTAGGTTGTGAACTAGTGATGGGATTCGCAAAAGCGTCGCCTCTGCTTGGGTATTCTACTGTCAGGATGCCTGAAGTTGGGATGTCAACATTAGAGATTTCTTCTAGAGGATAGGGTTCACTCACGGTCATCTGACCATTAGAGGGTGTTACTGCTGCTGTGGTTGGTTGGAGTTTTTTGGAAACTCTTTAAAAATGTAGGCACCGGGAGTGCCTCTGACTCTAAATACCACATCGGTTCTACCCTCTGACAATGTTTTGGCTTGTTTGATCTTTTCATTAAGCTCTATTCTCTATTTGTAATTGAGGTCCTGCCTAATACTGAGAGCATTCAGATGATCTGGGGCCTTTTTAGCTTGAACAAACTGCCAAGGATATTATCCCTGACCTCATTAGTACTCAGTCTAACTTTCAGTGGGCGGTATTTATTTTCTTTAACTTTATCAGCTTGGAACTTTCCTGGTCTGTTAACGCTTAGGATATTACTTGCTTTGCAACCTAGGATTCTATCAGTTCCTCAACAAGCCCTCTATCAGTATTTTCATCGGCTGCGTCATTCACAATAGTCTCAGGGGCCCTATATATCACCAGACCACGAGATCTAATATCATCGTCCTCTTTTCCTCATGAACCTGAACCAAAGCTTTTTTCAGGCAATCGACCGACACCGGGGAATGGACCTGAGCTGGACTTGATTTGATAATCTCTGCAAAGGTTTTGCTGGCCTCAATTTTAGCCGGTACCTCGTTGGCAGATTCCTTAATCTGTTCAGTCACCCTAGCTTGAAGGTTCTCTATTTCCTTGGATAAGGTGGACGGCAAATACTCTGTAACATCATCATGTAGGCCATCAACGGAAGCCTTAAGAGCCCTTTGAACGCTCAGGAGTTCCTCTAGTTTATCTTCTAGGTTCATCATGATTCCAGAAGTCAACAAGTCAGGAGTTTTATCGTCAGTTGATCCCTTCTCAGGGGGCTTATCGACAGTTGGCTGATCAGATTCAATAGGTCTATTTTCTAGGACTAAGAGCCCAGCTTCTGGGTCAGGACAATGCTTAATCATACAATCTGGGCATACCCAAAAACAGTCTTTCCTGTCGTTCAAACATTGCATCTGAGGTGCATTAAGTCTTTGGCATTTGTTATCAAACGTTCCGGCACATAAAGCACAAAATATCCATTTTAGGGACCTTATTTTACTGGTAGCAGTACAGGCTTTACAAGTCCACACCTCTTCCCGCTTCTCGTCACTAGGGACGCCATTATTGACTGCCTCGTTCGCCATTGAGACCCTAACTGTCAAACTGATCAAAGTGAAAAATTAGATGATCGGTAGCAAAAACTGGCATGAAAGTGATACCGCTGCTATACACTATAGAAACGACGCTAACTTAATCGTCTACAGGTCTACAGAACATTGTAATCATCTAAAAATGACATTAATATCGGAGCTCTCTTCAATGGACCACTCACCGCTCGACGCATGCGCACCGTCTTTTGACGGTGTGTAATTTTTTCATGAGGGCTTAGATTTTAAGCAAAGGTACATTTTTGCAACCTTTTGATCTCTGATGACCTAATTGATTTGCATGTTGGTCAAATAACATGTATAAAACTCCTAATTCCTGACACCTGTAGCAGAAATTTGTTGGAATTGGACCACTGGTACGGGAGACATTGCAATATTTTTAGTTTCGCCCACCCTTGAAACTATCATTTTCAAATACTTGCCATATTTTGTGATGTCCCACTGTTGACATATACATAAACTCTGCATTTTTAGACATAAAAATTGACTTTCAAACTTGTTATCTATTGTGTTTTCCCTAAATGACTTAACAAAGTCCAATTGGTTTGGCAGCTATGGCGTTTGTTGTTGATAAGGCGTTCAGATTTTAGGCAGTAATAAATAATTTTGACCTTTCGACCTCTGATGACCTAATTAATTTGCATATTGGTCATATAATGCCCTATATTTATAGAACACACAAGTCTAAACATTTTAAGTGGTAATATGTTTGGATAGCACCATTGTTTCAGGAGAAATAGCAATTTTAGTTTCCCCCGCCCTTAAAACGGTCATTTTCAAATATCTGACATATTTCGTCTTGTGCCAATGCTGAAACATACATAAATTCTGCATCTTTAGACATAAAATTTACTTTGACAATTTTTATCTATAATCTGACCCCTAAATGACATAACAAGTCCCATTACTTTGGCAGCTAAGGAGTTTTTTTTACAATGAGGGCTCAGATTTTAAGCAACGGTCAATTTTCGTGACCTTTTGACCTCTGATGACCTAATTAATTTGCATATTGGTCATATAATGACCTATATGTGTAGAACTTACAAGTCCGAACATTTTGAGGGGTTATTTGTGGGGATAGGACCATTGGTTTAGGAGATACAGCAATTTTAGTTTCCTCCACCCTTAAAACGGTTATTTTCAAATATGTACCATATTTCATTATGTGCCGCTGCTGACACATGCATGAATTATCCATTTGTTGGCATAAAATGGACCTTCATACTTGTTATCTATAATATAAACCCTTCATGACCTACCAAGTCTCATTGGGTTGGCAGCTGTGGTGTTTATTTGGACATGGTTCAGATTTTAAGCGATAGTCAATTTTTGTGACCTTTTGACCTCTGACGACCTACTTAATTTGCATATTGGTCATGTATTGACCTATATTTGTAAAACTCAAAATTCCGGACATTTTGAGGGGTAATTTGTTGAAATTGGTCCATTGGTTCAGAAGATATAGCAATTTTAGTTTCCCCCACCCCATAATTTGTGTGCTCAAATCCGACACAGATTCCCATATTTAAGGGCTGATTACTACCACTAAGCTGCCGCTCCAATCTTGGGCTCAAACTTTTTTATAGTCTATAGGCATATGTCTTTCAGAAAAACACTGTTAGATTTTGCCACCCCAGGTGGTACCAATATCTGGTCTGGCTCATGGACTAATAGGGACATCTTGTACCATATTGCACACAAGATGGAGGTTCAGCCAACTGATGACTTTTGCCGAAGAACGGCCATATCAGTCAAAAAGAAGCAAAAATAGGTTGATAGAATCCATGTCAAGTCAAACGAAGGCAGAGGTCAATGCATGTGCATTCAACATGATTTTTAGATGCTTTTTGGTTGTATACATCAAGATTAAGTTGGCATTTTTTGCATATGTCGAAATTTTGTGTCTATTTGGTTGGCCACGTTGCAATTTTTGATGATTTATTTACTGAAAATGATAAATTTTTCCAGGTCACCCAATGAAAATTTTCAAATAATTCTCAGCCACAAAAAATGTTTTGTAATATCATTTATACATAAATCTAATGTCTGAGGAACAAATCTTTGCAATTCCTCACATTCACTCCCCAATTTTAAAACTTTGAAGTTCTGACACCCAGAAAATCCAAATTATTCCAGCATTTTGATCAAGAGTGTATATCTGTACAATTACCTGAACATGCTTTTTTTTTTTAAACTCCCAATTGGATTTGGAGAAATTTAGCTGCAAAGGTCAGTACTGACTTTTTGTCATTACCGAAACATAGTTATATTTTTGGAACCATTAATTTTCTGACACAAGTAATGTCATCAGTCACATAACATTATACAATCACTCAAGTAGCTTGACAGCATGGTTGTCTGCTGAAGAAAATCACATGGGGGGAAAAGAGATTTCAAATTTTTGTAACTGCGTCTTAAAAAAATTATATTAAGTACTATATAGGAATTTTCCCGTAGATTGGAGGGAACAAAATAGAACTCAATAAAAGATTGCTTTATTGATGGATAGGGCTATGATAGACCCATTGATTAATGAATACTTAAGAGTACCTGTAGATTGAGGAGAAGAGATGGGAAAACGTTTTAAGTGGAAGTTTTCCCCAATCATTGAATATCTGTACGATATATAAACAACAGGTGGCGTGTCAGTATTGCATGAGAGAGCCACTGTGTGTTATGATAGGAAAGGTGAAGCTGTTGGATAGTCTGCTGCGCAAAAAATGTAAATAGTATCAATTGGGACAAAGAAAACTTGGATTGACCTGAAAAGGGGAGAGTTCTGCCTTAGTATCCTCAGGATGGTTGAGGCTGAATTAGAGGATTAGGCAATAAGTAAAACTTGAGATAAATCCCGTACGTTATCATTTTAATATAAGAGATGTATCCTTGCTTACTTGTCAATATTGCGGTGACCACACAAGCCATAACTGCCATAGCACCAAGAACAGTACATCCAGCGATCATAGCATTCAGCCCTTGGTTTTTCACTGGAACATTGACATCAACATGATAATAATAATAATAATAATAAATACTTTATTAATCATATTCATGAAACTTGTTGCGTACAATCCTTTCATAGATACATTCATTCAAGACAACTGGCATACATCAATCATTCATAACACAAAAAACATTCACACAAAGAATTAATGAAATGAATGGTAATGAAAATAAGATTACTGCTCATTTAGCAAGCGTACACTGGATGGCACAAATGATTTAGAATATCTGGCAGTCCTTGTTTTAATAGATCGTAATCTTCTACCCGGTGGTAAAGTTTGATAATATACATTGAGAGGATGGGTATCGTTGCTTGTAATTGTTTTACATCTTTGGATTACACACTTTTTGTAAATATTTTCAACACTTGTCACATTGATTTCAAATTTGCTGCAAATCTTCACAATACATTGGAGTTTATTTTTTGATGAAGCGCTGCAGTTTCCGTACCAACAAATGATGGAGAAAGCTAGGACTGATTGTACAATTGATGTGTAGAAGAGTTCTAGGATTTTGTAATCTATTTTTAACTTATTCAATTGTCTCACAAAGTATAACCTTGAATTAGCCTTTTTATATACAGCATTAACAATTTCATTGAAATTTAGACGGTGGCCAATTACTGTTCCAAGATATTTATAATTGGATACACATTCAACAAGTTTACCGTTAATATACAAAGGTGGATGTTCATATGCGGATGTTCCGAAGTCGACTATCATCTCCTCTGTCTTTTTAACATTAAGTTCAAGGAAGTTATTTACGCACCATTCTGTAAAAAGCTCAACATTTTCTCTATACAAGTTGTAATAATTCGTACATTTTGCAACTAATGCAGTGTCATCAGCGTACTTGATTAACTGACATGTGTCATGGTTACATTTACAGTCACTGGTGTATAATGTGAATAGAAGTGGTGACAACACACACCCTTGTGGGGCTCCAGTATTTGTTACAATCACGTCTGATTTACAATCCAGGAATTTGACATACTGTACTCTTTCGGTCAAGAATTCATTTATCCATAATATCAAACGCGGATTGACCTTCATGTTCACTAGCTTCTGCATCATGATATGCGGCTGAATGGTGTTAAATGCGCTTGAAAAGTCAACATACAATATTCTGGCATACAGCTTTTTATTGGCTGTATATTGAATGATCAACATGACTGAGGATGTAATCAGTTAGAGATAGAGTTGCATCCTCCACACACCTCTTTGCAGTATAAGCAAATTGGTAGTTGTCAACATACAGCTTAACCTGGTCTGTAAGTATATTCTTAAGGATCTTCTCCAGACACTTCATCATAATTGCGGTTGAAGCAATTGGTCTATAATCATTTTGGCATCAATGGTAGGGAAGACCGGGGTAAGTTGTGCCATCCACGGCGTCCAGCGTTTGTGTAAAGTGAAGAACTGGGTAAAGAAGTACTCACTTGGTCAACATTATTGTGCACCATGAAAAGAAACTGCCGAATTATAATGCTATGAAAAGCTACACTTAGTATAAAATTAATTTTGTTGTTGAAAACTTGAAGTGTCGAGGATCGACTTGAGCACATACTTGTTTCTTAGTCATTTCGTATTAATAAGATGATGTCCCTCTGGTAGGATTCATTTAAGAGATATTATTAGTTATTTGTTGTTTGCTTGGCAGATAAAGGATTGATCATTATGATACAGATAACTGTATCCTATGGACATTTAGGTTGTCATGACAGCAATGTAATTAGACAGATTTCCACATGTGCATTTGATTATGTAAAATGCACAAACCGAAGCCAGAAAGAGTCTCCAGAGTCTTATTTGTCTTTGAAGTCTTGCCTATGACAAGACTAGAATCTTACAAGTCATCAGATATGACAAAAGACATGTAAGGCAATTATTTATTTAAGACAACTTATTCCCTATTCTTGGTTTTGGCCTGTGTAACATGTAACAAAGCCTGTCTATTAATATTAGTCTGATAAATAAAACTCATAAATAATAATTACAAATAGAACCTGGTAAATTGCACTTACTCTTTTGTTCGACATCCAATTGCAATTCCTTAGCATCAATCAATGAAGTTGAAATGTTCTGTTGATTAATGATCAGACATTGGTAGGATCCCATATCATCATCAGTAACATTCCTTTGTGCAAGATCCGAACATAAATATTAAAAAGAAAAAATTACGTAAGTGATGCAACCATTGCCATACACAATGAATTACCTTTCTCAACCAATCCCCTCCCTCCTCCCCCAACATGATGTTCTCTTTTTCTCTGCATCCTCTTTCCAGAGAGCAGTGCTTGATTCTCCCAATGAAATTATTATCAGAATACATAACAGAACACCCATTTTTGTATTTTGTTTTTGCAAAATAAAAATATAAAAATAAAGTTGCAATGCCTATAAATGCATAAAAAATTTTAAAAAACATTTAACGATAGGGTTTAAAAAAATATTCTGTACATCAGCATTGATTGACCAGGTAAAATGATCTGGGTTGATAAAATCATAAGACTTCTGATGAAAGCAGAAAAAAATCACTTCACTTGGTTTTTTAAACAGGAGGCATTGAATTCTTGGAGTAGAATTAATGTTAATCCCATGTTTAACCATCAGCATCAGGAAATTTCACTGGACCTGACTGCCATCTACTGGAAAAATATCTGGATTGATTTCATATTTTCCGTCTTCAAAGTCTTGCGAATTAAAGGTAGTAAGTCCGCATTTTTAATAGACCGTTTGTGGATAGATATCAGTCATATTTAAAACATTCCAGTTAAAAAATGTATCTAATTGCTATTCTATTCACAATATAAGTAGTTTATTCCTTGAAAAATGTAAACAAATAGTTTTTTATGCCGTGAAAAAGCCCTGCTTTGTTTACATTTTAAGCAATGCAGGGCTCTCCTTAGGTAATTTAAGGCTTTGCAGGCAATTAAACTCACTTAATTATAGAAAACACGCATTTCTGTTGATTGGAAAAGTATACTATACTTTAAATCTATCAATTTATGATCTATAACAGCAAGATAAATTTTACATAGAATCGGCGGACTTACTACCTTTAATGGACCAGGATTATTTTACCCCAATATGTGTTCAAGCAATGCTTACGTACAATAGCAATTTGGTTCTGCATCACAAACATTCAGAATCATTTTGTACACACAGCATAATTCCAAAACACACTGAGCATCATATATGACATATATATGTATCATTTTTGATATTTGAATGCCAAATAAAATTTATATATATCATTAATCATTTAAAAACGCAACATTGCAAAATGGCTATAACATGGTACTTCCACTGAAAGTATCACAATAAAATTTTGCACACACGAAGCAGTTGCCATCAGGTTTACTCACAAAAAATTACACATCTTTAAGAGCAAAACTGTTCTGTCAAATTGAATCGTAATGACTATTGACAAAAATGCAAGTCACAAAATGTCAAGATTCTGTCATTAATCTTAACAACTTAGCTGTTCTTTCCACAATATTTTTTGATGAGTCAGGAAAGTTTACCATTTTACTTGTTTGATGGAAGGAATGGCTAAAAAGGAAATTTCAATCAACCACAGTTAAAGATGATGAATTTACCCTGCCCACTACAGGAGCTTTTTGTCAAAATATTCAAAAAACATGTTTCTATTCAGATTTTAGGGAGTATTGAGATTGAACGCATGTGTGTGTTTCGATCCTGGTTATCAAAAACCCCATTGTTCATAAGCCCTGTTTTTGAGTTTTCATTCAAAATATGCTTTACTCTCAATATTTTTTTTAATAAAAAATTTCACGGGGCAGATTTTTTGGAAGTCTTGTGTCTGTTATGTGTAAACTTCATAAGATTAATTCCATTCAATGAGCCACAAAACCAAAGTTTTCATTGCTGCATTTTCCAGTGAAGTGCAGTCTGCATGTGAATTGCATGGTGTTTCAAACAGAACTCACTAAATTGAGCACTGCGTTGTGAAAAGTCAACCATTTCCAATATGCCTTGTGAAACCATACATGAGGTCTGTGCCAAATTTGATAATAATTGGGCGAGGAGAACTGGAATTTGTTTTCATTAAAAATTTTTGCATCTTTAGAGGTAGTAAGTCCGCCGATTCTATGTAAAATTTATCTTGCGGTTATAGATCATAAAAAGTATAGTATACTTTTCCAATAAACATAAATGCGTGTTTTCTATAACTAAGTGAGTTTAATTGCCTGCAAAGCCTTAAATTACCTAAGGAGAGCCCTGCATTGCTTAAAACGTAAACAAAGCAGGGCTTTTTCATGGCATGAAAACTATTTGTTTACATTTTTCAAGGAAATAAACTTCTTATATTGTCAATAGAATAGCAATTAGATAAATTTTTTAAACGGAATGTTTTAAATATGACTGAAATCTATCCACAAACAGTCTGTTAAAAATGCGGACTTACTACCTTTAATGATGCTCAGTGTATACAACCAAGATGTCACAATATTTTCTGATTCTCTTTTAAGCCTTTGGTCTGGTGGTGGGCCTTGCCACCGAATGACATGGGCTATTTTGACCACTGTTCCTTTCGAACATTCAACCCCTTACAAACAAACGAAGCCAAGGAGATTAAGACAATTCTGGGATTTTTTGGAATCAGTTACTAGTCAAGATGATTCAAATACACACCTTAGTGTGATATTTTGGTCTCCTTGAATCCTGTGTCCATCTTTCAGCCAAATGTATTCGGATATCTCCTTTGGATTTCCTTCTCTTGTTGTTTGGCACATCAAAGTCACATCAGAGAATTCCATCAGTTGGTCTGGTTCAGAGGTAGCCACTAGAGTGTGGTATGAGTCTTGCAATGGAAAAGACTTATTTGTATCATACAGTGGTGCATCTATGGGGAGAGCCGAGAGGCACACTGGTGGGACGGGGGGGGGGGGTTTGGGGGTTGAACGTGCCGCCACATTCGGCCTGGAAAATAATTGTTTGACGGCATTGATGATTAACAAACGACACAACGCCTAGAATGCATTTAACTTCAATATATTACAATACCGGACTGAGATGCAACATAAGACTATATTTAATGTTGCGTCAAGGTTGGTTAAAAATTGGCAAAATACATCAATATGGGATGACGAAGAGTGGACGAGGCAAGTATTATGGCTTCAGTTTTGTCATAATTTAACTTTAATTCGTTCTGTACCATCCACTCTTTCATTTCATTTATGCATTTCTCGAGAATCTCAGTAGCATTTTGAGGCCATTGTTTGACTTAGGATCAAATTCAATGTACAACTGTGTGTCATCAGCATGAGCATGATACGAAACGCCAAGCTTCATTATCAGGTTTGTTTGTTTGTTTGTGTTTTACGCCTCAGCAGCACCTTAGTGGGCTATATCGAGGCAGGCGATCGCCGTATGATGATGAGATGAGAAGACTGTGAGTCTGGTACATACCCTATTAATTCAGGGATGCCCAGGGTCTTTCAGTTGGCCCAGCATAGAACACTGGATACAACCCGCCTCCATTTAATGTCCAATGGGCTCGGACTAAATTGAGTTCCGGGGTGGGATTTGAACCCACGCCCTCAGAGCCAGTGGTTGTGCTAACAAGCACTCTTAACCATTAGGCCAAGGAGCTTCATTATCAGGAGGTGCAGTTGGAGGATGTAGATAAGAAACAGTAAAGGCTCGAGCATGGAACCCTGGGGAACACTGACTACACTGCCCTCGACACCAACAAAGCTACTCTCTCAAGTAGGATGCCATGGTTAATCCTTTACATATGAAATTTTGTCATCGCTTGCCATGTGGAAAAAAGTTTGTTCCGGTTGGAAAATCCACAGCCCATCCCGGGCTAATAATTTCTTCCTCAACTGTTACACCAATCGACAATTCAATGGCAAACAGTGTTGTTACTTTGCCAATTTGTTTATGATTAATAAAATGAAATAACACATTTTAAATTAAAAATTCTGTGCTAGAAAAAGAACACAAGACGTTGTAGGTTCCACTGCAGCAGGATGCCACCTAGCAACACACATGATGAAGATCATCCAGTTTGATTAAGGATGATTGACAGATCATTTTGTGACAAACAACACACAGTTTTTCAAAAAGTAACTAACCCAAAATAGAAAAGTAACTGTCAAATAGATTACTTAGTTATCTAAATATATTATCTGATTATGTAATCTGATTAAGTAATCTGACTGCTTTGCAATCATATTACTGACAACACTGATGGCAAATTATCTTTGTGGATGGCCCAATTTCATCAGGGCCATTATTAACCCAGCTTGAAGCCATGGCGCGAGCGACGTGAAATAGGTCTGTCTCCATTTGCAGTTCTGAATTTATGTACAAGTGGTGTTTCCAAGCAATAGGAGCTCAGATGGAATCCCCTTTGCCTTTCAACAAGGTGATTGGTGCTGTTGACCAAGCCAAGGAGTCTAACTTAATGAGTGTGTTTGTTGAATGTTTGATTGTTTGGATTAGCTAGACTGTATTGATTATGTTTTCAAAACAGCAGTTCAACAGAAAAGTGTGTTGTTATCATAGAGATTGGGGAATTGCAACTTGTTCAACCAGATTATTATTAACTGTTGGTCACAGTATTTCACTTACTCTGCAAACGAAGCAGATAATTTGTCATTTGGTGGGCTCCCCAGGACAAAATTGCACTCCCCCCTTATTGTAGTGCCACCTACCGGTAATACCTGTCGTAATCCCCATATGGAGACAGACCTATTTGCCACCTACAAACTTTAAGGAAGGTGGTAATGACTCACAAGATACAGTGACAGGAATAAAACTAGGTAGTGATAACTCACAAAATATAGTAATCGGAATAAAATTAGTTACAACTCACACAATACATTAACTGGAACAGAAGCAGACAGCTTCTTGACTGTGCCAGAGACATTGTGAACCGCTGTGCAAGTCACAATGTGGCCATCGGCCTCCACTTCCCCCTCAATCTGGAGACCGAGCTGAAGAACCGTATTTCCATCCACTAAGTTCACAGATGACAAGTGGTCATTGTACTCCATTTGCAGCGAACCTGTATCATTGACAACCGATTTAATAATCCATACGTAATACAATTATAATAATTAAATATATAAGGTCTGGTGCATCTTGTAACTTTTTTTTTAAGCCAAAAAAAAGTACACTGAAAAAAAGGATAGTCTGATATCAGACTAAAGTTGTCTAATATCAGACAACACTGGTGTACGATAATTATGTGTCCGATCAAACTTTTGTCTGGACCAGACAATTGAAATTGTTCAATAGAAAATAACCAATTTGACTGTTCAAAATGATCATTGTCGCTGATCATCAAATGAATTTATAAATAGCTATAAATTCACCTCATTGATAAATCGTTGAACCTATTTAAGTTCTTTAGTACTCTTTAAGGTGTAGAAAAGAATACCAGAAATCTGTGTCAAAGGTGCTAAAGATGGAACCTTGGCAAGAGTTCTATATGGCTCTTTTACAGGCGTCAAATCTATATCAAGGTTTAGAACCTGGCACCAGCTGTTCGTTCTGAGAGTGTCCAACACAGCAACCTCTTTGAAAATTTACAGCCATCTGAAGAATTTAATTGTTTAAAAACAGGGGTAGATCACTCTAAGGCTGCTGGGTCAGGAAAGAATAATGCCACTGAGCTACAAATTAACATGTTATGCAGGCTCACAGTGTAAACAACTTTCATAAAATTCAGACAAAATATCTTTGAGATATTAAGGCTAAAACAGAAATTTCTTTTGTTGAACTGCATACAGTGTATAGGCCTCTATGATCTACAAACATAGCTACCCTGATTTTTTTAGGCGATTCTTCTGAGTTCAGCCCTTCACTGATATATTCTTAGTCACTCTATTTGGCACTATGCGCTTCTGAAAAGATGGCTGCAGGCCTCCAAGATTCAGAATATCAGGCTGTGAATCTACGTCAGCAGAACGGGGCCATAAATTATGGACACGACAAATTTGCAGAATGGAAGGCCACAGGATTTAGTAATAAGCAGATGCGCAGTTGTGAAACGGGACGCTCTTTGCGGAATTGGCGGTAATAAAATGCGGATGGCATCAAATTTGCGGAACAAGCTCAATTTGCTTTAAAAATCGTCTCTAGTTTTAAAAAAATGTTCTTGTCAATAGCCTTACCTTCAGGTGGATGCATGTGTGGCACCCCGCATTTCACACTCCTGACTTCATTCTCAACCAAAGGATCTGACAGACCAGTGATTACAGGTGCTTGAAAATCTGCAATTATCAATACAGTGTTGATCAACACGTGCATATCAATCATGTTTAATACTATTGTTCACTGGAAACTTACAATGGTGGGGACATGATATTTCAACCTCTCAGCAAGAGGTCTTGTTCGCATGTGAGTGAAACGAAGGATGACTTAATGTTTGTTGTTGTTATTACAGATCTCGTATTAGTGTGCCATGTTCCTTTCAACTGCCACAGTGCTCTTGTGATGTCAGTATCAGCATAATGATTTCACAGTTGGTATATTCGCAGTTTCAGCTGTGTCACTTGGAACCCATGCTGATCACACCATTACAAATTCTCGCATAAACTGTTAGATTGTAGCTCAACATTGATTATTCAGTTTGATGTTTTGAATAAATCCAAAAGTTACAATATCCAGCTATATATAGTGCATGGATTTTGTGTATAACTGCTATCAGTTTTAGCACTTTTACAACAAAACAAATTCATTCACTCTCACATTCATTTTTTGGTCTGAGAGGTTATCATGTGCTGCTCTGTCTTGGCAAAAATAATATACTTAGGAACCATTCAGAATTTAAGACCTAAGGGGCGGGGGAGTTTTGCTTGGGGGCATCCTTATCACTGATTTTCAATAATGTTTATTTGATGATCGAATTCTTAGCCTCCTTGTCTGGCCTTTTCCCGAATTTTTGGGGAGCAACTACCCCCCCTCCCCCCATTTCTCGTCCTCCTGTATGTCGATGCAACACCGCCACGTTCAGTTTCGAAAAATCTCCCCATCATCCCCATTCCAGTCATCGATTCTGAACAGTTTCTTTAAATAGTGCAGATCTCACCTAAAAGGCTGAAAAGCCACAAGGTGCTGCCCTCAATGACAAATTTCACAACAGGACACCATGAATGTCCATGATAGATCAAGCAAGTGGCTCAAACATATCAGTTTCACCTGCTCCAACTGAATCAAACAACCATGCCAATGAATGCAGATTAATCAATTGTCATTCACACTTAAGCCGGACTTGTTGGTAGCAGTTGGAATCAACACTCAAGCTTGGAGTGCCAATAGTGATGTCAGTATTGCAATACTGACATCATCTGGGCATATATTCACATGGAACATGGCACACTTATACAAGATCTGTAATAATAGGGATGTACCGATACCAATATCAGTATTGGTGGTATCGGCACCCGTAAAGCAGTAAGTATTGGATTGGAGTAACCGCTCTATATTTAACCAATGGCACCATACCCTTTATTTTCACATGCACTTCAGCAATTACTTCTGTCGCTTGTGTGAATATGCAAGTGAATGTTTGCTCCTTGGTGACATTTCTGATAGTCAGTCCCCCAGTAGCCCTAATATTGTTCATGGCCATTCTTTCTGGGTCAACAGTGCGAAGTCTTGAAGCTCCTGGAAGAAGATATAATCTCAAGTAAAATAAGAAAATAACCAACATAGGCCTACGTGGTCCAGTTATGTAAGAGACCTATATGTCTCCTAAATGACAGGATTGTCTATCCTGTAAACATGACAATATCTTGTACATTAGTGATTTTACCCATGGACAAAATGCAATTTTCCAAAGTATGGCCCTGAAGGCCAAAAATCATAAGGGGTGTGTCTGACATTCTGGACAATCTGGGGGGTCATTCCATGTCAGATCAACAAGTGGCTTCGCCGTCGGCGAATTGGCCAAAAAGATTACATGTTGTTTGATGTCTCAAAGGATGAACCTCCTGAAAATTTAAGCTCAATCGGTTATTTGGTGGAGGTTTGAAAATTACTGATTTTACCAGTATTTCAGACATCGTTTTGACTACCACTACATTCTTTGCTCAATAAATCACTTAATAGCTAATACGTAACCTTGAGCTTTGAAATTCGAGATCTACACTAACTGGACAATGGAAAAGGATCTTTGGCAGACATTTATTGGTATTACTGATATAATTTTTTCAGCCAATTTGCCGACGGGGAGGTGGAAAATTTCTTGAAAATCTTATGAATTGACACAGAATATAGGCTATATTTGGTGGGGGACGGAGGGAACATGTGTTCCCCCTCACTTTATTTTAAATGTTAGGGAATGTTAGGGAATTTACTGAACGCAGGTACAAAAAGACCTCTTTGTTCAGATCAGTTTATAGTCATAACGGTGCAGTACGCAAGTGTAGTGTACGAGTAATCCCACATATTTGTACAAATTGGTGCTCAATAATCAAATATATACAGTATGTACATGAGATGTATACGGCTGTGGCTACTCATGCTGCCATGGCTAAGTATACACTCAGGCGGACGGTATCTGGATGAGTAAATAATGGACGGAGAAGTTGACAGTTGTATAATAACAGTATCAATGACTTATCACAGGTAGAGTAAAAATAATTTGGAAAAATAGATCCGCACAAGGAGAGAATCCAGATTAATAACAATCGATTTAAAATTTATAGATCCACAGGAGAATTGTACACATATTTAATTGTTTATGCCACTCGTCATAATTTTTCTTTTAAATTTCGGCGGAAGGCAGCGGAGATCATAATCCATGAGAATAATTCACTCTGTCGTCTCCTGGCTGGCTGGGGGTGACTTCACGGTATCATCCTGAATCTTGGTAGGTTGGTGCTATGCAGTATGCGTAATCTCCTGGGAGAGACGTTGGCTACTCATGCTGCCATCGTCTCGCCCGTGAGGAAGTCAGGTGAACAGTGGGTCAAAACGCATCGGGTGGTTCCTCCAATGAGCATCTAAACGGTTCTTGAAGCAATTCAGGCTATCGGCAGCTATTACTGACTCGGGCAGGTTGTTCCAATTTGCCACTGTACGGTTCCTGAAGGAGTTTTTTCTAATTTCTAATCTTGATCTCTCCTGAAACAGTTTTAAGGAATGTCCCCTTGATGACCTGGTCGCCCTCTTGAATTCCGGAGTTACAGCTGGGTCGTACATCCCCTTCAGGATCTTGAACATTTCCACCATATCACCACGTAGACGCCGGAATCTCAGGGTCGGGAGTTGTAGTTTCTTTAGCCTGTCTTGGTAACTCAGGTCCTTGAAGCCGTTTAGCTGTTTAGTTGCATGGCGTTGGACACTTTCTATCCTTTTCATGTCGCCAATTTGGAAAGGACTCCATATGCTTTGCCCGTATTCGAGTGTCGATCTGACCAGGGCCTTGTACAATGGGGCAAATGTGTCAGGGGTCAAGTACTGGATGGATCTTCGTATGATGCCCATATTTCTGTTGGCTTTTTTCACTATGCTGTCAATGTGCCCACTAAAGCTCAGCTTGCTGTCAACGGTGATGCCCAGGTCTTTCTCCTCTTTACAGGTAGTGAGTGGAGTCGGTGGTCCTTCTCCTGGGGTTAGAGTTAAAGGTACTGCTCTTGAATCTTGGTGGTGTCTCGATACAAACAGGCGTTTGCACTTGGCAGGGTGGAATTTTAAAAGCCACTTATTAGACCAGTCCTGCAGGACATCCAAGTCTTGCTGCAGTAGATCAGTCTCTTCATTTTGCGGGGGTTTCCCTGTCTTAAACAGCTTGGTGTCGTCCGCGAACAAGTAGACTTGAGATTGTAGATCATCAGGTAGGTCATTAATATACATGACAAACAGCACCGGTCCAAGAACCGACCCTTGGGGTATACCACTTATGACTTCGGATTCAGATGACATCATGTTGTTTACGCGGACTTTTTGAGAGCGACCCTGGAGAAAGTCTTGCAGCCACTTGAGGAGTTGCCCATTTATTCCATACCCAGCAATCTTGAGGAGGAGTCGGCGGTGGGGGACGCTGTCGAAGGCCTTTTGGAAGTCCATATATATGGCCTCAATGGGGAGACCTCGGTCGATAGCGTCCGTCCACTCGTCGAGGACTTGAAGAAGTTGGAGAACAGTTGACCTCCCTGATATAAAGCCATATTGCCTATTCGATAGGAGGGCATTTTTTGTAAGAAATTCCATCAGGTCATCTCTGATAAGTCGCTCCATAACTTTGCACACGATGCTTGTCAGGCTTACAGGCCTATAATTTGATGGGTTACTTTTCGATCCTTTCTTGAAAATAGCGCAGACTTCTGCCTTTTTCCATGCTGCTGGAATTTTTCCTTGCTGGAGTGAAGACTGGAAGATGGTAGATAAGGGTTTTGCGATGATGTGTCTCGTTTCTCTGAGCACACGGCTGATTTTAAATTATCCAAATAGGGCATCCTTCTTTTAAAATTGTCTTAGTTCTTTCATTGCAATCGCAGGAATTTCAAATTCCATTATCTAAGAGTTTGATGTTTCTTATCATCAATGTCTGGGGTGCCATATCTTCGGATTGATGGAGATATCAAAACATACTAAACATAATTTTAAAGCTCAATTCAAGTAGAAAAAAGTCATTTTCATAATTAAATATAATAGGAGGCCGACTTTGAACCCATTTTGGTGGAGATATTGGTTGCCTTGGACACCATGTTGCCATAACACCAGTGAAAAGTAAAATTTGGCATCCTTCCTTGGTTCTTTGACATTTTAGGAAATTTGGTGATGTAGGCCTGTATATGACCTGAAAAAACACCTGAACAGGGCAGGGTACTTCATAGGTGTTGGATAAGCAATGCAATCCTCCACAAGTCTCGCATAAATTGTTAATCGTCACAAACGTTGACGTTATCTATGGGCCTGTTTGTTTCAGCTGATCTGAAGTGATCTGTATCCTTCTGGATCCTTCTGTACGGATTCTGCAATGGGGAAGGATTCACAGATCAGTGATCCAGATCAGGATCCCTCGGGATCTGGCAGTGAGAATTTGTGGGTCCATGGATTCAGGTCACGTTTATCTGAATCGGTCTGAAACAAACACAAATCTTGATCTGGATTCACAGATCAACTTTTTTTTTTCAGCACTGATCCAGATCTGGATTCAGATGCCAGATCCACAGAAAGATCACTCAGTCTGAGTGACTCAGATCATCTGAAACAAACGCACCATATGTGTGCACTCCAGCTTAATTTCAGCAAGCATAGGGAATTACCTGCTTTGTAGGTCGCAAAGTGTGCAATGATGTTTCTAACGCTCATATTTTTGCAGTCATAAGCTTGATGGTACCATTTGTAGTCAATCGTGAAGTTCGATGAGCTATCAAATTTGTATCCAGGACAAGTCATTGTCACATCTTCTCCTTTGTAGTTCCAGATGGTCTGTGAGTCTGAAGGGCGATTTGCTGCAATTTGAAAACCAGAATATTTAGTTCTTTGCAAATAAAAGGATATAATACATGAACATGACATTACAGTGCTTCTCCTAAGTCCAAAATTAAATTAGCCACAAAGGCCAATTTTCAGTGAAAGACATGGATGTGTGGCTAATTTCCATTCAAAATTTGCAATTTTCATTAGCCACATGGAGGATGCATTAGCCAATGCTAATATGGCTAATGGCTAGGAAAAGCACTGTAATACATGTACTATGTTCTGTTTGACCCAGGGCTTTGGAATCGGAGTTGGAGTCAGGAGTTGAAGTCAGGAGTTGGAGTGATTGAGTCTGAGGTTTTTGGGTCGAGTTGGAGTCAACTTTGATTTTCAGTTGGAGTGAGTGTCGACAAAAATAATTGGTGACTCCTGATTCCTAAAACTAATTGATATACTTACAAAAACACAGTTACAAAAATCTGAAATGTAGGCCTTTCCCAAATTTTACACAAAACTTCTTAAACAAGTGTTCATGTACAGAATCCTGTGAAAACTTAGTAACTTTTTCTCTTCTTTCCTGTTAGCCATGTAATATTTGTGTGCATTAATGCTGATAAGCCAAGTCAGATGTCGGAGTCGTAATTTAGGAGACCGTCTGAGTCAGAGTTGCTTTTCAGAAAGCCTAGGGAGTCTGAGTCTGTTCACTTGCTGCCTATCTCCGATGCCCCAGTTTGAGTAATACTTGAATACACAAAATGGGTCTGGTCACCAATATTCATGTTAGCAATAATCCTACTCATTTAAGATAAAGAATATTGAAAACTGAATAATTAAACGTAAATATTTGTATGAGCTCAGTCTGGTGAAACTGAGAACTGCATGCTGCTGCCACCTGGCACAAAAGTTGATTTCCTATGCTACAGCATTGCTGTCCCAAGAAATAGTTCCAATTTCATTGCACATTCACAAAATTTCTATTCAACATTGATGTATACCAGAGTCAGACTCGGCAATCACATTCTCTAAGGAAGTAGACAAGGCCATCAGCACACTCAGAAACAGCCCCGGTGTCTTCCAGACAAAATTGTGTGTGTTCTTCTGGTCGAAAGTATGTGGACTGCTCGCAGGAGCTCGCTGAATAGCACACTAGTCACTAGGTGGCAACACAAGACAGCATATATTCTGATCTGTGGCAATGCAAGAGCAGTCCACTTGAAGACAGGTATGAGCTTATATTATACATGTTAACCTACAGCCCTACATACATCATTTGTTTACAAAGTTGTAAATACATACCTGATACAAGCCTGTATGAAAATGTTGCCATATATATCAGGCTTGTTGTTGTATAGGGTCGTGTGTCACAAGGTCATAAAATTGCGTTACTTGACCGTTTTGGACCAACAATTTTTTTCATCAAAGAAGACCAAAAAAGGTCTAATATATGTATATGTTAATTGTACCTGTCGCTATAAAGTAAAAGTCAATCAATCAATCAATCATATCAGTTTTTTTAAGTTATTGTCACTTACACTTTTAAAATTTGGGCTTCAGTGCAATGAAAGATTTTTTCTCATCAATATTTTGCCTTGAATTTTTGACATATTGGACACATCTTGGAAAAAATTTACAAAAATTTCACAATTCAAATGGCATGAAACTAAATCATTTTCGTCACTGTGTTCTAAAATTGGTGAAACACAAATTTTTCAAGTTTTGTGTAAAATCTAAAATAAAGTTGTTGAAGTTTTGTGTAAAATCTAAAAATAAAATTGTTGAAGCAATTTTTCGGCTTTCTAATGTCTATTAGGTAGAGTCAGGGAAGGTAAATCCGTCCACTTTTGGCTGAAACTTTAAAATTTCTTGGACAAGGGGAATAGAAACAAGTATGAAAATTAGTCCACTGGAAGGCACATCCCGTATTATCATTAGCATTAGAAAACATTCAAATTTTGAAAAATTTTTGTTGATACCATAGCAACGAAAATTGAAGCGAGTATTTCGGCTAGCCATATGATATATAATTATATTGAAACGAGTCATGCATGTATCAGAACATTTTATTGGTAAAAACTAATAAGTTGGGGGGAGGGGGCTAAGGAGGGCTTCAGACCCCCACCCCTCCCCCACCTTTACCGCCACCGGGCAATGGTGATTTTCTGACGCCTAACTCCTTAGGGCATTGTCAGCCCAGAAACAAGCAGAAATGGAACCTAAAAATATTAGAAATATTTTGGTACTGAGGAAGTGAGCTAAACAAGGGTGAGTGAACATGCTTTTTCATGGCCCATTTGAAAAACATGTGATGAGTATACATAGGCCTAAATTAATGTCATGTTGATGTGTTGCTTCCTTGGGTGTAGCCTGCTACTGTCGTTGCTGTTGCCTTTTTACATAAATTACATATTGATCAATTCATGTATAGAAAGTACTTGCTCTCTATTTTGGTGCTCAATATTGGTGAGGTAAAAATAACTTGATTTTTTGTTGAATTCCACTTCCCTCAGTGTTTGTGCAATATATTAATAGGCTAATATAACAATTATCAACAATTATTGGTGCTGTGAATGAACTATGATTCGTTAATCAAATTACTAATTGCCATATGTGGTTGGAAAAAAAATTATCAACTTGACTATATATCCCTATCTGCATACCACATATACTCAAATAAAAAAAGGGTGTTTCAGGAGCTCCCAAAATACCTTAACTTATCCGATTATTTTGGAATGCAGATATTATGCCATTTTTCACTTTATTAAGAATTTATCAATACATGGTAAATTCTTATTGTTTTGGTATTATTCTTATTATTCTTCTTCTTATTTCACTATTTGTTCTCTGATTTTCACTAAACTTGGCCACAGGGCACCACCAGGACTAAAACTGGCCTACATCCGAAAGAAATGACCTTGACCTATTTTCAAGGTCACAGGGCCTTTCAAACATGAAATTTGGCATATTTACATGGCCTATTACTTGTGAACCAAAAGAGGTGGCATCATTGTGCAGGCCATGCCTTACTCAAAAGTACGAGGCTGTAATTCAGCGCAAACATTTCTGAAGTCGCTCAAGCGGAACCGGAACCGGAGCCACAGCGAAAACACTTCCTTTCATGCTGATTTGTTAAAAAATCACAAATATTGCATACCAAGTGACATGTAAAAATACCCTATTTTTGCCCTGATGACAGGTAAATATTGATCATACACAGTTCAAACAATTAAATGACCCCCCCATAATCACACTCTGCCAATCTGGCAAAACTATTGGTTTCGACCTAGAAATGTATTTTCAAGGTCAAACTCAAGGTCAAATATTAGGAGATATCGGACATTTCAGACGTTACATTTTTCTTAACAGGGAAGCAATTAAGTGATTTGCATTATCTCTTCAGCATTTTGGCCATAATACCCTAGAGGCCCCATGCAAAATTTGAAGGCCCTCAGATTGACCTACATTGCACAATTGAGGTCACAAGGTCAAGAAATGACTTGAAAATTGACCTGCTCATTTGTCAACATTGCACTTGTACCCATACTTTGACGGTCTGTATCTCCGGTTCTAATTACGCTACAGGAAAAATAAAAACATATTTGGAAAGCCCAGATACTCGTCTAATATTTGTGTTATACATTTTGACGCATCTCTACTAGTTAAAAAGATCGCCCGACCCTGAAAAATTCATGTTTTCGGACATGTTTAGTTTAGTTTAGTTTATTACTTATCAGCACCTCTATTGATACATGGTAGGGGGAACCTGGGCACATTGGGACGCCTTTAACGTCTGCTAATTTTGCTCAATGCCGAAAGCACTGAGCAACTCAGAAGTTTGCATGAATATCACCAATACTGTTGAGCTTAAATCCAAGGCATAATAAATTAGACTGCACCTACCTTCCTACCCCTTAGCAGCCAGACAGCAAAATGTGAGTTGTGATCATGTCTGTCCTAATGTGCCTCGATGGGGCACATTAATTGGGACGTCAATTAAAAAATCATTTTTTAAAATGGCACTTTGTGACTCATGATAGCCGATGAAGTGTCATCTTCTCTACTTTCAACATGGGAGGGTGTTTGAATAGTCATGATCAAGAGTGAACCACTTGACTTCTCATAATAAATTTTAGAGTGAAAATCAGATGCATTATCCTTTCGTTTGGCTATCACCAACAAGTGGGATAAGTCTCCTTCAATCAAATTTCCTTTGAAAGTAGTGGGTTTGATCATGACAAATCATCAGCATGATGACACACGAAGTGCCATTTTCACGGTGCCACAGTCCACTTTAATTCTATATCAAAGTGTTTCGCTGTAATACCTTTAAACAGTTTTCAACATTTAACATAAACTGTCCTGGGTGCGGTCATCTACACTCCTGCTCATAAATATGGAATACTTTTTTGGAAAAATTTTTTCAAATAAATGTAAATTTTAGAGTGTGAATGTAAGCAAGGTCCAATGTAAAGGTCAAGACATCTTCTATAATCACTCTTTGAAAGCCTCAACTACATTTTTTGCAAGAATTATTATATTTTGGTTTAATGTACCTCACCCTAAAAAACCCCCTGAATTTCCATATTTTGTGCTGCTGTAACTTTTCCTGGGGTTAACGCAGCAGCATACCTTTTAAACTACAGCATGTTCTTCCCTTTAGCAGGCATTGGAAGTAGTTACCATTGAATCAGACCACCATGTGCTCCAGCAGAAGCTGCTAAAGTTGTCAATTTCAATGGAGAATGTATTCCATATTTATGAGCAATGGTGTATGTAAATAACACACAGAGTTTTGCGATAAATTTGTTCACAGAGCATGGCAATCCACTATGCCTCTATGCACTGTAGCCTGAATACCTATTGTGTGCTGTCCCAAGGTTATTCAGTTGACTGGGACACTTACATTCGGCCATATAAAGTGACCAATGTGCCCCGTGTTCACTGTCCCAATGAGCCCCTATATGACTTTTACGCCAAAATGCTAATTTCTCAGGCACCAGTGAGTGTGTTTATCAGGATAGCAATTCATAACTGTTTGTTACGATATATAAAATTCTTAAAAGTATTGAGAAAGCCTGATTGTTCATGGTTTGTCCACAGACAAAAGTTATGCATATGTCGTGAGGGCAAGATGTTCCAGGGGTATGGTAAATGTGATGGTTCCATGGTGTAAGACAACGGAAAACAGGGTCACAAACAATAAATCACTGAACCAGGAAACATTTTCATTTTTAAGAATGGCTGACAATGGTTAGTGGGGAGTTTTTAGAAATCACAGTTTTTGCAGTTGACCCATACCATTTGCAGGTATGCGTTTTCATATGAGCTTAAATGAATCCTTTCAAGCACACAATTCTTTTACAACTGAATTTATTGTGTCCCCAATTACAGAATATGACGGGATGAAACTATTGGAAGGATGCAGGTGTGAAAACTGAGCTTAATGTTGTAGAGTGTATGATATTCATGTGTCAAGTGTATCAAAGATATAGCTGCCTGTTACAGGGAGGTAGGGTAGACCAGGAATAAACAAAGAGGCGTTGGTCCCAGAAAAAAAACCAGAACTCAAGATACCCTCCATTGTAGTGAAATCATGTTTCTTGATGTTGTAGGGGATACCACATATGAGAGAACATCTTAACCTTCAAATGAACCCCTAGACCATTATCTTTAGACTATGTGGTTTATTTTATGTAAAGCTTGTGTTGGGCAGAACCTTATATTGAGTACATAGATGAGGGTCTTGAATGCACAACATATGTGCATAACTTTTGTCTTTCAGTGAATTTGACGCATATTGGTGGCCTTATACATATATTACATGCATACCCTCCTCTGTGAATTAGGTGCTGGCTGAGAGTAAACAAATGAATAGTGAAACCCATTTTTTTCCAAAAAACGAGTAAAAATGTGATGTTTGGTGACCCCATTTGACCCCATTTGACCCCAAAATGAGGTCAAATGTGAATTTTAAAAGATTCAGTGAAAATGAACTGGGCAACAAATGAATTATGGTAAGTTTGGTATTTCTAGGTTGAATAATATAGAATATATTAGACTAAAAATCTGAAATATGATACCATGCTTCAGGAAAATAGCAACAGGGCCAAATGGACTTTTCAGTGGTTCTATGGCCACATGGTATCCGTGACAACCAAAATTTCATATTGAATTTCATTAATGTTGTTAAGCTATAGTTTAGTCACCTTGATGTCATTTTAATTTGAAAATTTTTATATGATGGGATGTCTCAAAAATGTCAAAAAATGCCAAATTTTAGAAAGATTTCCCAAAATTTCAGGATTTATTGACCTCATTTGACCCCAAAATGAGGTCAAATGTCACTTTTTTACGTTCATTCTAAAGATAGGCCTACTAAGCAAGTAAAGATAAATAATTAAGGTAAGTTTGGCATTTCTTGGCTTAATGATATTGAATATATTAGACTAAAAGTGCGAAATATGATGTCATGCTTCAGGACAACGACGACAGGAGCCAAATTGACTTTTCAGTGGTGCTATGGCCACATGGTATCCGTGACAACCAAAATTTCATAATACGTTTCATTGATGTTGTCCAGCTATAGATTAGTCACCAAAAATGTCATTTTAATTTGAACATTTTTATATGATAGGATGTCTCAAAAATGTCAAAAAATTGTATCCATGGCAACCAATATTTTAACATATATTGGAAGCATATTGGTGGCCTTATACATATATTACATGCATACCCTCCTCTGTGAATTAGGTGCCAGCTGAGAGTAAACAAATGAATGGTGAAACCCATTTTTTTTCCAAAAACAGGTAAAATGTTGACCTTTTACCCCCCTAGTGCATAGCGGGAATGAGTTATATTTCTGTTACCAGTCCGAACCATGACCGGTACATCCCCAGGATTACAAAAATCCAAGTGGCGTCTTGTTGTGGGGGGGGTGCGTGGTAGACCCCTTCTCCTCCCCTCCTACAGTATCAGACAAAAGTTTAGACCGCGCCATTATTGGGGCAAATAGTGGCTCAGATGAAAAAATTCTTCATGGACGTTCTTGTCTATGCATCAGGGAAGTTCTACAATAGAGCAAACTTTATCTATTTTTATCACTTACTTGAATAAGTGTGATAAACAAAAATTTCAGGTGGTCTAAACTGACGGTCTGATGCTGCTTAGATCCAAAAAGGGCCTTAATGGCATTGAACATTGGAGGACAGGGCGGTAAATAATTCAATGTTAATGTAGACTAGTTATTCAACCACGTTTCATGTGATTTAAAGGAAATCAGTCATGACACAGGAAAAAACATGCTTTTTAATTTATTTTTATAATTTCATCTCAGGGGTAATAATGGTGATTCAATGAATCAAAATGTAGACAAAAACGTCCATGAAGAACTTTTTCAGCTAAGCCACTATTTGCCCTGATATTGAAAAAATACTGATGCGGTCTAAACTTTTGTCTGATACTGTACACCTGGTGAAATTGAGTCCCACATTCAAGAAGTACAATGTGGCTGTAGCAAGCAAGATAGTTACTTCAATCATTGATGCTTCTCAAAAGAGCACTAATTATTGCTGAAGTTTCAGACTAACAGAAGATATTATGAGACAGCTAGTTTTCAGCCTCCACTACAAACTGAGTATCCTATTTGGCAGAACCTTTGTGATGGCATGGCCAATATGGCGAGGTACAAAAACCAGAAGACATACCGAAGACCTCCTGGTGAAGAACCAGGAGGGTTCTCCTACCTGACAGGAGGAACTTACCCCACAAATATCAAGTAAGTATCAAGTATCAAGACTCTATTTAAAACTACACTCACCGTTGTCACATCTGTCCAAAGCATGTACCAGTACAAGATAGATAAGGAGGCCAAAAATGATTCTGCTGATAAAACTAAATTTATCCCCAGGTGCCATTTTGTCCGTTTTGACTACATAGCTATCAGTTACATAGAATGGCAGCATCTATTCCCAGTCATGCCCACACATATATGGCGCATCCTTCCTGCTCCTAGCAAACACCATTTTTTTCCTCAAGTCAAAATTAAGGAAGATAATAGCTAGTTATAGGATTAACATTGTCACACTGATGATCATTAATAAAGTAGGGGAACGAGGGGCAAAACGGATTGTCTAACTTCGAAGGCTTGCATGTCCAAGGTGGTATATCTTAAGAATCCCAAATAACGTCTGGCCCATGCAGAAGTACCAATACCACTGGTTCAAAACAGAAATGTGTTTTTTTAACAGTACCAATTCAAATTTTTCCATAATTTCAAAAATGCAAATTTGGGATTTCGTATGGGGCAAAATGAAGAAATAAAGTCACAACCGTTCTGCAATAAATTGACAGTTTTTTTAACAGTCTTACTAAAAAGCATGTCAGCAAACAGAAATGCATTAATTTGCCTCATTGCAATTTAAAAATATCGAGGAGAGTAGAGTAGGGGAGAGGGGGGCCGGTTGGCACAGGTGCTGGTTGGCACACCCTAATTTGCGGGAAGCAGCTGAAGTGGAGTAGCTACAGAAATGTGATGTTACCAAATTTTGTGTACATGATAAGACCTTTAACCCTTGTAGCCGCAATGGGGGCCTCGGAGGCCCCCCTGGGACTTTTCGCTTTCGTATCTCGCACAATATTTGGTCAATCGCATTCAGATTTCTGTGTAATCCTAGTCCATCTAATCTAAAACAACATCCAAAAGTTGAGAATGTATCAATATTGAACATGGTCACTGGCAAGAGTTTGCGCGTTTTTCCGACACAAAGCCGCAATGGGGGCCTCATAGGCCCCCACCCTTGTGTGTGTCATATGAATTGTTGATGAATACTGCACCTGTGCTGCCACTTATAACAGATCAAATTACCCTCAATACAGTAACTTTTGTATGTTTAGAGAGCTGGTATTTGCCTGTCACTAGTGTCAGTCCATTTGAACAAAATTAAAATGATATTTATTTGCATTTCTAGTAAAATTTGTATAAATTTACCTTAAATCAGGTGACATTGACCTTTTAGCGATCTAAAACCTCCAAAAATGTATTCAACATCATCAAAAACCCCTATAGTGATGATTTTGTAAATGTAAGCTGGTGTGATGAAAGTGCAGGACCTTTATTCTTACAAAAAACTGGCTCGAAATGGACCCCTGAAAGAATGGATCTTGTAGGGAAAGAGCCAAAATGGCCATTTTCGGTGCTCCTTTTCTCATCTGTTGCAATTTTTAGGCCACAAAATGGTTTGTAATGAAATAAGAAGGCAATCCCTATCATTTACAGAACAGTTTGGCTTTAAAAAACTTGAAAAATACTGCATATTCCAAAAATGAATCAAATTGGCACAAAATTGCGAAAATTGGATGGAACATTATTTCATATTTTTAGCTATACGATTTCATTTGTTCCAAATTTCACTGCCACTGTCCTTCTTCTTCTTCTTCTTCTTGTTACTTCCCGCCTGCAGTGTAGGCGAACCTCGTTTAGAGTGTCGAAATAATATGATCCCTTCTGGAAGCCAATAAATAGCATATACAGCTACATAAACTGTTGGCTCTGAAGATAGATCTTTGAGTTGATAACTCCACTGGATTTGTTACATCTACAGTTCTACAGCTACTACTAAAACTATTTTTACTACTGTAAGTCATTGCTCTATCACATTGCTGATCCGAGCTACTGGTTCTGGCGTATTTCCATCCATTGAGCACGGCCGAGCATATTTCACTGTCTGTGATTGGAGGTAGTTTTCCATCCTCTTCGTATATTTCTTTCAGTTGACCAATTTTCTGGTTCCTGATGTCCTCCGTTTTGCTGCATCTAGCAATCAGGTGGAAGATGTCTTCGGTTTCTACATTACACAGTGGACAATTTTTGTTTGTGTCGAGGCCAATTTTGAGTCGGCATTCTTCTTCTCTGGTCCTGAATCTTCCGCACAGCATTCTTGCTCTAACTGATGCTGCCTCAATTTTATTTTGTTTTCCCTCACAACACCTCCATAGGAATTGTATGTTGGAGGAGATAGACGATGGCCAGATCCACCATTTCAATGTGGACTTTATTGAGGCACTGTGTATAAGCTTTATCTTCGCGGTTTCATATATTGCTTTCTTGATTTTAGCTTTCCATTCCACTTTGGTCCCAGGCATTCTGATTGCTGAAAATATATCGATGTCATAAGACACTCCAAGCTTCAGTATGTAGCAGAACCAACTGTTCTTATTTTGCCACTGAGTTGCCAGTTGCATATTGGCTAACTGGAAAAGACTGTGAGTCCTTGGAAGGCGGGAGATACTTCCGAACAGGGAAAGAGCTTTATAGTGAACTTGGTATTCAATAGGGCTCGCCTCCAGCAGTAAGTAAATTGCCTCTGTTGCAACATTGTCTGGGAGTGTTTGTATCTGGCGAAGTATTTTCTTGTAAAACATGTCTATGATCTTCATATCATGTGCAGATGGAACAATTGCGTCTAGTCCGTGGATTAGACGCGGTGTGACATATGTTTGTATTATCTTGAAGGCGGCTGCCGGATCCACACCATTAAGGCCATGGAGTCCCACTCTGAGGAGTGAATACGCTGCTCTTCTGGCTTTTTTGACATTTTCCTGTATATTTGGGGAAGCTTTGTTCGCTTTCCAGGTGAGTCCCAGATGAGTAAATTCTTCTGCCTGTGTCACCGTTTCTGAGCCCAGACGCCAGGATCTTTCAGCTTCTGATGTTGTATCTGCTTTCGGTTTCACCATGGTAACGATGGTAGACTTCTGTGGATGTAGTTGATAGCGATGGCTATTGGCATAGGACATGGCGGCATCCAGAAGGGGTTGCACTTGCTCAACTTTCCCAGTGATGAGGGTGATATCGTCTGCACACGCCGGGGAGCCTGTATATTGTGTCCCGATAGTGGAGCCTAAGCCCGATCTCTCCAATCCTGTCAACAGGTTGTTTATATATAATTTGTAGAGAAGAGGGGAGACCATGCTGCCCTGTTTTACCCCTCTTTGAAGGGTATAGCTTCTCGAGTCCGATCCTTTCCATCTGACTTGTTCTGTTGAGTTGACATAAAGGTCGTCTATCAATCCTCCAATTTGACTTAATTTAGTATACTAATACTACCTTTGATGTAAAATGTTTAAACTTAAAATTGTATATTTTTGAGTTGAGAAAGGGAGGGGGCCTCAGAGGCCCCCATTGCGGCTTTGTGTACCCAAAATCCGTTGCGGCTACAAGGGTTAAGGAAAATAAACCATACTGGGTGTCGGCTTACACATGTTGGCTGTGGAACACACAGGGGCTGATCAGCATGCCCAAAAGCCGTTTTTCGATTAAATGGAAAAAGGTGTACATCAATGACTGATGGCCTCACCTACTTCATTAACTCATGATAAGCTTGTAAAATTGTTGACTTTAAGGGTGCTATGTGTCACCTGGATGATTTTCTTAGTTTTTCTTGAAATTACAAATCATCAGAAAATTACAGGCTGGGGCAGGTTGGCACGGCCATAGGGGCAGGTTGCCACACTGTGTTAAGTGAATGTGACTTAAGGGAAACCAATAATTCATTGAATTATTTAATTGAATGATGTTGTATCTTGCAGGGAATGCACAATTTTCAAATTTTCCTGTGTATAGCATGCTTTAGTGGTGTTTTGAGATTTTTTGCATCAGCCTAAAGAAGGAAATTTTGGATTATTGAGCATACGAGGGGCGTTCAGAAAGTTCTGACCAATTTTTCTGAGAGATGCTTATAGTTAAGCTAGAGTCTTCAAATTTTCAGGAATACCTCGTGAGGTATCAAGGAAAAAATGGCCAAGCACCTTTGGAACACAATATATTTAAGTTGCTTTTTTGTTGCCATGGAAACAGCAAGATGGGGAACCCAGCGCAGCTCATTTTTCTAGCGAACTTGGCATTGTGTTTTCCCTAAAATCTAGGGCCAAATTATGTTGAAAAGGACTGCAGACATGTGCAGGGCCTACTGGCAATTGTTATTTTAACTTTGTGATGACACAATGTTGTGCCAATCCATTGTTTAGCAATTTAAACCTGATTTTTGCATTGTAAAGAGTAATTTTGGATGAGCATTTTACATGGACCCGAAACGCGATCGGAGAGCTTCAAGCAAATTGTGTGTTCTCACAGGAAAAAATGGTACACAAACCCAGGATCTCATCAGGACAGCATTTCAAAATACCTCAATGATGATTTAGCACCATGTGACTTTTGTTTATTCCGTAATCTAAAAGATGAGCTGAGAGGTAAAAGATATGCTACAAATCAGGACAAGCGACATGCCATTTCTAGGGCTTTTCTAAGTTAGGACTTTGAAAATTGCTTCACCAAATGGATTGAAAGGATGCAAAAATGTGTTTCATGCCACCAACAGTACTTTGAAAAAGTGTGAAGCTGTTGATGAACATCTATGTTCACAATTGATTGTGTATATGCAATAAATTTTATGGTGATTTACACAGCTAAATTGTTGAGTTTTGCATGAAAAATTTAGCTGCGCTGCCTACCCCAAGGTGTCGTTTCCATGGCAACAGAAAAGTAAGTTAAACATTGGCCAAGGACGTAATATTTTCAGAATCAATGGCTATACACCTGAATTTTGTACTGTGATAATTTCATTCAAGTATGTCAAAGAGAAAGGTCTGCTACAAAAATTGGTCAGAACTTCCTGAACACCCCTCGTACAGGGCAGGCCTTATGGTAAGAATGCGCATACTGTAATAAATTGTTCTTTTGTTTTGCACAGAACATGTGAAAAATGCTTAGAACTGCATTTCACACTGTTAGATGTCCTGGTGTCACTTTTAAGGTGTAATTACCTAGAAACAACAACTCTTATCGAATAACATCTACAGTGAAAAGATAAGACCCAACTAATGACTAATATACTATAAAATATCCAAGAAATGCTCAGAATACATATTTACCCCTTGCGACCTTGATTATGAGGGTAAAGTAGCCCACGAAATTTAAATTGTACTCGTACTATGCCTTTAAGTCAGCATACTAAAAATGTGCAAAATTTGAAGAAAAATCGTCCAATTCAATCAAAAGTTATAGGTATTTACCCCCTTTTTGGGGGTAATTACCCAAAATCAACAACTTCTATCTCATAACACCTACAATGAAAAGGCAAGACCCAATTGATGCCTAATAACTTATCAAATATACAAGGAATGCTCAGAATACATATTTACCCCCTTCCACCTAGATACAAAGGTAGATTACTCCAGAACACCAAAAAAGTACAAGCACTATGTCGTAAAACCACCTGACTGAACACATGCAAAATGTGGAGACATGGGGACATGGGGACATGGGGACATGGGGCCATACCCCCGGGGACATACCCCCGGGGACATCCCCCCGGGGACATACCCCCGGGGACATACCCCCGGGGACATACCTCCGGGGACATACCCCGGGGACATACCCCGGGGACATACCCCCGGGGACATGCCCCGGGGACATGCCCCGGGGACATACCCCCGGGGACATCTCCCTGGGGACATGCCCCCGGGGACATGCCCCCGGGGTCATACCCCTGGGGACATCTCCCTGGGGACATGCCCCCGGGGACATGCCCCCGGGGTAATACCCCCGGGGTCATACCCCTGGGGACATGCCCCGGGGACATGCCCGTATGTATGTCCCCGGGGTATGTCCCCGGGGGTATGTCCCCGGGGATATGTCCCCGGGGGTATGTCCCCGGGGGTATGTCCCCGGGGGTATGTCCCCTGGGGTATGTCCCCGGGGCATGTCCCCGGGGCATGTCCCCGGGGGTATGTCCCCTGGGGCATGTCCCCGGGGGCATGTCCCCTGGGGCATGTCCCCGGGGGCATGTCCCCTAGGGTGTACCAAAAAATGAAAAAGTTCTCTGATCTTAACGCCTATCGGTCAAAACATGAGGTTTGGTTAGTAGATCACTATGAAATTTTTTTTTTGAAAATCGGAGAAGTCCTTACGCCGGTCCAAGCCTCTTGAAATTTACATGTCAAAAAAGAGCAAAAATCGCCATTTTTGCCTAGTTTTGTGCCTAATATGCCACCTACAACTATGACTTATGCCTAAAAGTGTGTCTAATTACTCCTTTCTAAGTCATGACTTGGATGACATTTATGTTGGGTCAGTTTTATCAGTTCTAACCCTCAAAATAAACCACCTTTGGTCTGAAATAGCGTAAAAATGCTCTTTTTAACCAATGAAGTGCTGTATTTTGAGAACTAAAGCAGATAGAGACATGATATTGACACCAAAATCTCCGGAATACCCACATTCATATTCATCTTCAATACATTTTAGGGCCCTTTACCCAATACTTTTTGAGTTATTAGCAAAAGACTAATTAATTGCCTTTATTTTCATGGGAATCGTAAGTGAAAATACATTTAATAGCACAAATCATTAAAGATAGGTACCTGGTGAACCTCTGATTTATCTGCTATATATATTATATAATTTGAAAACACAAACAGCTATTTTATTATTTATGGTGAAGGACTATTACAATTCCAGGGATTACTTATCTACATCAAAATATTGTCTTATTTTGAGAAAGGCATTCAAAGAAGTGAAAAAGTTTGATTTGTTACGAAGGTTACCATGTACTCAGGGGAAAAATAATTTTCTTTGTTGTATAATATGCTACTAAACCAGCATTGCATGTTATCAACAATTATGTGTCTGAGAAACAATTTGTCAAAAAGGGTAGGCTGAGGTGGATGGTTTCCATACGAGTCTGTCTCCAATTGACAGTTATGAGGACATACTACAATGATATGGAACTTGTGAAGGGTAGATAAATGCAGTACAACATTTCTAGCAACATTTAAGATATTATAATTGCTTTATCAATGTCACTGTTAGTGTTTCATAGCTGAGTGTACCCTTTAAATTACTGTTTATTGGGTTCCTCTGGTCTATATTCATTATCTTCAGTTATGTCACTGGCAGGCGCATGATTTTGATTATCTCTCACACATGTTGGAAGGCTTGTTGCTAAATTTTTTGTCAATTTAGCCTGTATGTAATTCTTTCTCATTGACACATAAATTGTCTCAGTTTATTGTCAATACTGAAATACCCTATGTCATTCATTATATCATCCACTACGTCAAACAATTTTATTATCTTTAATTATGGGTTAAAAGCATTGATAATTGATTATTCTCAGGATCATCAAGAACATTTTCTGAATATTTCCATTTCTAAGTAGTTGTTCAGACCTTTCCTTCAGTTTCATTCTTGTACCACAAGAACTTCTTCAAATGACTGACTTTTGGTGTTATTCATTCATATTGTACTGCATTTATCTGGCCTTCTCAAGTTCCATATCATTGTTTTATGTCCTCATAATTGTCAATTGGAGGCAGACTTGTATGCAAGCCATCCACTTTTGACAAATTGTTTCTCAGACACATAATTTTTGATAACATGCAATGCTGGTTTAGTAGCATATTGTACAACAAAGAAAATTATTTTCCCCTGATTTCATGGTAACCTTTGTAACAAATCAAATTTTTTCACTTATTTGAATGCCTTTCTCAAAATAAGACAATATTTTGATGTAGATAAGTAATCCATGGTATTGTAATACTCCTTCACCATAAATAATAAAATAGCTTTTAGTGTTCAAATTATATAATATCACTATGTTGTCTGTGATAATATATATAGCAGATAAATCAGGTTCACCAGGTACCTATCTTCAATGATTTGTGCTATTAAATGTATTTTCACTGACGATTCCCATGAAAATAAAGGTAATTAAATGGTTTTTGCTAATAACTCAAAAAGTATTGAGTAAAGGGTCCTAAAATGTATTGAAGATGAATATAAATGTTGGTATTCCGGAGATTTTGGTGTCAATATCATGTCTCTATTAGGGCTATCACGGTTACAGAATGTCAAAATCGATTGATCTATTGCCTAAAATCGAATCGTAATCGATTAATCGCTGTTTTCCCGCCATTCTAGACACTTAGAAAAGTCCTGTATCTTTTTACATCATTGTCTTGAAACAGAGCATTCAGACTTGGATATTCCATTGAAAATGCTAATTGCAATTCGGACTTGACACTTCATTCTCTCTAACCTGCTTCAATCAGGTACAACCAATCCAATTAGCCAATCCAATTGACCCATCCAGTTGCAATTCACTCTTAGCACCTGGAACTTTAAAGCCATACAGTGTCTTCCAGTTACAAAAATACAAATAACAGATTAATCGATTTTGCAAAATTAAATCAATTTTTAACTAAAATCGAATCGGCGGCGATTAATCGGTTAATCGCGAGAGCCCTAGTCTCTATCTGTTTTAGTTCTCAAGATACAGCACTTCATTGGTTAAAAAGAGCATTTTTACGCTATTCCTGACCAAAGGTGGTTTATTTTGAGGGTTAGAACTGATAAAACTGACCCCACACAAATGTCATCCAAGTCATGACTTAGAAAGGAGTAATTAGACACACTTTTAGGCATAAGTCATAGTTGTAGGTGGCATATTAGGCACAAAACTAGGCGAAAATGGCGATTTTTTGCTCTTTTTTGACATGTAAATTTCAAGAGGCTTGGACCGGCGTAAGGACTTCTCCGATTTTCAAAAAAAAAATTTCATAGTGATCTACTAACCAAACCTCATGTTTTGACCGATAGGTGTTAAGATCAGAGAACTTTTTCATTTTTTGGTACACCCTAAATTGTCCCCAGGGACATGGGGACATACCCCCGGGGACATGGCCCCAGGGACATACCCCCAGGGACATGGGGACATACCCCCGGGGACATGGCCCCAGGGACATGGGGACATACCCCTGGGGACATGCCCCGGGGACATGCCCTCGCGGACATGGGGACTTGCCCCCGCGGACACGGGGACATGCCCCCGCGGACACGGGGCCATGCCCCGCGGACACATAACTGCACTGCATCACTGCCTTGCATTACAACACTGCAGTCTGCATTGCAGCTCTGTGTTACTGCACTGCATCACAGAACCTCATTACTGCAATGCATTACAGCACTGCAGTACAACACTTCATTACTGCACTGTATTTCAACAGTGCTTTTTTGCACTGCATAACTGCACTGCATTACAGACCACATCACAGCACTGCTTACAACACTGCATAACTGCACTGCATAACTGCACTGCATTACTGCATGCTTTGCATCACTGTATTACAGCACTGCATTACAGCACTGCATTACACTGCATTATTGTACTGCATTACATCACTGCCTCACTGCATTACTTTACAACAGAATTACAACAATGAATCATTGCGCTGCATTACAGCAACGTGCAACATGTTATTGGACTGCTTTCTGTATTCTGCATTAAAGCACTGCACTACAACACTGCATTACAGCACTGTATTACAGCACTATATTACAGCACTGCATTACAGCACTGCATTACAGCGCTGCGTTACAGCACTGCATTAAAGCACTACATTACATTACAGGTCAGGCGGCAGGTCGGTTGGCTTACTTTTCATGACAGTTTACTGACATGGGCGAGTCTATACCAAAGGGTGTTCATATATATATATCAAAAGGTGTATATATACTGTACCAATGGTTTTACACACCCATGGGTCCACACACACCCATGGGCGTACACTCACCCATGGGAGTACAAACACCCATGGGTGTACACACACCCATGGGCGTACACACACCCATGGGCATACACTGACCGATGGGCATACCCACACAGATGGGCATACACATGGGCGTACACACAGATGAGTGTACAGGTGGGCATACCCACACAGCTAGGCGTACAGGTGGGCCTGCACTGACAGATGTGTGTGTAGGCCTACACACAGGTGGCCCTGCAGACACACATGGGCGTCCAGCCGTCCACACACACATGGGCATCCACACTGGGATGGGCATACAGATGGCCATGCACATACAAATGGGCATGCACACAGATGGGCGTGCACGCACAGATGGGCTTACACACACTGACGGGCGTGCTGATATGGGCGTATACATGCAGATGGCTGTACATATGGGCATGCGCACACAGATGGCCATATCAATGGGCGTGCACACGAAGGTGGCTGTGCACACACAAATTGGCATACACACACAGATGGTCGTACTCCCAGCTAGGTGTAAAGGGGGGCATGCACACTAAGAAGGCATGCACTCACAGATGAGGGTTCCAACACAGATGGGCATACACTCGAGAGATGGGCATAGGCCTACAGGTGGGCGTACACATAGATGGGTGTACAGGTGGGCGTGCCCACACAGATAGGCATTCAGGTGGACATGCCCAAGCAAATGGGTGCGTACACAGATGGGTGTGTACACACAAATTGGCGTGCACACACAGATGGGCATGCCAGACGAGCTACAGATGGGCGTACACTTGACGATGGCCGTACACAGGCATGCACAATGGATGTACACATATACGCCCCTCGAATAAACCCCCCGTCAAATAGAGGCCCCACTGCGCCACGGACAACAACGAATATATATCTATTTATTATTATTATTATACGACTGAGCTTTTTTAAGCCAGGTCCAAACAAGCTGCACTCAAAACACAAATTGTTATTCATCTTTTATGGATCGACACAGTCACACTTGATTGCACTTGATCAGCAAAAGGCGTCCAGCAGCGCCCGCGGTCATATTATCATCGCTTGCGATTCTAGTTTTTTAATCCTCCAGAGGGCTGCTGCTGGCAGGCAGACAGCGCTACCTGAACACGTTTTACATTACGCGTGTAAAAAAAAATGATGATGGTGTAGTGTTTAGTGTATCCTGAATTATGTAGAAATGACTATATCTTTAAAAATATTCTTTTATGGAGCTTCGCGAATTCTATGGCCTTGCCATCTACATATTATCTTATGTGCAGATATTGAGCCTTGTACAAGTTTGTGTTTCTTTTCTATGACATAGCCACTGGATACCTAACTGATGCATCCCTTCTGGGCCTCCATGGAGAAATGTGTGTTTGGCTGAAGCATTTATAATGTCATTTTCCACTCTGAATTAAGTACACCAAGGGAACTTCTTATCCCTTATAAGGCTATTTTCCCAAGTTTGAGAGGCCTTTTGGGAGTCATATAGTTAGGTCTCAAGGAGGTACCACAAGGGATTCACTTAGGCATCTCTTTAGCCAGTTGTGAAGGGAATTCCTTCTGCAGAGAGCCACGGGCTATCTTTGATTAAATTTCTTGGAAACTTGGTTTGTGGAATAAATGTTTTTATGGAATGGATGCTTAGTTTAGATTGTTTTGAACAAAATGTGGCTTGCATTTTCCAATTACATGGATACTATTTTCTTCCCAGCCTCCGCCAAAATAAGTTGAAAATTTGCAGGTATTTTTCTTCTCACAGGAAAATTAAGCATGCTATTACAATAGTGATGCCCATTTTGATCTTTATATATATTCAAGTTCATGCTGTGAAAATTTGAATGCAAACAGACCGCTAGAAGTCCCACAAAATTTGTTTGAAATTGCGAAAAATTACCAAAGAAAAGGCCGAAAAGCTGCATGACTTTTTACCCTCCAAGTCACTTGTGATGACTTATGGCCTAATTCAAAAATAATGAAGCCAAAGTGTGACATGACCATCAAAATTTTAAAATGTCTATATGTATCAAGTGACCACATGATATTGTAATAAACATGTCTAAGTTCTAGAAACTGTATTTACCATTTTGCTGTGGTTTGTAGAAATGACTGATAAAAGCCGAATATTACCAAATTTTATTTTATTTTATTTCCATGGCAGTAAAAGAAAAGGAGACTAAATGGTAACTTATCTTCAAATTAAATCTAATTTTTTTGTTGGATGACAAAACTCATATACTCTTAAGTATCCATGGCTGTTTTCATCCAAATTCACCGAATATTTTATGAGGAAAACAGTATTTTTCGAAATTTTGTTGCAATATTTAAAAAAAAACTTACATATTTTCTCCCCAGATGTACATATTTTCCTCTGAAATGATTTCACCTGTCCTGTGTTATGCGGCTATATGTGGGCTTCGAGTTGGTACCAAATAAGTGCCACCAAAGTGAATACGAACAAAGCAAATGATGATAGAAGCTTGTTTTTTAGCCTATTTTCCATTACAAAAAGCCAATTTTGGGTAATGGTGTGACACAAAAGTTAACAAGAAATTCTTTTTAAAAAGAATTGTAGGGACCTGAGGTTTCTTCAAACACATATTTTATTTTCCAAATATTCAAATAATGTTTTATGTATGTGTAGTTACATATGTACCTCCAATGTTATGCACCACTGTGAGTGTGTGATTTAACCAGCTTAATACGTGTTACCTCATGATTAGGCATGCCTAATTACAGGTGTTATTAACATAGACAGCAAACCAAGCAATGAGAAGTAGATAACGCCCTCGTTTGTGACAATATGCAATATATCCGAGGGCTTTAGTAATAAGAAGAAAAAATAATTCTTTGAACTTGCCAAATGGGGCCAAAATTGTTGGTCTGCTGCTCCACTATTTTTTTTTGCAGCTTACATATCCCAAATGTACTATTTTATCAAGTGACCTTAAATTTGATCGTTATTTCAGATAATGGTATTTATAAAAAAGAGTGAATATAGCCTTTTTATTGAGACCAGTTACACTTGATACAATCTTCCTCCTTGTTTACTGTCTGTGTTGTTCAGTTGTTATTCCTTTGTTGGTCAGTTTTGTTTCAGTGTTTCCTTCAATTTTGTCAACTTGTAGTCAGTCAAGCATGCAATATCATGGTCAGGTGTTTGAGCTGTGATATGCGTTATATCAGAGCGAAATCCTGCCTTCTGATTGGCCAGAAAAAACAAACAGTGGTATAAGCCCTTTTATATTCTTTGTCATGAATATGAAATTTCTATTTCCATAACAACAAACTAATTGTGGCTTGCATAATATTTGGATTATTAGACTGGCTAGTTTGTGAGAAGTTGAATATCTAATGTTCTCATACAGTGTTTTCTTTTTTCACTTGTCTTATATCATCTCAAATCTTTATACACTTAGGCTATATAATTTTTTGAAGGAAATCTCTATGGGATAATAGAGAGGTTTTGCTGCACGTTTCCGTGTGACGTGTACGTGGGAGTTGCCATGACATCAATGTTATAAGATAGCACTTGTACACGTATACGTCACACGTGAACGTGTAGCAAAACCTCTCTAATATTATGCTCCAGGTGTGCTTTGGGTATGGTCCCCAATCACTCAACTGTGACAGTCATGGTTGAGTGGCTCCCAAGGTCATGCAGTGATGGAGCTACTGAGCATCAAGAGGGGCAAATATATACTTGATTTGTAAATTGTAGTCACAGTTACCTTCTCTGTGGCATGAGTACCCTCCTAATATTGGAGGTCAATTAGGAGGGTACTCCTTGCTATAGGGAAAGTATATCTGCAAGGCCAACTTCTTAGTACCCCCTCAAGAAACTCAAGAAGCTCCACCACTGCAGTACACATAAATTGATGACAAATAGCACTTGGCTGATTCTTTTTGTCCCTTTAGTTAGGGACCTCCACTGTAAAATCTTTCCTCATTTGGAGCTTATAACACAGATCTGAGATGGTCCCTACAAAAAGGTGTTCTGGTTTTGACCCAAATCGATTTTATATGTATCATCAGTAACAACTGGATCAAGCATAAGAGTAATTACAAAATTAAAGTGAAATTTGTATTGGTTATTGCCGTTTTCAGAAAATTGGCCCAACATTTTGAGGAAAGCTTAACAAAGAGCAAAATTTTGAAAAATAAACATTGAAACATACTTCAACTACTGAAATATTGTGTTGACTATAACTACAAGTACCGTAATATGGGGTGAATTGGGACACTGGGGTGAATCGGGACAAGGCAGGAAAATGTTTTATTTCTTCAAAAAGAAACAACTTCTACACGTACTTGTCACAGGGACTTGATTTTTGGCACCTTCTTAGAATATATTCTCATGATGATTCGGACGGATTTTGATCATTCTACCTGCAGGCGGCAAGGAGCTGCAGCACCTTAAACATTGCCCTGCAGAATTTACATTTTCAAAAGCTGGTCAAAACTTTGCTTGTACCACAAAAACTATAAAAGATAAATACACAAAATTATCACAAAACTTCAAGTATATAGTTGTGGCCAATTACAGAAAAAAATCATAAACTTAGGTACATTTGCACTGACTATATTCAACAAGCACTAGTGCACTTTCAGTTTCAGAGTTATTTCAGTGTAATTTTCGGACCCCAGTAATAACTCAAGAAACGAAATCAGTGATAGAATGTTATAAAATAATGTTAGACAGGGTACTGCATATGCTGCAAAATTATTTTTATTGTGTAGAAATGCTATGGGAGTGTCAAACACGGCCAAAATAGTGATAAATATGCACTTTTGGAACCTGATAAAAAATGATGTGATATTATGTCGATTAAAGACAGAAAAATAAAATTTTATAATCCAAATCGATTAAAAAAGTTCTAGGAGACTAAAAGAGCTGCTGAGATGTGATATTTTGTCAGTTTAGTCCTGGGGCTTGATCCAAGTGAAAGGCAGAGTTACAGAGCTGGCCCAAAAATCCTTACTAATTTTCAATCCAGCTTATTTTCATGAATTGTGGGTTTAAATAGTTGAAACTGGTATCATTTGTTGTGGATTTAGTCCAAGATTATTCATCACTTGTAAAATGAGTAGATAACGACATTTTTTTCAACTTATAGTGATTTATTACATTTTGTTGAAAAGTGAATATTCTACACATAATAGACTTCAAATTTTACTAAGAGCGACTTTTTGGGGTGCTTAACATTTTTTCTAATGTTGATTTATAATCATAAATCAATAAAACAGGGTAGGAAGTACTAGTTATTTAGATTAGTCTCTGTCCCGATTCACCCCAAAGTGAGGGGTGAATTGGGACAGTGGTTTTCTCAGCCTGAATCCTGGAAAAATATAGGTATCAGTTAATGCCCTCAAAGATAGTTAAATCTACGGCCTGGACATAATTTGAGACGATATTGATATTTATTGGAGGTTTTGTGCCCATGCTATGGCAAGAAAAGGGCCAAATCTGTCCCGATTCACCCCATACTACGGTAATACTAGAATGATTGCTTTACTCCTTACAAGAAAACCATGAAAATATGATCAATATTTTCCATAGCGTTACGCTTGCGACAAAGCCCCATTTAAGAAATCTTTGTATTTTACCACCAGAAACCAGCTGTTTACCTGGATTATTTTATTGTTTCTCAAAACTACACAGATTTTTGCAATATTACAAACTAAACCAGATTTAAAACGGAGCTTTTATTGCTCTGTGGCACTACAAAGTATTCTGGGCGTTACACTTGCGACGGATTCACCTACCCTGCTATTCATTGGAATTTTTTAGTGATCAGAACTAAATTTTCCACAACCATAAGAAGCTCCAAAATAGGTAAGCAGATATAAGACTAGGTCTCAAGGGCCAAAAGATTCAACTGACACATGTAAAAGGAACACTATTTCGAGAGCATCCCAGATCAGTTAGCGTCAAATTTGACTGAATTTTTGGAAGTCAACCTTTGAATCCAAATAGCTCAATAATGTCAACACAGGCAAATGAAAGTACTTGATTTTACAGATTGATGAAGCCTGAGGATGTAGAGATTCCAAAAAGTGTTGGGAAATTGCCTTAGAATACGTCCAAATTTGTAAAACTGAAAGAATTCAAGTGGTCAAAAATGTTATGTCACGTTTTATTAGTGAAAAAATGCTTGTTTTTCAATGTAATTCAACTCTATCTCAGTAACTATGCGACAAAATGTCGTGAAATTTTCAGGAAATTTGCACAAGAATGTACTTAAAGCAATGATGTACCATTAAGTTGCCACATACAGCAATTCTCATATTTTGAGATCCCTACAGGAAATTTATTGCGTGGCTTCATTATTTTTGAACTAGGCCTTATGTGGTAGAATTGTGATGTATCTTGAAGTTAAAATTTGCCCCATGTGGAGGCCTTTTAATGTACATATATTAAATATCTTGCCATATAATTACATAGAAAGTATAATTACCAGTATCATTCACCAGCTATAATTGTATCCTGTATGAGATGTTAGTTTCATTGTTAATTGCTATGTTTAGGGAGAGGGGGGCTGGTTGGCACGAACAAGACATTTTGGTATCCTGAACGAAAGCTATTCAGACTATGGATTTTGTTCACATGTCAATTTGAAGTCCTATCCCAAACCTATATTATCAGTATCACACTGAGCCTGTATTATTATTCGTCAATGAGATATCGCAGCTCAAAAATTCTGTGCCAACCAGGGTTGGGTTCAAATACAGATAAAAGTATTTAAATACAAATACTTTAAATCTTTCTAAACATGCTAAATACAAATACAATTGAGCTCAAAAGTATTTAAATCCAAACACAAATACTTCAATTCTTTCAAGTAAAAATACAAATACAAATACTCAAATTTTGAAAGTATTTAAATACGAATACAAGTATATTTGCAAATATATTTGAAAATACTTTCAATAATTCTGTCTTAGAATTCAAACTTGTCTTTTTTAATTTTTTCCAATCTTACTCCAGCTAATGTTAATGAATAAAAAAAACTGTTATGGGTCTGCAGGTTATATACTTTGTGTAATAATAATAATTTAGTAAATATTCATAATATTATAATCAAGTTCCTTCATTGAAATCTGTTCAAATTGGGACATTTTGGGTCATTTACTTAGCCGATTATCAGCTGAATAATTGCATATTATGATTCTGTGATTGACTATGGGAAGCTTCACTAGTGAATACTGCTCTGTGATTGATCGAGACACAAGGCTCTTTTGGCCAAGTTTGTAAGGTTTCTTTTGGGGATAGAATAATCATGTTAGATTCATTAAAATCCTGTGTTTTATGTTCTATATTCCACATTTGTTTCATTAAAATACATACACTGTTCCTCATAAATACGGAAAATACCTAAATAACCACGATCCTTGTTTTATTTTTTACCCTTGTTTTGGGTGAGTCCAGATTCAGAAAATTAACTTCAACGTGCTGAGAAGAGGCTCAACTAGCCCGATATGAATGGCTGGAGTGGATTTTTCATATTTTGAGGTTGTCATGAACAATGGTGATAAACCAACCTTGTTTATTGTGATAAACTCTCATTTGCTAGCAGTCAAAACAATTTCTAGTTGAAATTATACATTTTGGTAGAGCACACATAGGGTGTATAAACCTATATCAATAAAACGTTCCTGGAAATCATGCAGTCTTGGAGTTTGAAAATGTAAAAAAACTGTTCTTGTGGGCCAAGCATAAATATGACCCATTTTGTCTGTGCTGCAATAATTTGTCTCGGAGATTCCACATTCTAATGACCATTGAATTGACTCATTTAAAGGTTAATCTTTCCTTTGATACCAGCAACTTTCACAAATAAACAATTTTTGATGGATTTCTAACCCTAAACAAAATTCATATTTTGATTTTTTTTGCATTGTTTTTTCAATTTCCTCCAGCCTCCCAAATTTTCAAAAATTTTACCAAATATTAAAATGAGGACTTCAAATAACTCTTCAGGGATCCACTTAAGTTCTTAAAAGTGCAATTTTAACCATTGGATTCAAATGGGATAGCCACAATTCAATGGTAGTTTTCGTGTTTTCCTATATTCCATATTTATGAGCAAGAGTGTATTTTCAGTACCAGGAATTCGTTGAATGCTTGACTAGGAAAATTTGTGAAAAATAAAGCACAATAAAAAAATCAATATAAAATAGAGAAATAGGTGTTTCGTTCATTTAACAACATTTTTCGTTAGCTAAAAATAAGACAATATTGGAAATAGGCCTATAACCTTGCTGAAATACAGTCTCAGTCAGATTAAGGACATATCTATGCCACACAAAGCCAATGATTATACTTTCACTGGGGGATGCTCGGACAACGATCTTATATCAAATAAAAGAATTTCAATCTACATTTATGAATAGATATTTAGGCCTAAGGAAATTTCCACACCACTGTTGACAGCCCTCTCAGTTCCATAATACACCGTTGCTCATAAATATGGAATACTTCCAATATTTTCCATTGAAATTAATAACTTCAGCAACTTCTCTTGGAGCACATGATGGTCTGATTCAATGATAACTACTTCCAATGACATCTCATGGGAAGAACATGCTCTTGTGTAAAGCGCATGTTGCAGCATTGGACCCAAGAAAAGTTACAGCAGTATACTAAATATGGAAATTCAGGGGGTTTTTTAGGGTGAGGTGCATTCAACAAAAAATTAAAAATTTGTGCAAAAAATGTAGTTGAGGCTTTCAAAGAGTGATTAGAGAAGATGACTTGACCTTTACAATGGACCTTGCTTACTTTCACACTCTGAAATTTACTTTTATTTGACACTTTTTTTCCAAAAAAGTATTCCATATTTTATGAGCAGGAGTGTATCAATAAAACCTACTTTTTTGCATTCAAAAAGAAGGCATTATAATTTAGAAGTTGTTCTGTGATAGTGAGGCTATAATAATGAATAATATTCGCGCAGCGAAACGGCCAAAGGCCGTTTCGCGAAGCGAAATTTAGCACAAGAAAGGTTTCAAAAATCTGTGCAGTGATGGTCTCAACATCAATGGTCGACAGCAGGAAATTAGGTCAAGTGGGACCAGCTTCTTATCAATGATTTAGTTTCGAATTTAACAAAACATGACATATTCATATTCAAAAGTGTCTTAAAAATTCAATTTTCTCCATTGATATTCCCTGTTTCTATTATTTTTATGGAATAGTTCATTATAAGCCTTGACAAGCTAAATTGAATTATTAACATGTGATTCATTTCATTTCAAAACAGACAACTAGAAAACATAACAAAATTAAGGTTACATAATCTTTGTCAACTGATGATTATGTAACAGTGAGCAATTAATCTACATGCAGATCATGTTATTGTTTTTGTTATCACTATTATGTAATAGCGTAACACCCGAGAAGGTATGAGAGGAGAGGGACGACTATTTATAGGAAAAATATCACTTCTGTTTGTTTGACTGTAATGACACACATAAAACTTGTGTTATTGAAGGCAATGTACATAGGCAAGTTGCATGCATGTTTGCAAAAGTGAGGAACACGGGAATCAGTAGATTGAGGGGTGCATGAATGAATAGCATAGGCCTATGAGATAATAATAGCAAAGTAAGTTAACCGTAGATTGGATGGAAAGAACATATAAAAAGATGTATAGCATTTTTATGTTGTTTAGGATAAAAACGTATTGCATAGATGAATTAGTTGCAGATTACCCAGGGGCGGACTGGGAGAGAAAACCGGCCCGGGAAATTTCATTGGATAGCGGCCCAGTTTGGGGTCAATCTGATAATACTTTGTAACATTACAGTACTCCAGCTATACTGTAAGTGCAAATTGAATTTTGAAAGTTACATCCTAAACAAACATTTTCTAATGTACTGGTAATGTTAAAAAAAAACCACAGCCCCTTGTCACAAGAATTATCTGATTGGACCCACCCAGAGTGGTTGGATCTTATGAGGCACCATTGGCTAAGAACATAGTCTTTTAATTTGATTTCTATATTCCCTTCTCCAATGCTCATTATTGTTGTAACAAAGAGCTGTCTCAAATTAAATTGAGAAAAGAATAATAATTGGCCTATATTTTTATTTTATCATGGGCGAATAAGCTTGTAGGCCTACATGAACGATTTTCTCCATTTAATTTGTGTAGTTCATTAATTCCACTGATTAATTTAATATAGTTAATCATAAAAGTCAATCCGAACAAATTCATGATTTTTTTTACAATATTTTGGCTTTATTCAGCCATCCTCAGGTATGAAATGACAATGTTATAGGAAATGGAGAGTTACATGAGAAACAACAAACAACAGCATAAAAACTGTGGGAAACATAGACAATGAAAAAGTTACCTGAATAAAACAAACTCTTTTGAGGCTTTAAGGCCATGATTGAGGGTGGGTGTTTGCCTTCTAATGGCCAGTGCTTCTTTAAAAAGCAATAGAGACCAATGTCTGGCAGTGTCAATTATTGTTGTATTGGCAAAAATTACACTGTATAGCCTTGCAGGTTGTTCATTATAGAGATGATCAGGGAGGCTCAGAATGTCATGAACATGTTTAAATTAGCACAACTTTGACATGATTAAAGATTTCACTTGTAGCTTTGACATGCTCTTTAACACGTGATCTTTGTACACAATGAGCCAATAATGGGCCGCAATGGGCCACTCTGCCATCTCACAGGCCCTTTTCAGGGAAAATATACCATAGGCTAATGATCCTTTAAAAAGTTCAATTAATTGAAACCAACTTAATCTTATCAGACTAATGGTCAGGAATAAGTCAATGATTGTGCTACCATTGGAATTCTCTTTTCAAGACGATTCTAACTAGAACTTGTGTCGCAAGCGGAACACATGCGAGTTCACTATGCGTATGTTGTTTTGCCATTTTTGTGAGTAGATTCTTGGGGAAAACGGTGTAGAATTTGGGGCCTAGATTTTCATACATGATCAGCAGGAAGGCCAGGTCTAAAAGGTATTGAGATCAGTAGCATAGCCATTAGGGGGGGGGGGTGAGAGGGCAGGCGGGACAACTTGCCCCCTGAACAGATTTTGGGGAAATTTCTGCAGATGTATTAGCAAAATTAGAAACGAAAATGGGGAAATGGTAAGCAAAATGTGGAAATTATAAGTAAAATGGGGAAAAGGTAAGAAAAATGGGTGAAATGGCCAGAAATTGGGGAAATAGTAAAAGAAGTGGGAAATTAATGATATAAATTTGCAAAAAACACCACAAAAATTTCCAAAAGGTAACCAGCACCAGTGGCGTATCCAGGATTTTTTTCAGGGGGGGCAAACCACCAAGATATTTCCCCAAATTGTTTTTCGCGACCAACAGCTCTGTCATGTGTCGCACATTGTACAATGTTCAAAATTCTTTCAGACAACATTTTCAGTGTACCTTCATGATCGGTTTAAGTATTTACTGACTGACTAATTACTGACTGACTAATCAAAACAACTGTGTCATCCAATTCAAGTTTGAACTTCACACCTTTTCCAAACAATAGACCAGCATCAACACCACGGTTTCTGTTGGGGTGCTCAAAAAGTGAGTCCCGGGGACTCAGTGAGGTCTGAAAAAGTGGGTCCCCAACCAAATTTCTGGGTCCTAGTTTTTTTCACATCATGGCCAAGCGGCCATCACCCAATTACAATTCTTGAATATAAGGGAGGGGGCTAGCCCGGCTGGTAGAGCCTTGGGCTCCCAATTGTTGGGACCCAGGTTCGGAAACTCTCCACAAAATAGTTTTTGCTTTGCTGAAACAATTCTTTGTCGCATCCCTCAATCTTCATATATATTTCAAAGTAGGAACTCCTAGTACAGGGTGAATTTCTTATAAATCTAAAATGGTAAGTTTAAAAATGTACTTAGGAGTTGTCTTTAGGACTATATTACTTTATGCATCTTCAAAAATGCCACAGTCTTGTGAAGCAATATTGGCAATAATTTAGTTACTCGATTGATTAAAACTGTAGAAGGCTCCAAATGATCCATTATTGACCTATTGAATATGCAATGACATCACAGTAACACAAGCAGTTTGAAGTAATCACTTGCATTTCCCTGACTGTAACTACTCAAAGGGTGTGACCTGGGTGTCTGCCAGTCCTTGAAAAGCCTTGAAAAAATTGCATTTACCACAAAAGGCCTGGAATCTGCTTCATACTAATAAAAAAAAGAAACACAGCTGAATATTTTGCAATTTCTTGTGACAGTCAGGTCGCAGATACATTTTTACTATCAGAAAAAAGTAATCTGCATTCTCTGGAAGATTGGCCTTGATTTTGGGAAAATTTGGGCCAAGAAAAGCCTAGAAAATCCTGGAATTTGATTCCAAAAATGCTGCAGACATCCTGCACTCAACACAATAGAGACTGCAATGCAAGGGCAATAATGTTCTTCTAAAATTGAGTTATAAAATACAAGAACTTTTCCGCTGACTTGACTTGTGTTGTGCTGGTATACCCCGGCTGACTTGACTTGTGCAGTTGATGTTGATAGGCTAGTAACTGTTACTGTATCCACATATTCATAACATTTTGTCAAGGACCAACCACTGGTATTTTCATTTTATGCACAATATTTCATTAACGTCTCTCTACTCAATCACCCTTAAATTAACAAAATATGAATGCACTATTGCAATGCGCTGAGTAAAGCCTGCCTTATTTGGCTGTCCTATCAAGATGTGTGTGCAGAAGATAATTTTAAAATTCTAATCTAGTGCATTAATAAAGCACATAGAAGCTTGAAAATGATCTTATAAAATGCCTTGTATTTTTAGCTGTTAACCCCTTCCACAATTTTTCCGAGTTTTTCATTGTAAATAGCTAAAAAGTGAGTTACAAAGACAAAAGTGAGACACCAGTTGGTAAACATATATATCAAGATGCCTGGGGTTATTTCTAATAAATTTTTTCGTTCAGATAAATGTCCCTGCAATAATTCCTTTCATTTAACATTATAATAGCAAAGCCACTATATGTACATTGTTATTTTTATTATTTTAAAACATGTTCACTGCCATATATAGGCCTATGCATTTTCAACAAATTCTCAGCAATTAATTGAGATATCTTCATGAAAAAACGAAATCATAAAGATTAAGGCACCAGGATTCAAAAGAGCCTAAAATTTTAATTCTAGCCCTAGTAGAAGTGTCCGAAAACTATCGGGAAGACATCGAACCTGTTTCGGCCAATCAGAGGGCAGTAAAACAATAACAAAAATATTTCTATTTCCTGTTTTGCCGTGATTTGGTTGAAACTAAACACTCAAATTGTAATTAAACAAGGCACAAAAGACACAAAAGGTGAGGACCACGCCTCAAGTTAGCCAATTCTTCTTTAATTTCATGAAAAAGAACCTTTAAAAAGTGCTCCCTTGTCTCTCATGAACGATCCAAAATTTCTGACAATCCCAGATTTCCAAGACCGAAACCATAGCGAGTTCACTCGCAATGATACCAAACATGTTGGGGCAGCACCAACGGGAAACAAGTTCATCACAATTTTTTCCCCCTTTTTTTTTCCTTTTCTTTTCTTTCAATCGGCCCACCAAAGCATCGGCCCCACCAGGATTTCTCCCCCGGTGGCCCAGTCCAGCCCTGAGATTACCCGTAGATGAAGAGTGGAATAGAAGAAAAACAGAGCAAAAGAAAAGGGACAACTGGTAGAGACCTTGCAGCTGCTGCCCTCTTGTGTATTGTATGTGAATAAGCTTTTAAAATAGTAATTATCATTAATTAAGACATTCAGAGGAATGCAATGGCATTGAAAAGGGGAGAGTTTTGCCATAGAAGGTCAAGGAAGGTTGAGTGTAAATGAGAAGATCAGACATTGAGCATAACTTGAGATAAAACCTGTACGTTATCATTTTAATATAAGAAGAAGAAGAAGATATCAACAATCTAGCATAGACTTAAATTTGGCAGCTTTCAGTGTAATCTTTCTTTTTACTATTTAGCTGATTATGATTATCTATCAATTCTATTCATTCTTAATCCTATTTATTATAATATCCTATCTATCTATCTATCTATCTATCTATCTATCTATCTATCTATATATTCTATTTTTGATCTATTTTATTTTTCTTATAGTTTCTAGTCTAAATTTCTCTCTATTTTTCTATATATCCATCTTTCAATTTCTTTGAAACAGTAACATAACTGCCTTTCATACATTGAATATGAAATAAATTTAATGAAAGTTATGGTAAAACCATAAGTCCTAAAAAAAACTTTTTAAGAGCTGCGCGAATTTCATGGCTGTGCCATTTACATATTATACGGAAGTTTCTGGAACTTTGGTACATTCTTTAAAAAAATTAAGTTTTCTTGTAGACTTGTAGACTTGTAGACGGGTTTAGGCCGTAACCCGAAGTTGTTGGCCTCTCATAAATTGTCGGGAGGAGTCTCCTTATCGTCCTTCAGGGTTGGTGTAGTTGTGAACGTATTTTCTCCCCGACCCACGGACCATACAAAAGTCCATAAATAAATAAGAAAAAATACATAAATAAATAACAACCGGAGTGACAAGATAAATCCTGTGCTAACTACTAACGAAAAAGATGAGAAACCCATGTACCGATGAGATCCCCCAACCACACAACACGTAAAACAAAGGATGGACCAGCTAGGAAATGTCTCAGACGTTAGGAAGGTCTCAGGTGACCGTTCCCTTCGAAAGAAAACATAACCTGCTGGGGTAAAATGAACGAAGATGAGTTAATGAAATGTATTGATCGGATGCCTATTTTGTCCTGTATCCGGCAGGTTTAAATAGGGAGGAGTCGAAACATATCAACAAGAAATTATAATTTAAATAAATAAATAAATATGTGGTAACTAAATAAACTAGAATCGCAAGCGATGTTTATGTGACCACCAGATGGACGATATATATCACAGTATTCCTTCAAACAGGCAATTGACTGCAAAAAAGTAAATGGCAATGCCAGCCAAGTTCATGTTGTGGTTTTCAGTGGTTTTCCTTTTCAGTGGTGGCCAGTTACCATCAACGACATCTAATTCCAACACCACAGTTCATTTCGCCACTCACCAACCTGCCTGGCAAGGGATCAGATCAGTCAAGCAAGTTGCTGACATCGCAGTCAACACAATTTAATGTGCAGTGATGCAGTGTTGTGATGTGGTCTGTAATGCAGTGTTGTAAGGCAGTGCTGTTATAACAAAACAACCCAAGTCAGGGTCACTGAGTATCAATATCACGAGCTGTTGTGTGAATTAATATCACTTGAGCCCGCAGGGCGAGAGTGATATTAATTCACACAACAGTGAGTGACATTGTACGAAGAGCCCTGACGCGTGGTAGTTTTGTTTTGATCACCTGTTTTTACCTCAAATTTTTAGTTAGGGGCAGACCAGACGATAGTTGGGGGGGGGCTATGGACTTTACCCCTGGGAAGAACTTTTTTTTTCATTTGCGGCGCGTCAACGAACAATTTTTTTGAATGCGCACTCGCGACAAACTTTTTTATTTGAATTTTAACATTACGGTACCCTAGCTACAGGTGGAAACAAACTTTTTTTTTATTTCCATGTGCTGAACAAACTTTTTTTTTCTTTGTCAAGTGGGAAACAATCTCTTTTTTTCGCCAAATATCCATAGCCCCCCCCCAAAGATCATCTGGTCGGCCCCTTATAAACAGAGACTATTTTCTGCAGTAACAAAAATGTTACGTCATCATGGAGCAACAATGGATATGACGTCACAATCCTATTGTTTTGGACATTTTTTGGTTTGTGACGTCATCAGTCAGCTGAAATGCTGGTGATGTCATAACCATTGTTAAAATTAATCGCCGTTGAAGGGTGGTATTTTTTACAATATCACAGGCCCTGATATTTTGACTGTAAACAGTAATGTTCACAGCCAACCAGGTGATAAAATACAGTATAGTAATGCAGTGTTGTCAGGCAGTACTGTAATATTATCACCTGGTTGGCCGTGAATATCACTGTTTACAGTCAAAATATCAGGGCCTATGATATTGTAAAAAATACCACCCTTCAAGGGCGATATTTCTTAACAATGGTTATGACATCACCAGCATTTCAGCTGCCTGATGATGTCACAAACCAAACAAGGACCAGAATAATGGGATTGTGACGTCATGTCCATTGTTGCTCCATGGTGACATCACATTTTTGTAATGGCAGAAAATAGTCCCTCTTTATAACTGAAAATTTGAGGTAAAACCAGGTGATAAAAACAAAACAACCACGCATCAGGGCACTTCGTACAATATCACGAGCTGTTGTGTGAATTAATATCACTCTCGCCCTGCGGGCTCGAGTGATATTAATTCACACAACAGCTCGTGATATTGTTACTCAGTGACCCTGACTTGGGTTGTTTTGTTATAATATTATGGGCTGTAATCGCAGTGCAGTGATGCAGTTGTAATGTAGTGCAGTTATGCAGTGCAGTGATGCTGCACAGTAATGTAGTTTAGTAATGCAGAGCAGTCATGCAGTGCAGTCATGTAGTATAGTCATGCAGTGCAGTCATGCAGTGTTGTGTGGAAGTGCAATAACTCAGTGTAGAAATGCAGTGCAATAAGGCAGTGTTGTAATACAATGCAGTGACGCAGTGCAGTAATGCAGTGTTGTCAGGTAGTGCTCTAATGTGGTCTGTAATGCAGTGCAGGGATGCAGTGCAGTTATGGAGATTTGTAATACAGTGCAGTAATGCTGTGTTTTAATAGAGTGCAGTAATGCAGTGCAGTGATGCAGCGGTGTAATACTATAACAAAACAACCCAAGTCAGGGTCACTGAGTAACAATATCATGAGGTGTTGTGCGAATTAATATCACTCGAGCCCGCAGGGCGAGAGTGATATTAATTCACATAACAGCAAGTGATATTGTACGAATTGCCCTGACGCGTGGTTGTTGTGTTTTTATCAGCTGGTTTTACCTCAAATTTTCAATTATAAAGAAGGACTATTTTCTGCCATTACAAAAATGTGCACGCCATGGAGCAACAATGGATGTGACGTCACAATCCTATTGTTTTTGCCATTGCTTGGTTTGTGAAGTCATCAGGCATCTGAAATGGCGATGATGTCATAACCATTGTTAAAAAATATCGCCCTTGAAGGGTGGTTTTTTTTACAATATCATAGGCCCTGATATTTTGACTATAAACAGTGATATTCACAGCCAACCAAGTGATAAAGGGCAGTAATGCGGTGTTGTAATGCATTGCAGTAATGCATCGCAGTCATACAGCGCAATAATGCATAACTGTAATTCAGAGCTGCAATGCAGTTCTGAAATGCAGTGCAGTAATGCAGTGTTGTACAGTGCAGTAATGAAGCGCAGTCATACAGTGCTGTAAGGCATAGATATGCAGCTATAGATGGATAGACAGATGGATGGAAAGATATCTATCTATCTATCTATCTATCTATCTATCTATCTATCTAGATAGATAGATAGATAGATAGATAGATAGATAGATAGATAGATAGATAGATAGATAGATAGATTCTATAACTGCACATCTATTTATCTATCTTCCTTTTTTTCCCCTTTTTTCCATGTTTTTGTTCTGTATCTTTAATGCAGCACAAAGCATAAATTAAATCAAATTTATGTTTCATTGATTAACCTTGTGAACTCAGTTTTAAGTACTTTTAACTGCCTATATTTTATTGACATGAAATATAAAACAGATTGAAGAAAGAAGACAAATATATTTCTGTAAATAAAGTGTGATCTTGCATTGAATGCAGCAACAGAAATATATAAAGTGTGTCTGTTCTTGCATTGAATGCAGCAACACTGTGACCAGTATAGAGGGGGCCACATGTCTCTTGACTGGACAAGATGTGAGCTACTGTTGAGTGTTGCACATGTCAATTTAATTTAAGCAATTCTCATTTCCTAATTGGTCAGGGACTGTAAAACTTGACATGAACATTTAGTACAGTATATTAAAGAATATGATTTAGCTTATTTGGTTGAAATTAGCTTTGTCTTCAAATGAAAGTGGAATTTGAGGTAGCCCAAAAAGAAACAACAGTTAGCATGTCTATTCTCCTGATATGAAGTAAATTTCTCAACACTCTGCCTGTCTTTTGGGAGAGGCCTGAGAAGGTTTAGCAATAAACTTTTCTTGTAATTTGATGAAGGTGACTGGAGTGAGATCAGATATATCATGACCTGATGTGCAAGTCTGGCTCTCCCAGCTGCCAAAATGTCAGATATTCGCTGTGTATCCAGTGCTTTATGTTCCTGTTGTTGGAAATATAGACCTTGGTTTCTGTTGAGACATCCCCCAGAAAAATATAAAGCAGTGCGATCAAGTGTGAAGGAATGCACCAATGGCTGAGCCAGAATTCTGGGGGCTGTCTCAAAACACACCAGTTGCCCATAAAAAAACAATAAGGTACACTGTGCCACTAAAAACCCCTGAATTACCAAAGTGCATCAAATACCCTTTTTTTGCATTGGGTCTTAAGAGCCGCGAGTAAGGAGTGTAAAGTTAGGTACATACAGCAAGTTTCATGACTGGGCATCAAGTGGATCTTGTTCTATTCCTCCGCAAAAATGTGCGTTGAATCGGACAATTTCTAAGTGACCACAGCCATGCTGGTGGTCACAATAAATACATGACTAGCTTGGGGGTGAACGATTAGTAGGGACGTTTACAGAAACGACTGGACGCTGTGAATTCTGGAGCCAATATAATTTATTGGTACCGGTTGACACCAGGAGGCTATGACTAGTAGTTTACAAATAAAACTCTAGGTGGCCAGTAAATGTTAATACAGTAAAATTCCAGTACAAGGTAAATACAGTAAAACTGCCACATCTCCCTTTTAAGCCAAACAATAAAATATATAGACAAACAGTAAAATCATAAATAGCCAGTAAATCAACAAATCAGACAAAAGTTATGTACACAACAATAAAAACGTTTTGGTTAGACAAATAAAACGTTTCTGCGAAAACTTAATAAAATCACAGCATTAAACTTAAAACAAAATTGGCAACCAAATCCACAGGTATCGTAAAAGAGTCTTTCAAATTCAATCAAATTTAAAATCAAATTCCAGCGTCTCTTTTAAAATATCAAGTCTTTCAGGATGGCTTCACGAATAGCTTCTTGATCATCAATCTTCAAATTCACACACAGAAACACACACAAATTTGTGAAGGCAGAGGTTACTAGCACTTGCCCATCATGCAATCACCATACCTCTCAGACAGGCGATGGTTTCTCCTCGGACGATCGAGGATCTGCGGCTGTGGGATCGCAGCCGGACGTTCGACATGTGCTTGGGGAACATCAGGGGGATTCTGAGGAAGATCCGGGACCTCAGGTTGATGAGGGGTTTCTCCGTAGTCATTTAGAAATGACTCAAGCACACGAGGGGGGTTAACACAAGGGGAACGATGAGCACTAGGGGGGCGAACATGGGGTGTGCTCAACAGCTGACGTCGATTACGTCGAAGTTCCGATCCTTGACAGACGACGATGTACGATCTTGGTGCTTTAAGAGCTTCCTTGACAACACCGGGTACCCATTTACCCTTCCGCTGGACTCTGATGGAATCTCCACGACGCAATGGAGCCAACGGTTTCGAATTCTTGTCATACTGACGTTTCTGCTCTTGTTGGCGTTTCAAGAGCAATGGTCGAGCCTTGACAATTTTGGGTCTAAGTAGATTTGTAGAAGTTGGAATTTTGCCTTTCAGCTGCCTTCCCATCAGCATCTGAGCGGGTGAATACGGTAAGCCTGACACAGGAGACAGTCTATACTGAAGCAACGCAATATAGGGGTCTTGTCCAGACATCTCCGCCTTGTTCAGAAGAGCTTTCAGTACAGTCTGTACGTAACGTTCCGCTTGGCCATTGGATTGCGGATAGTTCGGACTGGAAGTAGATAGCTTGATGTCCCACTCGGTAGCAAAATTCTGAAACTCAACACTTCCAAATGGCATATTGTCCGTAAACAATTCATCAGGTACACCATGTCTTGCAAAAATAGATTTCAAGTGAGTAATGACACATTTTGCAGTTTTCCTCTCTAACAAAGCAATCTCAGGGTACTTTGAGAAATAGTCAACAACCACAAGATAATCCTTTCCTTGCCAGGTCATAATATCAGCTGCTAATTTCTGCCATGGTCTCTGTGGTACTTTGTGACTCAGAAGAGGTTCTTTCTGCTGCGAATTCCTATGAGTTAAGCAAACTTCACAACTAGCAACAGTATCTGCAATTTCTTGTGACATACCCGGCCAAAATAGAACTTGTCTCGCTCTAGCTCTGCACTTTTCTACTCCTAAATGACCTTCATGAATTAACTTCAGCATCTCTGGTCGCATTGCCGGAGGAATTATCACAGAGTTACCTTTGAGGAGTACTCCCTCAATTTCATGCACTTCATCCCTGACTGACAGGTAACGAAGAAGCCAGACTATGGACCATCACTTCCATGTCTTCGGGGGCACCGGCTGTAGAATCATCAGTTGTGTAGGCTCTTGACAGCGCATCTGCGACATACTTGTATTTGCCATATATGACATTAAGAGAGTATCTTTGCAATTGTAAGAGCATACGTTGGAGACGAGGTGCAGCCATTCCAAGGGGTTTCTTGAAAATTATCTCAAGAGGTTTATGGTCACTTTGCACTTTCACATCTCTGCCGTAACAATAATGATGAAATTTGGTGCACGCAAAACATATTGCCAAAAGTTCCTTTTCAATTTGGGAATAGTTACACTCTGCTTGGGTCAGCGCACGGGAAGCAAATGCAACTGGCCTTCCGTCTTGAGAAATACAGGCTCCTAATCCAGATTGTGATGCGTCGGCCTGGATTAAAACTTCCTTCTTTACATCAAAGAAATGCAGAGACACAGGGCGACTAAGTGCCTCTTTAATCTTAGAAATAGCTGTATCATGTTCATGATTCCATTGCCATGGAGCATCTTTCTTCAACAGGTTTCTAAGTGGCGCTGTAAGCATCGATTCACCAGGAATGAACTGTGCCAAATACTTCACCATTCCGAGAAAACGCATGAGAGCAGACTTATCGTTGGGAATAGGCATGTTCTGAATAGCTGCTATCTTATCGGGACACGGCCTAAGACCATCAACACTTACGATGTGCCCCATGTAGCTGACTTCCTTTCTCTTGAACTGGCGAGCCCTCTCCATCACTCTCAGGAGGACACTGTCGTGATCAGCCTCACTTTCACCTGCAATAATGAGGTCATCTGCAATCACAAACACACCAGGAATATCAGAAAATGTCTCTTCATTTCTCTTTTGCATGATCTCACTTGCAGAACTAATGCCGAAAGGCATGCGTAAGAAACGCTTGCGGCCCCAAGGGGTGTGAAATGTACATAGAAACGAAGAAGGTTCATCAAGTTTTACATGCCAATAACTGTCTCTCATGTCAACAGTAGTGAAAAGTCTTTTGCCATGCAATTTGTACAGAACATCATCAACAGTAGGAATAGAATGTCTCTCTCTTTTAATAGCTTTGTTTAATGGCTTAGGATCTAAACAAAGTCGAACACTACCATTCTTCTTTTCGGTGATCACTAGGTTGTGCACCCAGTCTGTTGGCTTCTCGACTGGTGCGATGACTCCTTGCTTCTCCAATTTGTCAAGAGCAGTCTGCAGCATCGGAAGCTTGGCAAAAGGAACCTTGCGGTTGCGCTGGATCACTGGAGGTACATTGGGATCGACTGTGATGTGGTACGGCTGTTCGTACTCCCCAAGTCCTGTGAACACATCTCCATACGACTCTGACAGTGTCTCAACTGTCACTGGCTTCTTTTGACTCACTTGGAAGACGCTTGGCATTCGCTGCACAAGTCGAAATGATTCACACGAAGTACGGCCTAAAATCGGGGTCACATCGGCATCCGTAACTTAGAACTTGGTCTGCAGACTCAAACCAGTAGCAGGGCATTCTGCTTTCACATTAGCGATTCCTAACGGCTTAATGTGATCTCCACCAAATGCACGAAGTGTGTGACTCGAAGGTGATAAATTCTGATCCGGAAACAATTTACACCACAAAGTCTTAGGCAAACAATTAGCATCTGCCCCAGTATCTAGCTTAAAGGAAACTGGAGTGTCATTCAGCATAATATTTTCATACCACTTGCCAGCTGTGCCTTGACTTGAAGAAAGTGTGCCCATGAACAAAGTAGCTTCATCATCATAATCATTTTCATCAACTGTGTGAACGTTCATTGACTTGCCATGCCGCTTGCCTTTGAATCCATGAGGCTTGAATGACTGAGTTGAACTTGCCTTCCTGGGAGCGGATGCACTCGCTGCCGGTCTGGAATTACGCCGATATCCGCCTCCCTTGCATACAGAAGCGAAATGATTAAAACCAGAACATTTGTTGCACTGCTTGCCATAGGCTGGACACTGGCCTTTAACATGATGTCCACCACAAAAACTGCAACTTGCCACCGTGAAATTTGGTTTGTTTACATGCTGTCGGCCATTTTGAATGCTCACCGGATGTACGATGACGTCACGTCCGGAAGAATCCACGTCATTTGACATGGCGCGAATTTGCTGCTTGCTAGATTCTGCCACTCTACACAAGTCTAATGCCTTAGCCAAAGTCAATCCTTTCTCACGAAGTAGCCTTTCTTTAACAGAAATGTCTTTCAGAGCAAACACAAGCTTGTCACGAAGCATATCGTCCCAAATTCGCACTTCGACGAAATAGTTCTGAGCGCCGCCATTAGCATATCAACAGTCTCATTTTGCTTGTCGATGGTGAAAGTGCAAAACCTTGTATGTCAAAATTTTGCTAATTTTAGATTTTGAGTGGAATGACTAATTCAATATCCAATACATGTTGTCAATTGGTCACCTTGCCTCTTTGCTATTTTTGGAAGCTGTAACAGAATGATTTAACCATGGTTTCACTAAACCTTGTGTGTCGATTTGTTCCAAAAAGTGAAAGTGCAAAACCTCGTAACTCAAATCAGAACTTGGAAGCACATATTTAGCATATTTCAACCTTTTTTGAAAAATTATAATTGTGGTACTTTTTTTATGTTTCACAGGAAATTTCCTTTTTAAAAATTTTTTACCACCCTATATTTATTGTGGTGATATAGGCTATTGAAAAAAAGCGTGCACAAAAATTTGAAAAAAGTGTCATTTTCCTCATTTTTGCCATTGTAGCTACTAAGTAAAATTAGCTGTTGTTATTTATCATGGTCAAATTATATTTTTTACTGTTTACCTATAAATTAAAGGTACATTGAATACTGCAAGTTGCTTTAAAGTGTGATAAATGGTCGAGTTACAAGGTTTTGCACCTTACTAAGTGAAAGTGCAAAACCTTGTAAGTCAACATTTTCAATCATATCTGATGGTGACATCAATGCTAGGGGTCAACGACCTCTTACAAAAAATTATGCTAAAACAGGGTGTCACTTTCTATAAATCAAGTTGAGCCTAACTCACATATTGATAAACATTACCATAAAAAAAGATCGGTGATAGTTTTTTCCAATTTCTGAAAAATGGCTTTTTTTGACATACGAGGTTTTGCACTTTCACCATCGTTGTGCTCTCTGCACCAAAATTGGTATCTTTCATACACCACATTTCGTGGAGGCTCACAATAGTTATCAAACTTCTTCAATACTTGCTCATAGTCTGTTTTGTCCTCAGTTTCTAGCCAGGTAAACGTCCTGGGCGTCTGGCCCCGCCGAATGTAACAGGATTGTAGTCTGAGTTTTCTTGGACTTCTTGCTCAGCTCACAAGCTTCATAGAAGAACTCGAATTGTCTTCGCCATTTTCGCCATCTCTCTGCTACACCTTCGGACTGTAGATCAGTGTTTTCAGATGATTTGAAGCCTTCCATTTTATCCTGACACCATGAACGATTAGTAGGGACGTTTACAGAAACGACTGGACGCTGTGAATTCTGGAGCCAATATAATTTATTGGTACCGGTTGACACCAGGAGGCTATGACTAGTAGTTTACAAATAAAACTCTAGGTGGCCAGTAAATGTTAATACAGTAAAATCCCAGCACAAGGTAAATACAGTAAAACTGCCACAGGGGGTGTCTTATTGACTTCCTCTATTTTTAGCAATAGCTAGATCTGGTTGACAGCCATCTACCAACAGATTGTATTATAAGTTATGTTCCCTTTGGCTCTATTATGTTTGAGTTGGTTGGCTAGGTTTTTTTTTGCTTGCAAATTGACCTCTAACTAAATAATGATGTAAACATTAAAATGCATATAATATGAACTTTTTATAACTGCTAGATGTGTATGATTAATGTTCACACAATGGTACCCTACAGTATATACATTGTAATTGCAATGCACCATTGCTCACAAAAGAAAATGCATGGCCTGTAGGGGAGAGCGGGCACCATGCGCCACTTTTCTGAAATTAAGCTCCTGAGCCTAAAGTTTCAATGGTAAATAGCTGGCTGCTTTATATAATCATAGCAAGACCTCTTGGCTACAATATCCAGTGTTGTTGCATTATATGCCTAATTCTTAAATAGTCAAAACATTGTCTTTAAAAAAATGTAGTCTGGCGGCTCATCGGGCCCGGACCCTGGGGCACCATGAGCCATGGCATGGGGGGGGGCTGTTTACATACATGTATTATCCTTCTCATTCAACTGTAAAGAACTATACGGTCTATACCTCATAAACCAGATGTTTTACTTGAAACTTTCCCTTGGCATACACCACAATATGGATCAGATGGATTTTACATGTTTTTCTATGAATTAGCAGTGCCGCAGCCTTACCTTCTCTAAGAAGACTAAGTTTTATGACGATGCCGGAAATAGTTGAAGTACCAGTAGTAAAAACTTTTCACTCAAATTCACTTGTCAAAAGTATTTTTTTCAATTCTTGGTCCTACATTGAAAAGAAAGATTATGATTGCTACCCTAGCCAGTTCTAAACTAATAAAGGAATATATGGTCTTCCTATCGAGCAGTTCTATCTCACCGTTTTTTTTGTAGGGGCCATGGTTCATGGTGAGCCGTGGCTTATGGTGCCCCGATCTCCCCTACCTGTGTTTAATAGCTATCAGAATTATAGCAGTTTTAAAACATTCAAATGTGTGATAGTTATGTTACTGTAGGCATTTTAAGCCCCAGGAGGGCCATTCCAGGACAAAATTTAAGGCAAAGTGATTCCATTTTTTTTGGTTCCTATGGGTCTGGGGAGTTACCAAAAAAAGGTTCAAGAAAAGTTCATGGGTACAAGTGCCCCTAATTTGCATATTCAAAATGGCCGCCATATGACAAGGAAAATCATCAATATCTCAAAAACTAATCAAGATAGAGCCAAAAATAATACACCAAAACATAGGTTTTTGGGCATGAGCAATCCAATGGTGCACTCAAATCAATGATTCAAGGTCAAGGTAATGACCTAGGGTGGGGTAAAGCTTTTGGCCCTGAAACTGGCCTGATAGGTCAAATAAGGCCGAAGATTTGCTATGAAAAAACTGTAAAATATCTCTCACTATTTTATCATCATGATAGAACAATTGTGTATGATATAAACAGGGGTGCTGGAACAGGGGGGCAGGGGGGGCAATTGCCCCTCCTGCCCTTGTCCAAGGGGGGCAGGGGGGGCAAGTTGCCCTTTAGGTCTTAAAAAAAAAGCATTATTAGGCCTTATTTTACTAATTTTAGGCACAAATTGCTGAAATTAGTAAGTATATATTCAAATTATCATTGATTCTTTATTAAAATTTTTGTCACGCAATACTATTTGCCCTTTTTCGTCCGACCGCCCCTGCCGCCCGCTATTCCTTCCGGCACCCCTGGATATAAACATATTATTATTAAATTGTAAAATGAATAGAATGTTTTTAAAGTAATATTATGATTTCATTGCAAAAAATAATATCAGAAGTTTGTAAAATTATATTCACTGTATGACATTGTGTAAACTTGTGAATGATTACCATCTAAAATATGTATTATACATGGTGAATTACATAACATCCTTGAAAGTATTTACAAATTGACATGCATAATGACATCAGTAATTTACACATGCACAGTAAAAATTGTATTATAATAATGTTGTAGTGCTTATAAAATGTGTTTATTAGGTTAGTTGATAATACCTGTTCAGATGTGTGCCAACTAGTTTGAGGCTTTTATAAAGTTTCCATACTTACATGTTTGTGTGTCCTTTAGTCTGAATGTTAACCCAGTATTTTGAGCTTTAGTCAAAATGTATCTAGTTTGGCTATCTAGTCTTACTGGTAAAGTTGATATTGTATACTAGGGTGGTCCACATTCCTATGGGAAAAATCAAATCTCCAAAAAACCCTAATTTTAAAGTAGAAATTGATGACCACATAAGTAAAACAAACACACGCAAAATTTCAGCCAAATCGGTTAATATTTAGAGGTGGCACAAAGCCCCTGAAGTTTATCATGTAATTCCCCATTCGCGGAACTGAAAAAATGGTCAATTTCCCAGATCTTTCTCCGAAGTAAATATTTTTCTGCGGTTTTTCAGTATATAATAAAGTTGGCACGCCAATGGCACGGCAAAGTAATATCTGGTGGTTATTTTGGATTTATTATTCATAGTAAGTGAAATATTTGCCTGTTTGTATGAAAAAATGCTTGAAAATTGACTATATAATATCTATGCTGACCTTCAATAAAAATTCTTAAGTCAGAAAGAATATCAGGACTAGCTTGGGCATCCTTGAAATACTAAAGAAAAGGTTATTTGATCAAAATAGTTGGCCATTATTGCAAGATTTGCAAATACCGATGATTTTGAGGTCTGCTGCAGGGCAATCACATGTTAAACTTCAATGGCTTTGTGCCACCTCTAAATATTAATTGATTTTGCGGAAATTTTTACTCAATACCTTCTATTGATATAAGATTACAATGCAAGATTCAAATCAGAGAAATTTAGAAGAAAGTGTTTTTGGACCACCCTACAGCCATGGAGGTAAGTTTTCACTCAGCAGCCATGCTTCACTATGGTGCTATAATTTTGACCAATCATAACAAAGCAAATACTTGCTCAATCTTCACAAAAATGTCAGGAATTATAGTTAGTATGTACTTGATGTTGTTCTGATAAAAATTGTTGAATGATATAATGTTACATAATAGTTGTCAGGCAAAATACTGAATTAGTTGAAATTTAAGTTCTGATCCTATATTGTCATTCACATGATAGTAATATTCACCAAAGTGTCTGGATGTGTTCGGCACACACAAAATTAAACATTCATGACAAAATTACAATTAAATATGTGACTTTAACATTGCTTGATCGGTTTCGCTTGATGTGTTCATGATTAGAAAAATTGTTAAATTCTGATGTAATAAAGTAGTGAATTGTTTTTATTTTTATGAAATTTTATTTGTTTCATAAAATTCCACATCTATGGACAGCATTTCAGACATTTTTCTTTCAAAAGAAGAAGTGCAGTTATTTCATATACCTACATATAATTTTGCATGTTTAAAGTGAAAACCAGTTCTAGTAAAACCCGATGAACGAAAAATTCCACCACATATTTTACAGTAATTTTGTCATGAATGCTTGATTTTATGTGTACACAACACATCCACAAACTTTGGTGGCTGTTACTTCCATGAGAATGACAGGTAGCATTACAATTGATTTTTAAGCTCAAAATTCAATTTATTCATTATTTTGCCTCACTATTACTTTGAAAATATCATTTAATGCAATTATTTCTACCAGAACACCTTCTACTCTGTACAAACTATAATTGCTCACGATTTAGTGAAGATTGACCAAGCATTTGCTTTGTTATGATTGATCACAATAATTGCACCATAGTGCAGCATTGCAGATGAGTGAAAACTTACGGCCATGGCTGTATTGTATACTGAAGTGTCAGCTATGTTAATCTTAGTATTCAATTGACGTTAAGTTTTTTCAAACTTAGATCCTGTATGTTACCCAACTTCAATGTGTGTCATTTTAAGTTTTCATTAAAAAGGAAAGGGGATGTATTAGGATCTGCTTGATCAGTTGATCAGTGTTTTATATGTACCATGCGCACACGCGCCAGTTCAATAAACACTGACTTCCTGTATACACGAGTCTCATCGTCATCTATCATTATGGATATTTAACATGTATTACAATTTCAAAAAAAATTCATGAATCATTTCAATTACATTTTTATTGGTCATTTCAATCACATTTCATAGATTAAATTTCATTGATCATTACAGTTTATTGATAATGACATTACAATAAGCACTACTATGTCAGTAATCAGTCTGTATAATTGATAATTTTAAATGCATTGATAATTTCAGTTTCATTTCATGTTAGCATTTCAATTTCATTCTACATCTGATTGAAAATTTCATTTTCATTTCATTTCCATTTCATTTTCATTTCATTTTCATTGATCATTTCATTGATCATTTCATTGATCATTTCATTGTTCTGGGAACACAAGGCCGGTTTAAATACAGTTCCCCAAATTCAACTCCTTCCCAAATATTCATAAGAGCAATGTGGGGTACCTCCTGTCAGCATAAGCTGTAATATCCAAAGTGAGCATTCTAAGTTATTCATGATGTTACTTCCTTGATGGTAAAATAGTACAAACAAGAGATGTGTGGTTAACACAGTGCAAGACAAGTCCAAACTGAGTTTATTAAAAAAGACAGATAGTTTTGTTGGCAGATACAATTACAATCATTGGCCAATGGCCACAACCAATCACAATCCAATTCAGGCTTGAGCAATTATGCATTGGGGGGCTGCCACCAATGACTGAGCAGATATCAATTATGGGGGTTGGCTTAGTTATTCATTAGCCCTCACTAATTACAGAGCAGTGACCTGATCTCCCATGCCATGGCCAACAATTGTTGGTGCATTACATAAAGTTAATCTCCAAGTTACGTAAAGCCTTAAAGTTTTAAGTTCCCCAATTTACCCTAATTGCATTTCCCCAAATTGCATACAACAAAGACTTGCAACATTCCAATGTGGGCACTGGACATTGTCCAGTGCCTCTTTTTAGCCACTGCTTAGCACCAGCATAAACAATTAATCTGAGCAATTATTGTGGATCCATTGTGCAATGGACATGCAAGCATTCCTTGGACAATGGACCTGGCAGATGGTGGTAGGCATTTAAACAAAGAGTAAGTCTTAAGCAATTTAAGTTAAAGCAAGTCTTTCTATAAGGCAACTTTTCTATAGTGCATTTTAACTAAAATACTCCCCAGCCAAATATTCCCTTAAAGATAAATTAATGGTATTTTGCAAACCCTTCTATATGGGAGATTATGGTCACTGATTATAATTCTAAATATTCACTGCACTGTGTGCTTTAGGGGAGTCACTGATAGCAGACAACAATTACACAATGGTTGATCAATATAAACATACAAAATAAAACACAATAACTCAGTAAATATAAAATATGCATTAAATGATAAAATTAGACCCAAACTTTACAGATCTCCTCCGCCATGGGAAGCTAAATGATACTGGTTAGCAGTTAGCTGTCGATCCATCTGATCCATCAAAATAACAATACATGAGGCAGTAATACAATTATCACAATCAGTTAAATGAGTGAGACTTAATTCAAGAGGCTGTCCTTGAGTAAATTAAAAAGTTGATTGAGCCGGTGATCAAATGGCACAATACACTAGTTAATATGCTCTTGAGTAGAGTGTGACCCACAATCCCTAAATTGCGCCAAAGATGGCCATATCCTGGTGTTGGTTCGTGCTTGATTCACTGGCTCTGGATTATCTGTCTCGTTGACAGTTCCAGGGTGTGTCAGGGGCAAAACTTCACAAGGAGGGTGATTTATTTTCTTAAATTTGGCTGTTAGTTTGGCCACTAGGTGGCGTCCTTTAAGCGCTATTGCTGCAATTAGCAGCCAGAGACACACTATTAGACTGACATTGATAAAAGAGAGGTTGCTCTTTAAGGATGCTGTTGACTGAGATGGTATATTTACATAGTGGTGATCAGATAGGTGTGTCATGTCAGTTAGGATGGTTGGCGGGGCTAAATCAGACGTCAAGCTGGGTAATGCCAGGTTTAAGGTAGCTTTGCTGATGGTTTTGGTAAAATGAAAATGTGACGTCACTGTTACTTCTGGCATTACATAGTGTCTTGTCATTTGCAAGCGACTGATACAGGCAACCGACCAACCGTCGCCAATGATTTTACAGGCTTTTAGGCACGTTACATTATAAGTGCCTCGGGCAAGGTACAGATGGTCTTCAGGACTCCCTGCACATCTGATCACAATATTTTGTCCTAGTGACACTACAGCATACTGGTTGACAGCCAGGGTGCTGACTAAAGGGTTAGAGTTATCTATTTGCCTGACTTCCACTTTGCATTGTTTAGTCAGCTCCGGTCGATTAGTTAATAGGCCTCTGACACATTTCATTTTACTGTTATCTACTTCAATATCACTATTGCATAAAATGGGATTTCTCCCAAGGCACTGGCCTGGGATAAACAGATTACCAGACATAGTGTCAAAAGCATAGCTACGGCCAACTTTTACAGTGATATGATAAAATGATTGATTGAGGGGCACTCCACTCGAGGCAATACTAAACATTAAATATGGCCTGGGAGCCACCAATGGTATGACAATTTGATACAGTAATTTTTCTGTATCGGTCCAAATTGGTCTAACATTTAAGTACTGATACAGCCAATTGTTTGTCCCACTCACCTGATATTTCTTTCTTGCTTGATTCATGATTTCGTTTAGCTGGTGAATGCTCATTCCCAGTTGCACTGGGAATATCTAAAAGCACAAACATCACAAACAAGAAAATTTTTGCTATACAATAAATATGAACAATTAAAATAAACGAATGATATTAAAATCACGATGTTAAAAACAGTAAAATTAATTTTTAAGAGGAATGTTTGTTAAAGTCCTGATTAAGAGATCAGTGCATCTGTAGAACTTTCATATCTTGCACACCTCAGTACCGCTTTAGCTGCCCAATTCTTCACTCGCAGTAATTTTCTAATAGTAACATCCGGTAGACCACACAGGATACCATTGGCATAATCCAAATGTGATAAAACTAGAAAACAAGCTAGGATTTTAGTTGTAGCTGTATCTATAAACTGTTGCCTAAACGCTTACACTTACAGGTGATTTCATTAGTACGCGATTCTTAGGTTCTAGACCCATTAAATACATGCCATTTTTAGTTAATCTGATTGGTTTAGAAACAACAGAACGTCACAAATTTGATTTATCAAACATAGTAAATGCTGCTGTTGCATTGATTCCTGACAGCCAAGTGTGAATGACAAGAATCACATGGTAATGAAATCACCTGCAATGTTGCCTGCCGAATTTTTGATTTTGTTGTTTATATGACGTTTCATGTTGAGGTTGGAATTGAGCCACACACCAAGATATTTAAATCTATCGGAGATTGTAACCTGCTCTTTGCTGACATCAATCGATTTTATTTGAGTTTTGGCCATCACTGTCTTACTGCCAAAAAATGAAACATCAGTCTTACTTCCATTCATCTTTAGAGTATTAGTTGCAATCCATTCTTCGATTGTAACAAGTGAATCCTCAGGCTGAGCAATACTTTCAGCTTCTGCACCTGAAACTGCGGGATAAAAGGTGTCTTTCACAAAGTGGTCATCTGCGTAGCCACCAAGACCATGGGATTGGTTAACACATTCTTTGATGGTACTAGAATATGCATTGAAGAGTAATGGACCCAAACAACTGCCCTGTTGCACAGAAAAGTTGAAAGTTCTCAATGCAGATCTGCTTCTACTTCTACTTCTACTTCGTAATCAGCAACGTCGAAACTTCGATATCTCACTGATGATAAATGTCGTGTGTGTGCAAAAGTCACCATCACCGATAGGAACAATTTAAAATCCAATGTACAGATATACAGTCTATATACAGAGAGCGAGTACTGATCATTTCATGTGCTGGAGCCTGGTCTTCAGGAGGTCCAGTGTTGGTGCTCCTGCGACCTCAGGTGGTGTCGGGTTCCATACTGGCACTGTTCTTGGGAGGAAAGCATATTTGAATGCATCAATTCTTGGTTGGAATCGTTTGAGGGTGTGGGCACATGTGACTCGCGTACTTCTTCCATTTGCTCTCACTGCTTCTGGGTGGTATTCAGCTGGTACAGCAACATGTCCATTTATTATTTTGTACATCAGGATGATGCTTTGTTGTTTCCTCCTCTCTTCCATGCTTCTCCATTCCAGTTCCTTCAGCATGTCCGTCACACTGTCTGGTGTGGCTCTGCGATGTGGCTTGTTGAGAACGAAGCGGGCTGCTCGCCGTTGGACTGCTTCAATCTTGTCTGCCAAGAATCTTTGATGGGGGCTCCATATTGGACTGCAGTACTCTAACCGTGGTTGTACGAGTGTCTTGTAGGCCGAAGTTTTTACCTTCTGTGGAGCACAGCGCAGATTTCTTCTCAGTAAGCCCAAGATCTTATTGGCTTTGCTGACTATACCATTTACATGGCTGGTCCACTTTAGATCCTTAGTTATGATGACTCCAAGATAGGGCGCTGATTCCACTTGACTGATGTCCTCTCCTCCCATGGTGTATTGGAAACGGTAGATGTTTTTTCGGGCGTTTGTGACGGTGAGTATAGCGCATTTGCTAACATTAAAAGACATTCTCCATTTCTGTGCCCATTCGTGAAGTTGGTGCAAATCTTGTTGGAGTGTTCGCTGGTCCTCTTCTCCTTCAATCGTGTGGTAAAGTAGACAATCATCTGCGAAAAGGCGTATCCTACTTTTGATGTTACCCGTTATGTCATTTATGTAGACAAGAAAGAGTGCTGGTCCCAGGACGCTTCCCTGCGGCACTCCTGAAAGGACCTTGGCATCTTGCGAGTGGTCTCCATCAACTACAACTCTTTGTCTCCTGTCAGCTAAGAAGCTCTCAATCCACTTGTTTGTCTTCCCCTTGATTCCGTAGTAACTCAACTTGTGAATGAAGAGTTCATGAGAAACCTTGTCAAAGGCTTTTGAAAAGTCTAAAACAGCGATGTCAGTCTGTTTCTTCTCATTCAGTGCACTTGCCAGGTCATGTGTAGTTATCATGAGCTGGGATTCGCATGACCTCATTTGTCTGAAACCGTGTTGGTATTCCGATAATATGTGATTTTCGTCAAGGTAGTCCATCAAGTTGCTTACAACTATGTGCTCCAGCACCTTGCAGGCAATCACGGTAAGGGAGACAGGACGATAGTTGGCTGGTTTAGATCTATCTCCTTTCTTAAATACAGGCACGATGTTCGCCTCCTTCCACTGCTGTGGGACTTCTCCTCTGTCCATGGACTGCTGGTAGATGAACGAGAGCATAGGTGATATTTCTGCTGCACATTCTCGAAGTACTCGGGCAGGGATTTGGTCCGGTCCTGAAGCCTTTCCTATCTTCAAATTTAGGAGGAGTTTCTTAACTCCATTACATGTCACTTTGATGTTTTCCATTGGGCTGTGTCCCATGCTGTCATTGTAGGGATCTGTGTTAATTGTCTCAGGCTTCGTAAATACTGAGACAAATTGCCTGTTGAGTGCCTCTGCCTTATTCACCGCTGATGTGTGAATCTGTCCGTCCTCTTTCAATGTTGCCACGCCAAAAGAGTCCTGTCTTTTGGATTTGAGGAAGGACCACAGGTTTTTGCTAGTCTTGTCTGTATCAGGATCTACTAAGTTGTTGACATATCCCCAGTAATCCTTGTCTGCTGCTCGTTGACATTCTCTCCTCTGTTGATGGAATCTGTTCCAGTCTCTGTCTTCCATTGAGGTCTTTGCCTTGTTGTACATTCTCTTCTTCCGTCTGATCATTCTGACTGTATTTCTTGTCAAGTACGGCAGGCTGTATCTTCCGGAGAGTTTCTTTGTCGGAACATGCCGATCAATAGCATCTTGAATTATGTTGTGAAGGCAGGTCCAGTTTTCTGCCTGCAAAGATAAGTAATATAATCAATTAATAAGTATTAAAAGGTAATTTTTATTAAAACCAAGTTCGTTAATGACATGTGACGTTAATGACAATTTTAAACAAATATTTTACTTGAACCATGATGTCAATCTTGGTTTAAATTAAGACTTGTGTACTCCAAAGCAAAGATCCACAGTGATTTTTTCCAGATATACATTGCCAAAATTAACCAGGAGGGCGTTTGTTAATGAAACTATAGGACACAGTGGCGTCCCTATGGGGGGGGGCACGGGGGGGCACGTGCCCCCCATATTGGACTTGTGCCCCCCCCAGGTGCCCCCATATGAACTTTCCAACTTTGGCTTAAATATGTACAGTTAGTATAGTGGGTGCCCCCCCCAGAGAATCACGTGCCCCCCCCGGTGCCCTCCCCCCCCCCCGCTTGAGACCCCCCAGTTACGCAACTGATAGGACAACTGACATGTTGCTATAAATATTGTAATTCCATGCAGTTCATGGACTTGCAGATGATTAAATCAGCTTCTAGTGTTCCTAAAGTTCATCCAAATTAAAGTGGTATAAAAAATGTTTGTCTGTTGATATTTTATGAGTAGAATCACTGGGTGTGACGTTACTGACATGAGATTGGAGACAAAGACACAAGAGCCCACTGTTGTTGGGTAACAATATTAGTCAAGCCGTTGGTTTTTGAATTTGAAAGGGTGTTGGACTGTTGGTCAAGGTCCAATTTGAGATACAAATGAGGTGGATTAAGGTAATAAGGAAAATTAGTTGAGCTGATTTTTCAAGGAAAATGCTAGTGGAGACAGGCCATTTTCAGGGGGGTAGGGCACTTTCATTCCTGTTTTTGAAAGGATAAAAGTTATCTGCCACAAATTTTCTGTACCAAATTTTTTGCTGATATGTTGCTGTAAAACAAATGACCACCGTGAACCTTGTATGTGAATTGCTCTAAGACACTGGAGACAAGAATTTCAGCTTTTAATTGTGACCTACAGTTTGTCACATCATAGCAGGAGACAGTTTTTTGACACTAGGGACACTGCAGTCAATCATGACGTCATCTCTGATGACGTCATAGCCAAACACAATTTTGTTATATTGATGCGCCACGAAATCATTGCAGACGTAAACAAACCGGTCACAATGTCATCCCAAAGGGGGTAAAAAAAATTTCACCAAATCAAAGAAAGTTACCAGGATTATTCCAAAATTGATATCATTGAGGTGAGTGACTGAATTTAGACTATTTAAGGCTTACAGATTGCGCTATCTGGCCAAACGTCTGTCCTTTGCTTCACATTACAAACTGTAAATCATCTATGAGAGCAGTGGATGCTCACAGCCACAGCACTTGGTTATACTGTGGTGACCAGGTCAGTGAATTTTCTCTTTGTTCTATGCAATAATAGTTATTCCGGCTCAGGCATCTCATGACCTTAGGTAGCGAGTAGGTACTGCTTTCGGTGATTCAATTGGTCGAGACAACAAATCAACCAATTGAATCACCGAAAGCAGTACCTACTCGCTACCTAAGGTCATTAAAATTTGAGGATCCATGGATCCAGATCCAGATCACCTGGATCTGTCTGAAACAAACGCCAACCCTGATCTGGATTCACGGATCCATATTTTTTTCATCACTGATCCGGATCTGGATCCAGATCACAGATCCACAGAACTGGATCCAGATCACCTGAAACAAACGTAGCCAGTGACTATGTGCTTGTCCACTGATATATGGACAGGAACGAGTCAGTCTCAGTGTTCCCCACCCATTGATCTCTATACAGTATAGAGATCAATGTCCCCACCTTCTGTCTGTGGGCGGGGCACAGTGAGATGAATGACTAACGCAGTGTACCTCCAATCTGCAATAGTTGGTTTCACATTTTGTTGCACTAGAAAATAAAAACTAGTGGCTCACTGTGGCCAACTCTTCCCAACAAGTATGATGAAAAAATTGCTCGTGGACAACTGTTTCATGCTGATCAGTCAAGTTTGAAACTAGGGGGGACTGGGGCACCATGAGCCATTCTTGACATGCTGTGCAACTTGTGCCGGTGAGCCTAACGTTTTAATAGTAAATAGATGGCTACTTTATGCAATCATAGTAGGACCTCTGTGTTACACTATTCAGTGTTGTGACTTTATATTTTCAATTTTTTAAAAGGTTAAAATATTGTCTCAAAAAAGGAATGTCCAATGGCTCATGTAGTCTTTGTTACATCCAAATGTCACATGACAAAGTTAAAGGACCGCTCATTTGTGTACACAGAACACAATACACATAATTTTCAAAATGGTGGTCAGCTCATTTGCAATTTTGCATACACAAAACACAAAACACATTTATAACTTTCAAAATGGTTGACTATTGTAAACTGTAAGAAAAAAAAAACAACAAAAATCCGATTAAGGGAGTATTTAGAATCACTTCAGATCAATACAAGTAGGCTGCAACAACAGCCCGAACCTCTAGTTTTGGTGAATTAAACAATTAAGAGATACTTTGAAACATGCAAAGAGTATTTTCAGATTTTCATCTCCATTTTCAAATTTACAACCAAAATGTCCACTCTTTCATCTCCACTGACTACATAAATGGATAGATAGATAGATAGATATGGTAAGTGCAGCCCTCTAAACCTAGTTCTGGGCGCTCACGAGGGTTGATTGATGAGATGAGAGAGAGAGCGGGAGTCCTCAACATGTTACACATTTACCCCATGTGAGGGATCTTTTACTTGCCCAGCACAGACACTGATACAAGGGGCCGCCAATTTAACGTCTCATCCGAACGACATCCAGCTGGGATTTTGCTCATAAAGGTCCACTGAAAATTTCGGGTTCCCCACTCCACCACCCAGCATGGAGGTGCGTACACACCGCAATAAACAATACTTGCACCAAAATATGTGTACGGTGGTCCTTCCATTATAAGACTGCCCCTTCTGTAGTCATGAAGCGGTCTCTTGTGTGGGTGCGGTCTCTTGTTGGGGTGCCGTCTCTCTTGGGGGTGCAAAATGCACTAAAAATACTAAAGTCAGCAACATTAAAAACGCACACTTTCAAAAAAGCTAAATATATCACTTCCTCTTAAAACATCAAAATGAAAGTTTGCCCGCTTCTAGTAGTTGCAATCAGGTATATTCACGAAAATTTTCAAATCTCTAAGTGCAGTACTTTTCTGTCAAATTAAGTTGTCGTGGTCACTGTCAAAAATGGAAGTCACAAACTGCACTTCGACACAAAATGCACAATTGGAAATATTGGTTTTATGGCATACTGGATATACTTCTAGAAGTGGCCAAATTTTCATCTTGATGTCTATAGAGCAAGTACTATTTTCAGCCTTTTTAAAAAGTGTGCGTTTTTAATGTTGCTGAGTTTACTTATTGCAAGAGGAAGGCCGTCACATAAGGCAAAGCGGTCTTACAGCCATAGGCGTATGGCGGGCCGAATTTTTGGGGGGTAAGGCGACATTTTCCCGAATATCACGATCTAAATTTTATACCATGTCCAATGACATACAGTAAACACAGAAATTATTTGCACGTCCTGATTTTTCATCATATTTCACAGAAAAATGGCAGTATGATAAAAAGTACTGCCCTATGTTTTAGACTAGTGTTAGTAGGTTAGGTTCCCATGCATTTCATTTTTCACCAAAATTCATTTTCTTGGAAAATGTGAAAAAACTTTCTTGAAAACAAAAAAATATTTGCACACTTCAGCCAACTACCAGAAACTGAATTTTTAATGCATATACTCAATTTTTTCTTTGGAACTATTGTTGTTCATGGTATCTTTGGCTCATTTACATCAATCAGACATTATTTGGGGTTCACAGGTGGGATTGCAGGTGTTACCAAGGGAAAGCACTCAATCCCATGTTGTTTTTCTAAGTATGGCTCTAGAAATTTCGCTAGAAACAAGCAACTCACATGAAGCTGATTGTGCATAATTGTGTCTATTTGTTAAAAAAGTAATTTGGCAGGTATTGGTAGGTTATTGTGTTCTACATGCAACACAAAATGCCGGAAAACAATAATAGGAGTAGATATCAAACTGAAAAAATCTTAATTACAGGACTCAATTTTGCCCCTGGGGACTATTTTGACTGTGAGCTGTGAAAAATAGGTTGTAATAATTTTTGCGAAAGTCAGCTGCGATAATTAAGACAAGTCGTTTTCGAATTTTGCACTATATCATTACCATTATGCAGCCTACAACAAGCGTTGCTTCATAGGGTACCCCCATGGAGGACCTCAATGAGTGAAGATTTCAAAGTAATGGGTTTCCTTTGTAAAAATAAGCTGTGAACAATGAAAACTATTCACTGTCATAATATAGTAATCAGCCTTATGTCATTTAGCGGTATTTTTTGAAAAGCCTAACAATCTTGTACTTTTTGGAAACCTGAGGAGTTGTAGTAACATTTTTTGCTGGATGCCAATTTTTCCCATGGCAACTAAAACAGGAATTTGTTACCATAGCAATCAAGGTCAGTTTTTCTAAAAATTTAAGAATTTTCATATTTTATTAAAACCATGGTCCAGAACCAGAATCTAAGTATCCGGATTAATAAATGCACAAAATTGGATTTTTTTGGTCAAGTGACCTTTGACATCCAGGGTCGTTGTCATGGTAACAAATGCGACCAAAGGTCAAAATTCAAGGTTTTTTAATCTCAGCTGAACTTTACGGACCTCGCATTGCCTAAGTTACCATCAATTTCAACAATCATTGGAGTCATTAGTGGAACCAGTATGTGTACTGTTTCTATACATATGCACATTACAGTGGTGGCCATGGAAACCAGGTTAGAAGCAAAACTTCAAAGTCATGTCTGCTCAGTAACGTTTAAATTGACTAATTGGGCAACTTTGATGTTGCCAATGTACTATTTTATCACACCTGGGGTTGAGAAATATTTTAAGTTTTGCATTTATTTAAGTTACTGAAATATTTTTTGGGCCTAAAGTTGGAATTGTCCTCTCCTGCTTCTTGTCTGTGGTTGCCATGGCAACCTTTTTTATATGTTGTGTTATTTTGGTAAAAATCTCCAAATTTCACCTTAAATGTGTATAAGAAACTGTCTGTTTTGTATGAAAAAATATTCTAGGATAAAAAGGGGTAATATGTGATCACATGACCTCATCAATTAGAGATCCAGGTGATCTTGAAAGTGAGGCTCAAAGGTAAGAAATGTGTTATTACATTGACGTCAAAGTAAAAATATAAGTTATTGTCAGTAGGTCACCATCATTAGTTTGGTTGCAATGGCTGTTAATTTTGTTTTCTAGATATATCAGTTTCCAGAATTTCTGATTTTCAAAAAATATTGGTTGCCTTGGTAACCGGACTGAATGCACTTGAGACAAATACAAGGATTTATTTTGCATAAACTAAAATTTACAAACATCATACTGGCAGATTCTAATCAATTTCATCAACAATTTGTGTATAAATATGCTACAACAGTATGTCTACTCTTTCAGTATATGTACAATTCATTGGCAGCCATGGTAACCAGGTTATAGCCAGAACAACCAGGTATAGTTTAATTGACAAATGTGACATATTGGGTTGCCTAAGATAAGATAATTCTCAAACTTTTCTGTCACTTATTTATGATATTCAGTTCTATTTTTCTTTTTTTAAATGTTGAGATTCTTCCAGTTCCTCACCATGGTAACCATGACAACAGGTTAGAAGAGCCTCATATTTTATATAAAAATAAACAAATCTCAAAGTTTTACCAAAAAAGAAGCTGACAAGGGCCTGTACTTTATTTAAATTAAAGAATTTATTGTCCAAGGAAGATTATCCATGCCATGATATCCTGTTGCCATGAATGTTACTTTATAAATCAGAGAGAATGTTCAGTTTAAAAATGAGGCTCATTGTCACTGATATACAAAAGAAAATATTAAGACAATGATGCTAATTAAGAAAAAAGGGCAGGTGATGATTGTTACATTCGAAGAATTATGAGTACATTACTTATATTCAGCTGTTTGTGGCCATCAATGACCTCACAACAGGCCCTATTCATGGCATTGAAATGAGGTGTCAATTTGTCATTGAGTAACTTGTGATTCAGTAGATTGCTTGTTCTGATAGCATTGAGAGTATAGGATATAAACTGAGCCTCATTACTGCATGTGAGTCACAGCTCTAGAATAACATTACATTGATAGGGATATCACCTGAAGAGGGTCATCTGTTCTAGAATATTTGAGAAGAATGTGACTGTTCTTCTAACTTTTATTGTATATATAATTATATATCATCAGTGTTGTATTTTTTATTCACATCAATGTACTGTGTAATTGGTTGCCAATGCCATGGTATGCATTTGAGAGGCTCAATTGGTCTATTAAGAAATGGATAGATTGACTGATCTGGCACATTTTTAACACAACTTACAAAAATCAATTCAAATTAAACAAGTTTTTTTTGGGCTAAAATTCTTTTTCAGGAAAATTAGAAATATAAAACAATTTCTATAACTGGTGAATATGTGTAATTTCTTGGTGAAGTTGAACACTTGGGAAACATGAAAATCTGGTTAATGGTAATTTTGAGTTTGCTGGTTAAAAAATTGGGGGTGCCATTTTATCACTGTTCCAACTTTTTGAGGACTCCAAATTTGTCAAATTAAGACACTCTGAATGCCATGTCAATGAAGAAATTTGATGTCAAAACTATATCTAACAATCTTCAATTAGCTCCAAAAATCATAACCACAGCTGCTATAGTGCTCCAGTAGCGTACACAAGACTCATAATATCCAATAATGCCGGGTACTAGCTGAAAGTTTCAGTGAACAGTGGCTTTATTTATTGTGACAGGAAATGTGTCAATATTTGGGGGGGAAAGTGTCTCCTTCATAACATTAATGTATGCATTGTATAGTCCTATTATGAATATTTTTCTATTCCTTTAGTAACAACAGTAAAGTACAAATAGCATTGGCGATGAGGTAAGTTCACATTAAGTATGCATAATAGTAATGTATTGAATTGACAGGTATGTCTTGACCGTTTCTTATATCAATTATTTTTTAAATCCTTACACTTTCTGGAAGGCTGTGCCACAGCAATGATGCTGGTTTTAAAAATGCTCTGTTCTTTACCCTACTTTTATTACTGCCTTTTGATTTTTTTTTGGTTTGGTATTCATGAGTTCATTCATCATTTTGAGGTACTGATGTGCTAGACCATTCACAGCTTTCCAAATAGCAGTCATGAGTTTGAATTGGGATACTTCTTTCCTTTGTCCACAAATTTGACCTCTTTTTTAGTCCTTCAGTTAGTCGAACAGCTGAGTTTTGGGAAGGCTGCTGGTCTAAGTTCTGGGCAACTTTGAGTTTGTCTGTCAATAGATTGAAAGAACCCTTGGTAAGACAGTCCATTGCTGTCAGGCCAAACCATTACTGGTATGTCTCATTTTGAGTCAGATTACATTGCTGTAGTAAAGGTGAGGGGTGATTCTCACATTGAACGCTGTTTTGATTGACTTCTTGTTCAGTAACTTCCAACTAGTGATCTTGATTAAATGCTATGTTGTCTTGATGATAACAGACTTGCTTAATCCTAAAGAAACAGTTGGAAATTGATGAAAATTAGGAGTACAATTCTTATCTTTTCAAAAAAGATATAATTATACACTTTTGGTTGATGACCCTCCTTTTTATTACAGCAGTCGGACAACACGATCTACATGTCAGATTTGACCTTCTCTGCCTTGATACCATGATAATGTATGGTAAATGTAAAAAAGATTTTTTTTGAAGAATGAAACGAGAACATTTCTTTAACCCAACCGATCAGCCTCCCAAATGTTAGGTCTGGAAACATGGCTCATGAAACACTTTTCTTTTTTACTGTTTAAGGCAGCGAACTTCAGCATTGGGCTTTATGAGCCGCATTCTAAAAGAAATAATTTTATACCAAGACTTAGGCTACATCATATTGGAGAAATTCGATTGGTAAATTTCAATGAAAAAGAACCATGCCCACTGTTAGTGGGAAGAAGGCTACACTGTGCTGCACACATAGTTGTTTCTCAAGAAAGTAGGATGGATACTGGGCAGTGCCCTACTATTTTACACACATTTGTGACATCCATAGAATGGTTGAAGTCACCTCATAGTAATTTCGGAAAACAATTGTCTTAGTAAGAAAGGAAATAATTTAATTCACTGTTCAGCTTGAAAAAGATGTTTGACCCTAAAAACACAGAAATAGTGGCAGAATATTTCACTAGGGCGAATAATGATTCTTGGCCTTCTATTTCCTATTATTTGTCACTCATATGCATTCAGTCTGGTTACCATGGCAACAAATATTTCAATAATTAAATAATATGGAAACTGATATATCTACAAAATAGAATTAACAGCCATTGCTACCAAAATAATGATGGTAACCTACGGGCAAAAACTTGTTATTTTATTACTTTGTCGCCAATGTAACAATGCATTTCTTATCTTTGAACCTCACTTTCAAAATGACCAGGATCTCTAACTGTTGTGGTCATGTGATCACATATACCCCTTTTTATCCAGGAATATTTGTTCATATGAAAAAGACAATTTCTTATATATATTTGAGGTGAAATTTGGAGATTTTTACCAAAATAACACAACATATAAAAACGGTTGCCATGGCAACCACAGACAAGAAGCAGGATGTGACAATTCCAACTATAGGCCAAAAAAATATTTTTGAAACATAAAGAAATGTAAAACTTTAAAAATATCTCACCCTAGGTTTGATATAATAGTACATTGGTGATATCAAAGTTGCCCAATTAGCAAATTTAGACGTTACTGAGCAGACATGACTTTGAAGTTTTGCTTCTTACCTTGTTTCCATGGCCACCACTGTAATGTGCATATGTATAGAAACAGTACACATACTGGTTCCACTAATGACTCCACTGATTGTTAAATTTGATGATAATCTGGGCAATGCCAGGTCCGTCAAGTTCAGCTGAGATTAGAAAACCTTTAATTTTGACATTTGCTCACATTTGTTACCATGACAACGACCCTTGACCTCATAGGTCACCTGACCATAAAAAGTCCCTTTCAAGGAAGTATTAACCCTGATATTCTGATATTGGCCATTGACAATAATTATCTTGAAATATGAAGATTTGTCAATTTTTTTTAAAAATTGACCTTGGTTGCTATGGCAACAGATTTCACCTTTGGTAACCATGGAAAAAATTGGCATCCACCAAAAAAAGATAGCACAACACCCAAGGATTCTGAAAAGTATAGCATTGTTGTAAATTTCAAAAAATACCACTACCCCCTTTTTTGTACCATAAGGCCGTGTACTAATAATTTAGGCCATAATTATTGTATAGACAAGCTTGAGTGGATCTTAATAATCGATACACGACAATGCATTCAATATGCTACACTTACATATATATATGCTAAAATCGAATGATAACCTAATTTGAGAGAAAATATTAATAAAAACAACTCTAAATAATCTTTCTTAATCTTCTTCTTCTTCTTTTGTTAGTTTCCACCTCTTTTTCAGGTGAACCTCCAGAGACTCTGGAGTAAAAACAGTTCATCCAATAGGAATAAAATCATCGTTAAAAATTGTTAAAAACTGTCTAAAATGGCTACTTCTACAGCTACAGCAGCTACTTGTTAGGACGGTTAATAGCTATTTGCTGACGAATTTTTTCTTCTGGGGAACCGGACGCCATCAAGTTTTCATTTAGTACAATGTCCCGTTCTTTTGCAATTTTTCCACACAGGAGATTGCACAGAAGATTCACTCGCATCGATGATTTATCGTCCAGGATCCGAATTACTTCACTCAAGCCTGGGGCATCTTCGTTTCTTGTCTTGATGAAGCTGTTGCCATTCAATATAGCAGAGCAGATTTCCTGTCTTGACAACGGTGGTGGGAGATCCTCTTCTCTGTATGTATTTTGAATGGCTAATACTTTGTTGCATCTGAACTTATTAAGCTTGCTACAGTCCACCAACAGGTGAACAATATCCTCCTGCTCGCCTGTATGACATAATTTGCAAGCATCGCTCTCTTTGGGATCGAACTTTGCACTCAAGCTTTGGGTTTTGAATCGGCCTACCAGCATACGAGCTCTGACGCTGGCATCTCTAACTCTCTCTGGCGCGCCCTCACAGACGTTCCATAATGGATGAGGCTTGAAATCAGGATTCGGGATGAACCAACGTAGAGATGACTGTTGAGCAATCAGATAGATTCAGATATTTTCAGATTCAGATATTTTTTTATTTCTCTCAAAAGCAAACACAATAATACAATGTTTCAACATTTACAAAAATGGCAATTGCTTCAAGATGGGTGACCCTTTTAAAACATCTATGATGTTGCTATCAAAGGGCCACCCTCCCCCCATCCCCAAAAAAAAAAAAAAAAAAAAAAAAGAGAGAGAGAGAAAACAAAAAAATATATATATATAATAATAGCAACACTGAATGGTACTTTTTCTTAAAAACTGCATGCAGTCAGAGAGGATGGAGGTCACAGTGATAGCTGTTCTTGTCTTTATATTATAATTGTGAACAGTAAATAATTTAATAAGAATTTGATTAAAAATATTTCTCTCTTGAGGAACTGAATTGGTTAAGGAATGACAAAAAAAATAAAAAATAAAAAAAATAAAAAATCAATCCACACGGTTGCAAATATAACAACTTTGAACATAACAAATTGAATTATATGACTGGATGAAATTCTGCTTAACATAATTTTTAAATCCATCTAAACTGTGAGTAAAAATTTTGGACTTAAAATTCGGGTTCATTTCATTATAAATTTTCGGAAATTTGTATGAGATACTATTTCGTGCAAATTCATGGCTCACAGCAGGCAGACGATAAATATGTCCAAGACGTTCATTTATATTAAACACATGAGTGTTTCTCTGGAGCATTTCTGACAAAAAATATTCTGGTAAGGTATTATTCGCTAACTTAAAACAAAACTTCAAGTCATGGAGTGCACACAGGTCTTGTAACTTGAGAATTTTTAATTGTTTAAATAGTGGGCTAGTATGAGCATTATATTTACTTTTCGTAATTATTCTGATAGCTTTTTTTTGTAACTTGAATATTTTATTACAGTTCACCCCCCAGATCATGATTCCATAATTGAGATGAGGTGCTATTAATGCATTGTAAATATTCAGCAGTGCGCTAGAAGGTAGAACATTTTTCATTTTATTCATTACCCCAATAGTCCCGTGATATTTTCTTTCTCACATTATTAATATGGGAATCCCATTTAAGATTTTGATGGAGATAAATACCAAGAAAATTAAAACTTTGAGCAAATTCAACTTCAGTGCCATCTATTGTCAATTTCGGAAAATTCACAATTCTTCTCGTTGTGTGGAACATCATAGCCTTAGTTTTTTGAACATTTAAAGAAAGCCTATTGAGTTTCATCCAATTTGATATAACAGCCAGTTCATCATTCAGATTCATACAATCATTTTGGTTCCAGTGAACATTCAAGGTAGCACATAAAGTTGTGTCATCCGCGTACAGAATTGGGTGGAAATACTTTGTAACTATTGTAATATCATTGACGTATATTAAAAAGAGTAGAGGGCCCATTATGGAACCTTGAGGAACACCACATTTAATTTCTGAGGTGTCAGATAGAATATCATCATATTGTACCTGCTGTATTCTATCTCTGAGATAGTTCTTCATTAGTTTTAATGAGGTGTCTGCAAATCCATAATATTTCAATTTTGATAATAATATCTCATGATCCAGTGTGTCAAAAGCCTTTGAGAGGTCAAGGTATATATTAATGGGCAGTAGTTTATTATCCATTGAATGAGATATGCGATCAATTAATTCAAGTGTAGCTAGTTCTGTTGAATGAAATTGCCTGAAACCGTACTGACTTTTATAAAATATCTTAAGTTCTGAGAAGTATTTATACATCTGGTTATAGATGATCCTCTCAAAGACTTTAGACACACTTGGCAACAAGGAGACAGGTCTGTAATTACAAAATAAGAAATCTTCATTTTTCTTGTAGAGTGGAAGAATCTTCGCTTGTTTTAATAAATTAGGAAATAGGCCTTGTTGTATTGATTGATTGCAGATTTTGGTTAATGTTGGTGCTATTTCATTTTTGACATGTTTAAGAAGTTTGTTTGAAACGCCATCTAGGCCACAACTTGTTTTGGGTTTTAATGAGTCAATTGCCTTAGAAACAGTTTCAATATTAATGGTTTCAAATTTAAAAGTTGATGGAAGAGGATTTTTTAAGAATTCCATGAAGTTTCTACCATCAGGTTGCCGAGTGGACTGAGCCAGCTTTGGTCCTATTTCTGTAAAATACTTATTGAACTCGTTTGCTATGCTTTTCTTGTTTGAAATTCTTTTGCCATCAATCTCAAAATATTCAGGAAAACTTTTCTTTGACCGTTTTTTGTTCATAATTTCATTTATCATGGACCAAGTCTTTTTCATATCACTTTTGAATATATCAAAGCAGTTATTGTAATATCTCTTTTTTGCTAAGTAGATAGATTGCTTTAAAATTTTACTATAAGTACGATAATTTATTAGTGTGGCTTGATACTGGTTACTGTCACTAGATGTTGCTTTCAATTTTGCATATAGTTTATCCTTAAATAGAATTGATTTTAGAATTCCTGGCGTTATCCACTGACTTTTTGTGTTTGTATTTATTAAACTTCACATATTTAATTGGGAAATGTTTCTTCATTAAAACTTTTAACAATTCATCTAGCTTATTGTAGCTTTCATTCGAATTTTCTGCTAATATTATTGTACCATCACCCAATTCAACACTGAGATCTCGTTTAAAATTGTCCATAGACAACGTATTGGATAACATCAACTTTATGTGCTTGTTAGTTTGTTTTGAATAATTGAGATGGTCCAGAGTGATAAAATAAGGTAGATGGTCTGAGAGATCATTTAGTACAATACCCGAAGTTGAACTGCTCAAGTTTTCGGTTAATTTTACAAAAATATTGTCAATTAAAGTCCCTTTCCTATTAGTTAACCGTGTTGGTAAGGTAATCCTTGGAAAATAACTATTTGATACCATAAGCTCGAGAAATTCATTTATGCTATTGTTCTGCTTAAATGCTAGTAGGTTAAGATTGAAATCTCCAGTAATCATAACATTTTTATAGTTCCGCAAGCTATTCATAACAGGATTTAGTTCATTCATGAATGTTTTAATATTTTCTACAGTATTTCTGGGTGGTCGATAAATATTACCTAAAACGATCTTTCTGCATAAGTTGCTATGGTATATAGAGATTTTTATTAAAATACCATCCCAGCTATTTGATTCACTATGAATATCTAATATTTCATATTGGAAATTATCATGTAAGTATATCGCTACTCCACCATGTGCACTGCATGACTTACCTCTATGAATTAAGTTATAACCAGGCAGTTGAAGAAGAGAAGTATCACTGTCTGCTGTGAGTCATGTTTCCTGCAAGCAAATAGTAGAAATTTTATGGTTATGACCATTATAATGTTCGATGTATGTTTTCAGAAGTTCAAACTTTGCATTAATAGATTGACAATTTGACGAAAAAATTGAAAAAACATCATTCTTATCATTTAATAGTTTCACAAAATCTGAATTTTCTAAAAATAAGGGGAATTTTGAAACAATTCAGGTTCGTTAGTGTCATCTTCAACATTGAGTTCATTCTGATTAATAAGATCAACAAGAGAAGTGGAATCATCTAGCAAAGTAATTTGTAAGTTAGTTATATTACTATTGTTAACCATTATGTAACTTGGAAATTCTATTAATTGATACCACTGTGTGAAAGTCCATCCTCACCAACTGCACGAATTCATTAGGAACAACAAAATCAACAATTGAACTGCAATAAGAAGAACAGGAAATAAGACTGCAATTCATTTGGTAAATAAAGAAAAAGAAAATAAAGAAGCATCGGAAAAAGAAACCAAGCAAAAGACAAACGAAAAAAATCAACATAGGAAACTGCTTTGCATTCATATTCACACTATATAATCCACCTCACATTTATTCCATAAAATGACACAAAATAAGTTTAGTATATTGCTAGAGTGTGTCATACTAATAATATAAATAACACCTTAAGGCTTAAGGAAAAGACTTGCAATACCATAATTTCAACAATTGTTAAAGAGTAATAGTTAATAATACCTAAACATGCATGAATGATACAAGTATACGAAAATTATATTGATTTACAGACTAGTATGAGTGAAGTTATCACAATAAATTTAGTTCACTTTATGACAAAATTAGCATTTCAGTGAAGTATAAGTTATTCTTAAAATGAAAAAAAATAATAATTTGAGACTAAACAAAGGACAATTGATGCATGTCAGTTAGAAAATTCATCTTACCCATAATCTTATGCGAAACTGAATACAAACTTAATCTTTCAACTTAGTGTGACAACTTAACCATCTATTAAGTAATCAATCAAACATAAGAATGAATTATCATATAACATACTTAAATTGCAAGCACTTAAAGATTTGCAAGTAATCAAAATTAGGAGTTAACCTTTTCAACTTCCAAAGTCAATAACCATGATAATTATCCCATGTTTAAATAAATAGAGTGATAACATATATATAATACAACAAATAAAGTTATCCAATCAACACACTAATATAAATGAAATGACACAGCAAACTAAGTAAAATTTAGGACAGACTGCTAATTCTGTAAATCAAACATTAAACTGGTATCAGAGATTCTCACAGATTTGAGTCTCAACATCAGACAAGTGATGCACGTGGGCCAGAAAAATCATCTTAAACCTAATCATATACTAAGTTAATTGTTATGAATAACAAATTAAGGTATCCAATAGAATTTCTCAGAAACATATAAACATAGCAGTCAAATTTGTTACCAAACAACATATCTTAGCAATGTTAGCTTTAAATCTTAGCAAAACAATCAGATAGTTTAGTTATGAAATAAAACATTGTAACATACTGAGATTAGCAAACTTAATAATTCAACTAAGTGTGACAACTTAAACGTCTATTAAGTAGGCCCAATCAATCAAACTTAAGAATGAAATATCATATATCATACTTAAATTGCAAGCACTTAAAGATTTGCAAGTAATCAAAATTAGGAGTTAACCTTTTTCAACTTCCAAAGTCAACAACTATGATAATTATCCCATGATTAAATAAATACAGTGACAACATATACATGTATACATATAATATAATATAACAGAAAAAGTTATCCAATCAACACACTAATATAAATGAGTGACACAGCAAACTAAGTAAAAATTAGGACAGACTACCAATTCTGTAAATTAAAAATTAAACTGGTATCAGAGATTCTCACAGATTTTGAGTCTCAACATCAGACAAGTGATGCACGTAGGCCAGAAAAATCATCTTAAACCTAATCTTATACTAAGTTAATTGATTATGAATAACAACTTAAGATATCCAATAGAATTTCTGAGAAACATATAAACATAGCAGTCAATTTGGTTACCAAACAACATATCTTAGCAATGTTAGCTTTAATCTGAGCAAAACAATCAGATAGCTTAGTCACGAAATAAAACATTGTAACATTTGGTTATATAACAAAATGTTCCTTAATAATAGCATTAATTGAAGACTTTTAGCAACATAATAGATATATTATATAGTGAAACTCAGGCATACATACCATTTCACAGAAACTGTTTAAGATAAGCAAAATAGAAAGGTTAATCTAAAGTACAAAGATTTAAATAATAATAATAATAAAGAAATAAACTGCATATGATAACACATATGTTATGTATCGTATCACAAAATAATACTGCATTAAATCAAGTCAAATCATTCCTTCTTGCTCAGTTAATAATGAGAAAATCTTGCACACAGTATAAATTTTACAAAAATTAATTGTTACAGTTTGATACGAAATATATTTAAAATTGAGACAGTTCTGCACGGATCTTCATTAGGATAAGACCAAGAGTATTTTGACCCGGCCACTCCTTGTTGAAAGCATTTTCAGCAGACATCAGTACTCCGGTACCCCATATCTGATCAGGTCCAGCCTCAGCAAGTGTGTTTTCTTTAGTATCAAGGAGAAAGTTGCGACAGCTTGTGTTTTGTTCAAACTTAGCACGACATGCTTGATATACAATTTCTTTTGCTTTAGCCATCCATTCTTTGTCATTAACTTTCAAACTGTCGCCCAAGCGTTTCATCTCACTCGGATGCGATGCATTGTGAATTTCATGGGCAACATCAGGTCTCTCTGCAAAGAATGCCTTTTCAGACTGTAGATATTCTTCTACACATGAGTAGGATACACCTTTTACACTAAATGGGGCCCGGTGGAAGTTTGATAATGGCGAGAGAAGGGAGAATCTGTTCCATTAACTTCACTAGCCAGTATTGTTTAACTTTTTCCTTGACTTCACTCTTCCATTCTTGTTTGTTCCTCGGGTAGATGATGTTTTCAAAGATGTTCAGGTTGTATTGCACTCCTAGGTTTGCTATTTCTGAGTACCAGCTGTGCTTGCATTCCAATCTCATAGCCAGTTGTCCTAAAGCAAGTTGTCTAAAGGCATTATGATGGTCCATTTTGCAGATAGAGGTTGAGCATTCTCTGATGAAGGATTCCTCGTATGGGCAATTTACCCATTAGTACATGGATCGCAGTCAGAGATGTACTTTCTGGAAGTGATTGGAGTTGCCTAAGCATCTTCTTGTAGAAATTGTCAGCTTTTGCGATGTCCCTAATTGGCAATACCGAGGCTTCAATTCCATGGAGTAGTCTCGGGAGTACGTAAGTTTGCATAATTTTTGCAGCAGCCGGTGGATCGATACCGTTTCCTCCGTGCAGACCCATGCCAAGAAGGGCGTACGAAGTTCTTCTCGCTTTCTGGATATTAGTATCGATGTCTGGTCTGGCGATCTTACTTGACCACTTGAGTCCTAGGTGTGTGAAATTGTCCTCGACAGATACAGGCCTACCTCCTATGTGCCAAGGGTTTAAGCTTTCGCTAGCAGCCTTTGAGTTGGGCAGTAAGGTGGTTACCACGGTCTTGTCTGGATGTAGTTGATATTCATGACTATCTGCGTACGTCTTAGCTGCGTTAATCATAGGCTGCACTTGGTGGACGTTATTAGTCAGAAGGAGCACATCGTCAGCACAAGTATACATGGCCAATGTTAACTCCCAGGCCGCTGGCTTCCAGGTTGATCAACAGGTTATTAATGTACAACTTATATAAGTGGGGAGATATCAGACTTCCCTGCTTGACGCCCTGTTCCACTCTGTAGCTCCTGGACTTTTCCCCTTTCCATCTGGTGTATTCCTTTGATTCCTGATAGAGGCTATCTAGGACTAGCCACCATGTGGGGTTAACCCCAGCTTCAAGTTATTTACTTTTTAGGTGGAAGTGACTCACAATGTCGAAGGCTTTTCTCGCGTCTAGCGAGGCAACGACTAAAGGGAGTTTGAGGCTTTTTGCCTCCGCTGTAGCTTCAGTTACTGCAAGGCTTGCCATGGCAGGTGCTCGTCCGCAGGTGAACCCGACCTGGAGGTCAGATATCTTCTCATCCACCACTTCTTCTAGTTCACTTTTTAGGCAGATGTTTTCCATGATCTTCAGGATGATTGGAGCAATCGTGATGCCTCTGTAATTATCCATCTTTTTCTCATCTTTCCCTGGTTTAGGGATCATAAGTTTATAAGCTGTCTTGAGTAGCTCTGGGACTCTTCTTTCTTCTAATATTTTTTGAAGTATTACTGTCAGGGTGTTGATTGCAGGCTCTGTGAGGGACTTCATGTGCTCAGCACACAAATCAGAGGGATCCGCAGCCTTCTTGTTCTTCAACTGTTTTATTGACTCCACCACTTGGTTCTTTTCCAGTGTGATTGGTTTGGCACTAAGGTTCATGAGCCGTCTCATGTGCTCTGCCAATCTGTCTTGCTCTCCGTTGTGCAAGTGGCTCGCCAACTTTTCATTATACGACGCCCATTCTTCTCTCACTGTGTTCTCTTCACTAATCAGGTCACCATTCACCCAGAGTGCAGTAGTTGCTCCTGCATGGGCTCGCTGTTTCTTAATTATTCTGTGCGCGAGTGCCTCGTTCCCTTCGGTTGCTTTGCTGATATCTTCTAGAAGCTGTTTTCTGTCAGCCGCATTTTGTTGTCTGAGTATTCGTCTTACATTTCTCGAAGCTGCTCTCTTTTCCTGAAATCTGATATCTTCTTTGTTTGGCCTTCCAGCTTCTTTCCAGATGTAATTCTTCATTTTGGAGTCCTGAACTGCTTCTGCTAAAGATGGCGACCATCTTATTCTCTTTTTCCTCCCTTCGATGATAGTCTTGTATGGGGTAGCAATCTTGGCTGCTGCATTAATAGCCACTTGTAAAGCCTCTATTGCATCTTCTGTTGGGAGAATCGAAGCATCGACATTAATTAGCAAGTCGTCCAAGTTCTCACGAAAAATTTCCTCATCCATCTCGGCTCTTTGATACACTATTCTCTTGTTTTTGCTGCTTCTGTTTCTTTTCCCACTCCAGTCTGTTAGTTTTACAGCCGCTGTTATGGGGTTGTGGTACGATATGTTCAGACCATCAGGATCATCCAGCACTGTTACGTTAGTCCATGCCAATCGGTCATTCACATGTTTGATCAGAAAGTGGTCAATTCTAGAGAAGTGACCCACCAAGTGGGGGTTGACATATGAGTGGACATTAGCGGAGTTCCTCCCGAGGTCTTGCATGTCATTTTCTTGAATCAGTCTTTTTATAAGCCTTTCTTTGGGTGATGTTCTGTTGAAGTGGTCCTCATTCAGGTCTCCCATTAAGACAATCTCATGGGTTTTCTCATATTTCTGAATCATCTCATGTAAGGCATCCACGTCTTCGGCGAAGTTGTCCATAGCATTTTTACTTGTCCCTGAAGGGAGGTAGCAATTAATAATACACAGTGGAGTTGTGGCGTCAAGGGTAATTGCTTGGATTCTGGAGTTCCCTTCCTCAGTAAGTTGTTGGACAAGGTGGGAAATTTCCTCGCGCCATAGCAGTGCCACTCCTCCATGTCCCACGGTTCTATGTGAATGGTCCACCACTTCCCTATCATCATCGATTGATTTGATCGACGCCTTGAAGTTTTGTAGTAATTTGTGAATCTCTTGCTTCTCAAAATTCCAAAGCCAGTGTTCCTGGATGCCGATAATGTCATGAGAACGTGATATTTCATTGAGGAAGACTTCATTTTGTTTTATGCCCTGGACATTGAAGCTGCAAAATTTCATGTATCTCGCTGCTGAATTGCCAGGGCCCGCTTTCGGTCATTCCTTGTTATTTCTTTGTGCTATTTTATTTCCTGCTGGATTGTGGCTATTAATAACTTTTGATAAGCCAGTGGTTAAATAACTCGTCAGAATCAAATCATCAGTTGTATCTCAGCACAAAATCACCAAGAGCCTTTTTTTGGACATTTCCTGATGAGATATTGAACATAGTTCTTCATAAAAACCTGCGTAGTTTATCTTTACACACAATTTGACTATTTCAAAGGACTTCACAGAACAATTTCATGACCATTGCTATTTTTATGTAAGTTTTATATCTAAATGTAGGAGAAAAACATGTGGGAATGGGTGTTCTCCTTGAGTAACACCTGTAATCCCGCCTTTGGTCCCCAAATTATGTCTGATTGATATAAATGAGCTAAAGATACCATAAACAACAGTGATTCCAAAGAAAAAATTGAGTATCATCATTAAAAATTCAGTTTCTGGCAGTTGGCTGAAGTGTGCAAATATGTTTTTGTTTTCAAAATTCAGTTTTTTCACATTTTCCAAGAAAATGAATTTTGGCACAAAATGAGATGCATGGGAACCTAACCTACTAACACTACTCCAAAAAATAGGGCAGTCCTTTTTATCTATTATACTGCCATTTTTCTGTGAAATACGATGAAAAATCAAAGCGTGCAAATAATTTCTGTGTGGACTGTAGCCTGGAAACACTTGATTTTCCATATTATTACTTTGGTCATCCGTCCAAATTTTTAGCCTCCGTTGCCTGAATTTGGGCCTTTTCTCAAAGGTTTGGGGGGGCGACCACCCCCCCTGCCCCCCTCCGATACGCCTATGCTTACAACAGGGGGTCCTATAAAGCAGGGACCACTGTATTTGCAGCTTGCTGGCCGCTAGCCTTTTAGTGAGTCTACCTATGTTTTCCAAAATTGGTGGATTTTCGTATGGATGTGACCAATTTCACCAAGCAGGGGAGGGGAGCCAACAGCTGGGGCATACTTTATCAAGTGACTGGAGAAAATTTGTTTCTCAATCACATTTAGAAGACAATTGAGGACTTCTTTTGTAACATTTTCACAGTTTAGGTTCATTGGGTGACATAAGAAATAATTTGAGAGGAATTTGAGCACCTTTTGGAAATTTTTATTTTTGGAAAAGCCAGCTGGCTCAGCCAAAAATGAAGCAATCAAGCTACAAATACAGGCACAAACACAATTTCAATATGCAGGCCTACCAGTCTGCTCACAGACTCTAAATGAACAGCACAGCTGGAGAGTCTGCCAGAAATCGGATGACCTGCAGCTGGCACAGTTATCAATATGCAAGTAGGTCAGGTCATGTCCAGGTAGATGGACCTCATCACTTGTGCTCATACGCACCCCAGAGCTGCCAACAAGATATAAACAAATCGTGATCAACAATGTCAAACGATCACTGATGCAGTCATGCACTGCCAATGAGTAGGGGAAGCTTGGGAGAGTTGGGCCACTTTTTACATTCTTGCGCCTCCTGCTAACAGTAATGATTATATAAACATGCTTAATGCATGTATTGTATCTTGAAATATTTCAGAAAAATATCTTTAGGTTTGCATTGATATGTGCCCAAGAACATATGAGCTACAGCCCTATGAAAATTGGAAAAAAATTGGCCCAACTCTCCCCATCAAGTGGGAGACTTGGGCCAATCAGGGGGGAGACTTGGGCCATTGCAATATATCAGGTTCGGTAAAGCTGTACTTGAGGTCATAATATTTTTAACCTGTAGTGTGGTGGTCATAGAAGTCATTAATCCTGAATTGCGGCCTCTTGCAACTCTAGTTTGCTGTCAGACTTAAGCCTCGGCCTGATGGCCCAACTCTCCCCATCTAGATTTCCTGATATCTAATTTTATTAGACCATGAATAATTATTAAGGCCTAAAAATATTCAATCTCTGTTTAAAATTGCTCTAGACAAGTTCTTCTGTGTTAATAAAAATAAATCTGGGTAAATGCAACACATGTGGGGAGAGTATTGGCACTGTCCCAACTCTCCCCCATTCGACCATTTTTCTCTAAATCCCAATTTTGACAAAACCGGTTGTCTGATAATTTTCCAAAATATGTTAATAACAACGGAATAGTCAATCCTATCAAGCATGCCATAGAAAATTTTCCCAGTCCCTGTTGTCTTACAGACAGTTAAAAACTCGTAACATGACTCAGTTTTTACGTTTTTCATCCAAATTTGAATTTTCTTCTCTCTAAAGATCGTGACAAGCAAATTAGCCAGAAATGTTACATCCATTGAAAGATTTTTATTTTTATAAAATTTTGGTGGCTGCAGCTTTCTCAAAAATTTTTTAGTTTCCTCAAAAATCAGGGTGGCCCAACCCTCCCTGCGGCCCAACTCTCCCAAGCTTCCCCTACCATAAAATTCTGAAGTTTTCAAATCCTTTAACAGCTTTTCCAGCATGATTTAAATGATAGCTTATGGTTTTCTCCAAAGAAACTAATTAAAACAACAAACGGACAACAATGAAACACTAAAGCATTCATTCAGTTGCTTTGAGAGATCTGAAACAGGTAATTATGTCTGTCACACCGGAGGAGAGTTAATCTTTTTGTTACAACTTCACAAATAATGTATATTGTGGTCAGGGCCAGCTTACTAAGCTTATACTGAGAAGTGAGGGTCTTCATGCTTGGCTGTCTGGCTGGGACGACTCACAATTCCCTGGGTAGGAAAATAATGACCACTTTGCAGCAATAGCAGCATTCTAACAATAAACTGGCCGATTAAAAGTTATTGAATATTCAATTCTAGACCTAATTCAACAGACCACGTCGGTACTCCACTTCAATTAAAAAAAGTGATAGTTGCTGAATCTGAAATCTCTTAGAGCTCACTGACAAGAGTCAGATCGATTGTAGTTTCTGTTATGAATCTAAAATCAAATAACATAAATATTATCACTTACTGTTTTTTGTTTCGTACATATTACATTAATCTAGCCAATCCGAAAAAGGCAGCAACTGTGGCCAACAACCTATAATAAAAAGGAAAAGTAATTCAAAATTAATTCAACATCCCCGCACGCCCACAATAACTCATTTTCATTACAATATGTGAAACATTACACAACACAGTAAAATACACTTTTTGAAAATGAGGTGTTCACCATTCTATACAACATGCTAGGCCTATGTAAACTTACAGATTTCAATTAGCATAGACCCTCAGACAGGAAAGAAACCGGTTGCTTTTTATCAGTGATTTTTACTATTGCCATTCACATACGCATGCTAGGGTGCATCAAAAAAATTGAAAGTCAAAATCATGATCCTCAACAGTGATAACTTTGTTCCAATCCAATGACAGAATAATGTTTTCCTTCAAAATTTTGGATTTTTAAGAGGTGATTTAGACATCCCACACAGGCTCCGAAGATTTTTATTAGTTTTTCACAAAACAATCACGATGAATGTCGATGATGTGAAGTGTCTCGAAAACAACTGCAGGTAAATTCATGGGAATGGTGCAAAATGTCCGCACACCCTAATTTCCTATACAACTTCTATAGTAAGTATGGGTCTAAAATGCATTGTTTGTGATTTATTGACAAAAAACCTTATTTTTTGTCATATTTCGTGCTGTTAATACATTTGTTCGTGCCGTAGACTCTGTAATTCTTGTTTAAGTGTTGTTTGTGTTTTGTTTAGGTCCCTATTAGTGCCCAGAACAATTGATGATGTCCTAAATTATATATGGTTATTTTGCAGGTTATCTAAAAATAAGATAGCAATGTCATCTATTGTATTTTCGACTTCCCAGAACCATTTCTAATGTTTTCACATTGTTATGTGAGATTAGTTGAAGCAGCTTTAATATGTGCTTTAGGAAAGTTTGGTGAGCGACGCTTAAACGGGAATGGCAGTAATCGTTGTCTTTACACAGCCTGTAAAGAAAATGATGTTCAATAATACTTACAAACTATAATTGTCAAGAAAATAATGTTCAATAATACCTACAAAATATAATTGTCAATAGAACTGAGCCTGTTGACATGGACCACTGTACTTCCTGAAAAAAAAGACACCATTGAGACTACAGAAATGAGTTACTGCAATTTTAATTAGTATGAGTTTCTCTGGTTGGTTTTCTCAGTGTTTACGTAGTATTTTCAGCTTGCTTGATTGGTCTGTCAGCAATGAAACGTCCTCCAAATCCCTTGGTTGAACGTACTAAGTTTTGGAAAATATAATATTCTGCTTCAGTGAGCAGCTTAGTTTGGAAAGTTGATAAGATTAGAATGGAAACAATAACATTCTCTATCACCACCAGACACGTCAGTGGCTTTGATATACGTTTTTATGGTATTCTAATTAGATTTGTGCCATGTAATTCAGTGTCTCAACCAATCACATGAACTGTATTTGCTTCGTTTCACTGTCCTTTTACAGAAACTCATACTTCTTGAAATTGCAGTAAAAGGTATGACGCAGGACATCAAAAGAGATAAATAATGAAATAATATAATGTAGGCGCCTCTAATTTTGTATCGTGCAATTCTCATTGACACTCACCATACCGAATGTCTATCATACCAATCATTATTGTGATACCCTCCCTCCAGACATGCTGAAGCAAGGATGGAACTTGCATCCGGAGCCGACAAGGCAGACATGTTACAGGCAATTTCATTACCATGCGATTCTTGTCTTTCACACTTGGCTATGAGGAATCAATGCTAAACCAGCACTTACTACGTTTGATAAATTGGCTGTGTGACGTTATGTAATTGGTGGCCAAAGAACCTAAGAATCACGTACTAATGAAATTGCCTGTAACCAGTGTGCAATGAAGCTACATTGACATAAATATGCCAGATGCTAATCATTCTTATGACACAGGTGTTTCAGGCTTTCTTGGGATGTGCAACAAACTTTGCCAGAGCTGTGCATTCCCATGGACCTTTTCACAACATTCTACAGGTTGTTGAACATGACTGCATAACTAAACTTGAGAATGAAGAAAGCCTGACACACCAAATCATCTGGACTGCATGTAGGTCTATGTATGTGAATTCAAATTTACCTTGAGATATCAAGGCTCAGGCCAACAGAATGATTTTGATGGCAATAATATTTTTGAAGGATCAATTATTGAACACGTATTTTCCTGTGCCATAAGCATAATTAGCATCTGGCATATCTATGTCAATGTAGCTTCATTGCACACTGGTTAACATGTCTGCCTTGTCGGCTCCAGATGCAAGTTCCAACTTCTTCAGCCATGTCTGGAGGTTATCACGATAATGATTGGTAGGATAGACATTCGGTATGGTGAGTGTCAAGGAGCAGATCCTGCTTTATACCTTTTAGCTTGTCTTTTCTGTAGTCTCAATGGTATAATTTTTTTTTAAATACAGCGGTTTAAGTCAACAGGCTCAGTTCTATCGACAATTATATTTTGTAAGTATTATTGAACATTATTTTCGTGACAGGCTGTTTAAAGACAATGATTAGTGTCTGTAATATTTCTAATCTTGGCCTGTGTTTCATAGCTTTGTAATTTCAATTGGCTACTTCAACTAATCTCACATAACAATAATATGAAAACATTAGAAATGGTTCTGGGAAGTCGGAAAGACAATAGATGACATTACTATCTTATTTTTAGATAACCTGTTACATAACAATACATAATTTAGGACATCATCAATTGTTCTGCATGGGCACTAATAGGAGCCTAAACAAAAAACCAACAAGACTTAAAAAGACTTACAGAGCCTACGGCACGAACAAATTTATTAAAAGCACAAAATATTTTGAAAAATAAGGTTTTTCGTCCATAAATCAAAAACAATGCATTTTATACCCATAGTTACTATAGAAGTTGAATAGAAAATTGGAGTCTGCGGACATTTTGACACCATTCTCATAAATGTACCTGCAACAGTTTTCGAGATACAGCACATTTTCATGATTTTTTTGCGAAAAACTAATAAAAATCTTCGGGGCCTGTATCGGACCTCTAAATCAACTCCGAAAAATTCAAAATTTGCAGGCAGACATTATTCTATCATTGGACCAAAGTTACCGCTGTTACGGATCATGATTTTGACCTTTTTTTTTATGCACCCTAACGCATGCTAGTAAAAGCGGTGGACCACCTTATACATTGTTATAGCAGAATATATCTGAACCAAAAACATTCATGAAATCTTGAAAACTTCACATAAAAAAAAAAAAATCATTATGATTTATTGATAAAGGCAAATATGCCAGTCATGCATAACGTCAGCCTACCATAGTTGATGTCGACATTTGTTTTCTTATTTGTTTTCTTATAATCTTATTTAAGTACATCCATTGTCAATAAATTGAATTGAATTGAAATGCTCTTCCAACTTATGGGTTGCCATGAAAACAAAAAGGCAGCAATTCCACCTGAGGAGAAACTTCTTCTGTTAAGATGGCTCACTCATGGCCTGGCAGTGGTGGCGTCACAATGGCAACAACAGTCTGCTGAGCTCTGTGGACTGGCTTTTTGGTTTTTTATAATTCTGTGCGACTGGCGCTTTGTTTTCCATTTGCGTCACTTCTATTAGGGTTAGAAACTTCTGGTGTGGAGCATTTATGGAAATAAATGACAAAGTCACATAATAGCCCTTGTGCTAATGTTGTTTGTTTTCAACTGTGACTTTAAATAAAATTTTTGCTATTTTTATTTGTATAAATGAGAAATCCTATCTCGTAAATTTTTTTTAGCGCCATGGCTTATAAAAAAAGAGTCCTTTAAACTAAATATATCTCTTTGAAATTGTAATCAGCTTTTCTATGAAAGTTTCTTCTTTAATTTCATGCTTCGTTGCATAATATGGGATATATGACCACTGAATGGCAGGACAAAATTCACAGTAAGAAAGATAAGAAAAAAATTTGAGTTTTTCAGGTTTGCGTGGATTGACTTTCTGTTCATAACCTCAAATATTTTGAAAAAAAGGCTGGTAGCGACCACTTTCGTTTACATATCCTTGCTATGAACTATATTTTGGATCATTCTAAACTATTTTTAAGAAATCCAATCTTGGAAAGTTCACGAGTATCGAGCCACCTTAAACTAGACGATGATCTTACATGATGAGGAAGCCCGGTGGTCCTTGAAAGGAGGCTGCAGCTGCAAAAAAAAAAATTGGTTGTAAGTTTGCAGACTATACAACTGAGGGCTGTGGATAAGGTTGTAGGAAACCGTAATTGTTTAAGAACCTTTAAAAGAATAATCAAATTACATTTTATTACAAATGACTTGATATAACATGATCATATATCTATTTAGATATAACTATTATATGGATGGATTGGGGGGAGGGTTGGTCTAGTGGTAGCGCGCTGGGCTGCCAATCGCTGGGTCCAGGGTTCGAATCCAGCTCTTGCCGGGTCACCTGGGCCTATGTTGGATGGCTGTTTCAATCATCCTTTGCCTCATTTCCGTGTCCTCCCCCTGTCCTAATTAGCCTACCAAGTGCATAAATACAGGACGTAAAGCCCCAATCATCCATCCATCCATATGAATGGATTGATGCTTGAACACTGCACTGTCCAGAGGTGTCCCTTTAGTTGGACATTTACCTGAGACTTTCATCTCTACGCCATTACAATGACGAAAGACAACAAAACGAAGAGCAACACAAAAGCTGCTCCTAGAGAGTCAACAGACGAGTGCCAGCTCTGATATCGTTCGGAAACGATCGATGAAGGATCGAAGGAGGCCCCAAAACCAAAATCATAAGGTGGGAAGTGCAAAACCTCCAACAAATCGGTCGGGGAAAATTCCGCGCCAAAACATGCTCACACCCTGAGTTCCAGTGATGCGGAATCTGACTTCTCAGGTTTTTCTACGAAAGAAGTCGTGGAGAGCACTAAGAAAATTTGTGCTAAAGCCAAAAAAGTAACTCAGCACCACAGGTGCTTCAATCCTATGCCTTTCCGAACTGGCTGAATGCTAATGTACCACCTAGGCCTTGGCCTTTTCATCATCCATACATGCAGTATATGTCGAGTATGACCATGCCCTCACCAGCAACCACGTCACATGAGATTCCCCAGCTGCGGATCAGGAAGTGCCCAATAATGTTTTTAAAACAATTTTGTACTTTTTATTGGCTTGGAATTTTGTCAAGTTGCAAGGGAACGTGTGAAACTCTCTTCCTTGGGTTGTTAACATAATCAGATACAGCAGTGGCCATATAAAAATACTCTTTTATTGCCTAATACAATAAATTTTTTATCTCTCTAAATGGCAGATAATCGAATTATTCAAATAAATAAGAAATTAATTTTTTTAATTTCTTCAAAAACACCACTGTACCCAGTCCCGGTTTGTTTTACCCAGTTCTCCCGGTTTGCCCATTTCCTAGGAATTTCCAGTTCCTGGGAGTCCCGGGAACAAACCCTAACTAGGCCTAATGTACAATACTAGAAATGCCCATAAGTGAGGCAGTGTAGTTGCCATGGTGATGCAATGCAAGCGGAGAAAAGATTTTGGAAAAAAGTGTGCAGAAAAAATGTTGAAAAAAAAAAAAAATTTGAGAAAAAAATGTTTCTGAAATTGGAAAAAGCAGTAGCCCAGTCCCCTCAGGACAACGATGTAAGTGCGATGTGAGAAAAAAGGTAGCCCATTAGGCTCAAGTGCAATATCGGTTAAGCAGTCAAGTAGTTCCAGTGAGACTCTTTACTCTTTAAAATCATTGCGTCACAACCGTTGTCATGGCATCACATGGGTGCTGCCGCCTCCACACCCCCGCTCACCAATCTAGTTCCTGTCTGTGATTCTACAGACAAGCAGGGAGTACTGCTTTCTGCGCTCTGATTGGTCTAGAAAACAATCAAGGTGACGTCACCCATTGAGAAAAGTTTTGTGACGTAACTTACTACGTGCCTGAGGTCATAAATGAGCGTGGAGCCCAGATTGCCGCTATTGGACTTGAACCGCCTATTCCCCTCAGGTAAAAATGTTGACCCTGTGCAGAGACTGAAAAAATTAGCAGTCAAGTAGTTCCAGTGGGACTGTTTACTCTGTAAAACCATTGTGTCATGACCGTTGTCATGGCATCACATGGGTGCTGCCGCCCCCACACCCCGCTCATTGGCCGAAACATTTGTTATGATGACGTCACCCCCAAATAACACCCTTTTTGTTACACCATGTAACTATTTGGTCCTTCTGTTGGACTTTAACCGACCATTCCCGTCAGGTAAAAATGTTGACCCTGTGCAGAGACTGAAAAAATTAGGCCGATTTGTGAAAATGAAAAAAAGTTTGAAAAAAAAAAGTTTTTTCTAAATCTTGAAAAAAAAATTTTGTTGCCCACTTTTTGCAGGACATCAATATTAGTACACTGTGTGAATTTGGCAGTTGTGGGTCGCCCAGACGCCTCGTAAGCCTCGTAAGAGGGACCGAAGCAGCCAGAATAGCGCCTTTGTATAGATAGATGCAAAGAGTGAATTTCTGGATTTAAATCCACTGATTTTAAAACTTTATCATAGACTTCTAGCTTTAAAATCGCCAACGTTCTGCAATTGGCAAACATGCTACCTATTATGGTTTGTGGGAATGCAAAAAAAGTATCTCAGAAGAAATCTTTTAAGTAAAAGTTGCATTTCAGAAGAACAATTTACAGGCCCGCAAGACATAAGTCATAATTTTCCATATACGAGGGGTTTTCCAAAAGTTCCGTCCAACTTGCCATAACTTTGGTGGCAATATTTAATACAGAAAAATGATATTTGGGTCAGATAATATTGAAGTAACTTGCAAATTATCCTCAAAAAATCAGATCAAAGAAACAAAAAATAAATAAATGACTAATTTGTTACCATGGAAACCAAAAGTCATGAAATGCAGCCCAGTGCACTTTTAGAGACACAGATTCATTATATCTTTTCAAAAATTTAATTTTTGCCAGGGATGCAGAACAAGAAACCTATTATTATCCATCCAATAACTATGTATCTTTTGCTTTTTTTTCCACAGACTGACAGCATGATGTCATGCTGGTTCAGGATAGCTATTGGTCTAGCAGCTCTGTGTGATGTTGTTTTGTTTTTTAGAATTTAACTGAATTGATGATTATATGGGTTCAGATATCTTTTTTTTTAAATAACATGTTGGGGTAGGGGTAGGAAAATGGCCTCCTGTCAAACTTCAGTCCCTCTCCTCAACTAAAGCAACATTGTATCATGTAGCCTTCTTATTTGTGGTTCCAATGACACCTACATTGTGTAATAAAAATTATTATTAAGGGAGTTATTGCAATCTCGGCGCTGTAACGAGATTATGCAATCATCAAAAGTCAGAATAACATCAGAACAGCTCAGAATAGTCCAAAAACACAAATATCAACCCTGTAATTTTTCTGATGTCTGGGGGATAACGATGATATAACAACTAAGTATGGCAGTGAAGATGTCATAACTGATCAGTCTATCACTTGTCTATTTATTCCCAGAACCTGAAAAATGCACAATTTAAGCAATGGTCCAATATACCTGCGTGGTCCAATACACTTGACTTTCCCCTACTTGCTACTGCAGGTGAAGCACTTGTCAAGTTGCAATTGAAAGCAGTCTGGTGAAAATGAGAACTGCATGCTGCTGCCACCTGGCACAAAAGTTGATTTTCTAAGCTACAGCATCGCTGTTCCAAGAAATAGTTCCAATTTCATTGCTAATTCACACAATTTCTATTCAACATCGATGTATACCAGAGTCAGACTCGGCAATCACATTCTCTAAGGAAGTAGACAAGGCCATCAGCACACTCATAAACAGCCCCGCTGTCTTGCAGACAAAATTGTGTGTGTTCCTCTGGTTGAAAGTATGTGGACGCTCGCAGGAGCTCACGGAATAGCACACTAGTCACTAGGTGGCAACACAAGACAGCATATGTTCTGATCTGTGCCAATGCAAGAGCAGTCCACTTGTAGACAGACTTGAAAGCCATCTAGTGAACAGGTCAAATTCAAATGTCCTGTTGAATCAAAAAGTCGCTAATGGTAAGGGTTAAAGACATTCTGTTTGGTTAAATTGTTTGTATATTTCACATCTTTTATATCTTTTCTATTTAAAATTACATCAAGGAATTTCACCCAACTGATCAGTTATTAATCTTAACGAGTAAAACTTGCCTTTTGCAGTGGTGTTGGTGTTTCCATCGGTCCCATTTTCATTGATCTCATTGATCTGAGGCTGAAATGATACAGATATTAGAATGCTATCTCATCAGAGGCCAACCATTCATAGAATTTTGAAATCTTTTTTTTTAATTGTGTGTGTGAAGGACACCTAAACACACAATTCTGTTCACAAGGTAAGACTGAAAATTGCAAATGAAAAAATTTTTTTAGGCCTTCCTTTTGATGAATTTGACATGTGCATAAGTTTGCGCACCTTTAGAAATTCTGATATATCTATTATTTCATAACCTACCCTATGAAGAAGAACATAATGAATGGGAAATTGCAGTTTTGTTAAATTTACAACCGTAAAAATTTACTAAACCTTTTAAACAAAATTAACAGCTCTAATATTTAACACATTCACTTCAGAAACAGCTAATTAAATAGTTAATAAAATATGGTCACATTTAACGTGACATGCGTATGCCAGTAGATACCAATCCAAAAATAATTAGTACAACAAAGAAGAGTCCCTCCTTGAAAAGAGTTACCAAATAATTTAACATTGATTTTCCATAAGATATACATTATTTATCAAGCGCTGATGATCCGTTTATTGAAATAAGGGCTATATAAATGTTTTTTTTTTTATGAAAGTCAGCCACTTTGGGCCTGACCTTTCAGGGGGGAGGGCGAGCAAAATTTTGCCGAATTTTGTGATCCAAATTTTATATAATTTCAAATGCCATATATTGGGAACCATTGATTTTCCATAATATCTATATTATTTGACCATATGATCCGATTTTAGCCCCTTTCATAGAACTATTGATGTTCACCAAATTTTTGAGATATTCATCTCAAGTTTATTTTATTGGGGATGAGTTATATTTGTTTAACTGTTCATATTCATGTGTTACCCAGCCAACAAACAGCAGAACAAACCTTTAAAAATATCACTGACATAACAACAGTTATCATTGTTAATCGAACAAGAAAGGTTAAACTATTTCAATCAACATAAAATAAACTTTCATGCTACTATCGATTTCAAAGCTTTGCATTTTTTGAAAACTCGCTGTTGAACCAAGACACCATCAATCAAAGCATGGTCTCACAACAATAGGTATGGAATTCACAATTAAATGGGTGCGCTCTACTGGCTTGAGGTTCGAGACAGGTGATTACTACAAACAGTCAATGCCAAACAATGCTAAACAAGATAATCCAGCTTTCTATTTTGTAACAGGGCCAGGTATAAAATAAACGTGCAACGATCCCAAAATGTGCAGTGATCAAACTGAAATGTGCGGTGATCAATCTGAATTTGTGCAGTGATCAAATTCACCCTTTCTGTGCTAAATTATGGTGTACTGTTGAATCCCCACAATGTACTTGGTATTTCTGACCAATTTGATACTTTCGTCTGCCTGATGATGGTCAATTGGTCTTCTTTTGGAAATTTGAAATGCTTGATATTACAATGCCAACCCTTAAGAACACTGATTGTTTATCCATAATATAGCGATAGTTTGCGCGAGACAATACGCGCAGTAATCAAATTTTCTTATTTTATACCCTGAACAGGGCCCCTCAAAAAACTGTCACTGTCAGAACATAAGAATATGTGGCAGACTGAGGGGCTAATTGCCTAAGAATTATTAATTGGAACGTTAGAGTATCCATTTATCCACATGGAATTGCTCATGGACTAAAACTATATTGCATGGGGTATCTCTTAAATTTTATGGAGTGATTAACAGGGCAAATTGGAGGACCCTAATTTACAAGACAAGGTAAGACAAATTCTCCTATGGCCGTGTCAACACAGAAGTTTTTGCCAACTGGAATTGAAATTGTGGAGGCAGTTAATAAACTTTCAAAGATGTTCCAAGGTTATACTTTGCATAAGTTTGGTCCATAGTGACTAAGAGGGGTTTTCCAAAAGTTTAGTCCAACTTGCCATAACTTTGCAATATTTAATACAGAAACATGATATTTTGGTCAGATAATATTGACGTAATTTGCAAACGATCCTCGAAAAATCTGATCAAAGAAACAAAAGTAATGGTTAAATTGTTACCATGGAAACCAAAAGTCATGAAATGTGGCCCAGGGCACTTTTAGAGACACAGATTCATTATATCTTGTCAAAAATTTAATTTTTGCCAGGGATACAGAACAAGAAACCTATTAAAAATAATCCCTAATATTTCCCAAATTCCTGGAATAATGAACTTGACACTGAGCACATTTCCTCTAACCTTATATCCCTTATAAAATGAATGCCCCAAAGTCCTCATATTGAGATCACTGTTGGTGTTTCACAGACTTTTTGTGCTTTACGTGTTTTTTTTCCATTAGTTCTGTCCTACCAGTTGTAAATTTTGCTAGACTTTATACAGAAACATGATGTTTGGGTCAGTTGATATTGAAGTGATTTGCAAATGATCCCCAAAATATCAGATCATAGAAGTAAAAATAAATTGTTCATTTGTTGCTATGGAAACCATTAGTCATGAAATGCGGCCGAGATGTTGTTAACAGACACACACTTGATATATCTTGTCAAAATATGTTATTATTACAAAAGAAGATACAGAACTGAATATTTTCAAAACATTCATGGCTATTTCACAACTCCATGAACCTATGACTGAGACCCTGTATATACATTTTTTCGTACTTTCTGGCCATGTCTAAATAAGATACCTCGGTCTTCATGTCAAGGCCGGTTTTGGCATTGTCATGTCTTATTTTCTTAGGTTTTCCAATGTGTGTTCTCTTCATTCAGAAAAAGTTTGTGCAATCTTCATTTGGTTCTGTCACTCATACTGTCTTCCTTGTGTGCATGATAAAAGGTTCTTACCCTGTCTGCTAGTTTTTATCCAATTAAATTGAAGAAATACAACAGGTATATAAGATGTCATCCATACTCCCAGAAAGTGCTCATCTCATAAAAAACTGAGAAGCTACATGAGTGATGGTAAAGTAACTTAAATGTGACAATAATACCAGTTTCCATTGCTATTAATCATTTACAATAAACTTATTGTATTTCATGAAAAAAAAAAGAATATACTTTAATTCAGTAAGTCAAGACACAGATAAAGCAAGAAGGTATTAGTTTTTAGTTTGCACTTAATGCACTATAAATTCTGGGCTGCATTTCATAACTTCTGGTTTCCATGGCAACAGATTAAGTATATATTTTTTTCTGTATGATCTGATTCTTTGGGTGTTGTTTGCAAATTACGCCTGTATTATTTGACTAAAATAATATGTTTCTACATCAAATCTAGCAAAAGTTATGACAAGTTGGACAGAACTTTTGGAAACCCCTCGTACATACACATAACAGTTCTTAGTGGTTTTCTAGAGCTGACAAAACTTTGATATCATATGAATTGGCTTTTTCTGAACATGTGCCTTCTATAAACCAAAGTTTCGATCAAAACAGGAAGTCATGTACATGTACAGAAGGAAATATTTAATCCGGCTGCAAATGCTCTATGCAAAGCGACCTGGCTAATCAGAGTTCAACATGAGAGTTCATCATCACTATAAATTCACAACATCACACCATAAACTAACAACAAAGGTACTAACCATTTGCATTCTGTGAAATAAAAAAATGTAACAAGTGTTAAACACTTTCACAGACAATTTGGTAGACAAAACCACCAGAAGTATAGAATTCTGTGAAAATGGATAGCATACAGTATCAGTAGACTGTACAATACATCCAATCTGTAGATTTTTTTTAATGCCATTTTTCTATTTTATTCTACCTTATAACTGCATATAATGACCACTTACTTTATATATATTAATATTATACAGTCATCGCACAGCAACAAAATTTCGCGATTTAAAATGCGGAATCTCAGCTTGGACCGACAAAAGTGGAATTTTGCCAATTCATTATTGTGGTAATTCATTATTGTGGTAATCAATTACCACAAGTCTGCGAGGAAGAACGAAATAGAGATAGGGATTTATAGGGATTTTTAGCCAAAAGCTTGAAAATATAGGGAAATATAGGGAGGAAAAAAATAATAATAGGGAAATATAGGCATATACAGGAAATATAGGGCCCAGGGGAGGCCTGACATATTATTACGAAAATAAACAAACCTATCTGCCCTCTGGAGCCCCTCTAACTCTGCACTGTTGCTTTGAAATGTTTTAAATCTGACAGAAAAATTACTCAAATATGTTTAACAAGACAGGCCAGATTTGATTGCTTTTAAAATAATTTTCTTGCTCACTTTTTTGTTCGAAAAATAACAACGAAAAATTGATATTACATACCTTAGTTTCACCATATGAAGGGACTTTAATGGTCCCTTCCAGTTGGTCTCCCGTATCCAGATTGTCAGCCTTGATGATGAGATTTGTCTCAGTTTTTACATCATCAAGCTTCACGGTCAATACATTATCTTTCCATTTATGTTCATCAAATCTGGTTGAATCTTTGAGCAATTTGAATTCCGTCCGATTCTGAAATTGATTAGAGAAAATGAAAGTAAAAGTCATAAAGCAGAGATATAATGCAGAGACGGCATACACTGAGCATAATAATGTGTACACCCCTTGTAAAAACCTAATGTCATTTATTAGTATTTAGATTATTTAGAACCAGTGGATGTACCTCAGCTAACATCAATATATATTTTAACTATAAGTGGAGATGTACTTTGGGTCAGAGAATGACAAAGGCCATAGTTTGGGAATTATATGCTCACCTTTGGACTTAAATTAAACTGTTAAAATTGGACAAGTTGTGTAACCAGAAATTTGCTCTCTGTCTCAGCTAGCTTTAAAGCTTGTCACCTTTAAAGCCCTATTGTACCTTTTATTAAATGCTCTTTGTGTGACCAGGTGGCCCTGTCCATCAATTGCTCATTGCAACATTTTGGCACTATAAAACTAAATTGCTACTTTTGAAATGACTTTAACTTTATGTCCCCAATTGTTTGTTGGCTGACCACAGAGAACCAATTTCCTCATAGCAAATTGGTTTGGGTAATTTTATTAAGCAATCTGGGTTATGGAATTAAGGGAATGGAATAAAGGGAATCAAGTAACTTAGCTAGAACATGGTCTCTGTTAGTCACTGCACACCAAAGTTGCATAATGTAATTTAAATGTCAAACCCAACCCAGTCTGAAGCTGATCAGCCAAGGCTGATCTGATAGGCCTATCTATGCATGTCATTAATGAGCTGTTTAGTTATTGGATTGCATGTCAATAGATTGATCATGATTGGTTGGCCTATTGGCCTAAGGTTGAATTTTTGGTTAAAAGGTTTGTTGAATAAATCTCCACCAGAATTGGCTGGCTAGTGTGACTATAGGAACTGACTTGAGTTATAAAGATATGTATTGTGCTGAGCTATATGTATATAAAGTCTGTCAGTGACTGAGGCAGGCCACAACGTAGAACTCTTGACTTATATGTAAGAAACATAATAAGACTGTAGACTCTATCCTATCAAACTATAACTAAGGAGGTAAATTTGGGAACGAGATAGGCTATGGAGCCTGCACCCTGTCAATCATAACCATTTCTTGTAATACAGCAAAGAACATAGGCTGCCATTGTTATCCTACATGCCTCACATATCAGCCTTTATGACCCAATATGTTTTCCTCTCATCGGATGAGAATTCATGCTTCCACAAGAAGTTTGGTTGAGGAAGTTTAGCATTGATGCAATGGCACAATGTCATGCGTTTCACTTACTTACAGGCGGCATTGTAGAGCCCGTATTTCCATGTGGAAAAATCTGGTTTTTGGCCAAAATCACAAGATAAATTTCTGTTACTAAGGAAATAATGAACTTTAATGGGTAAAAATTGACCAGGGTTAATCGTCAGCTGAGTTGATGGGCTTGGGGTAGAATTTAAGGTGTGAGATGAAACAGCAACCGCCATTATTATAATTAGATTAACTTTTGGCAGCAAATTTAACTCATTACCGTAAAATGGGGTTACTTTGGCCGTTCTGTACTACTTTGGCCACCAAAAGAGAAAAAGATTCAGTATCCTGTATCTCTCAAACCAATATAGATACCAGGAAATTTCTTTTTATTTCTGCTAGAGTTACTTGACTACTTTTATATACATTAATTTTGTTTCAATATCATAACACCAGTGCTTCTTGTGAAGGCCATTCTGGGAAAGGCAGATTTGCGAAAAAGTGTGATTTTGCAGCCCTGGATGTATCTACTTTGTTCTGGGTGGGTCAAGTGGAAGCTTATGCGGTAAAAATTGTGGACAATTTTTAAAGATAATATATCAAAGTTTCAAACTACACAGGATTTCTTTATATATGTTATGCAATTCAGTGAGTTTAGGGCTATGGCCAATGTTACCCCAAATCTCCAAGTCAGTGTCAGGGTTACTTTGGCCACCACCAGAAATGGCAATTGGCAAGAGTTGGAACAGTTTGTAGTAACTGTTAATAGCAGTCAAGGAGGTGTAAACCTTGATTTGAAAAACAGGTGTATGACCCTGAAAATCATGTTGACTGCCATATATGCTAAAAAAATACCATATATGGTCCCATGCAATAAATGTAATTTATGCCTTTTAACAAGCATAACATAGTGATGATATACTGCCATGGCTGCTAGGGAAGCTTTGAACAGGGAGCTGTAAGGAAGGAGGAATAACTGTAATTTGAGAAGGGCAATAAGTCGTAATATTTTTTAATTGAATCGAAGAATTCTCCGCAAACTGGACACAAAATCCTTAATTACCCCCCACAGAGCACTGTACCTTTGATGTACAATGTGTGTAGAATTTGGCGAAGTGCAAACAGAGCATCATGTGCTCGTGAAATGTCCAGTAACTGAAAATCTACGAACAACATACAATATTGACAATAACATCAGCCTTCTTGAATTTTTCTCTAAAGACTTTGCTCAGATTTCACCATTTTGCTTTGATGTTCTACACTGTTTTGCCCGTGCTTAATTGTATAATATAATATGTTTTTGTACTTTGGTCGGTGCGACAATAAATACCTAACCTAACCTAGCTCTGGAGCCCAAAAAACCCCTTCTAGATATCTCTTTAAAATCTTTCAGGTGAATTTAAGGTTTAAATCATAATATTGCTTCAGTGTACTGTTTCAAAATAATGATATTTCACATGAGTGTTTGATATTATACTCCAAATGTAATGCAATGCTTCCCAATGCTTTCTGACTCCTGATTGATTAGTTATTGACCTTTTTTCTTTTATCTTTAATTCAATGTACAGGAAAAACCGTTTGTTTCCTTAAAATGGCACAATAACAATATTAAAGCCCTGAATTTTCTCTTTCCAAAGATATCAAACTTATGAGCAGCCAGGTGCTGCCTGGCTATTCACATTTTAAAATATTTTCCTTTTTCACAAATAAGCCATACAGAAAGAAATACTTGGTAGCAGCCTATGTTATTAATTTACTTTATATCATCTGTATCTTCCTAGAAAGGTCCTTTAATATCTTGCCATCATAATCTGCTTCTCACCAGCCAGCTTGAAATATGCCAAAACACCATAGTGAGAGCTGCTGTGAATAGTTGTGATGCAGGGAATAAATGCGAAATATTGTGGCCATTGGCTGCAAATTGAAGTGAGTTGAATGGCCGGTTATATCAAACTCCAGGGTTACTTTGGCCGACCCTTTAATTATGTAATAAAACATAGAACCATCATTGATTTTGGAAAGCTTTTTGACAGATGAAAACCTCAATGTACTGGCTGTGTTATGGCACAATTCCGTTGATATTCAACGAATAGTTTTTCTCAGAACACAAATTTGGTGCTCCGAAACGGCCAAAGTAACCCCGTTTTACGGTAATAATGTTATTATCATTTTCATATCTGATATTCACATTTTTCTGACGAAGGTACAGTCATGGTGAGTCACCCATAAAATTTTTACCCCACATTGTGTTGAGTTGTATAGTGTTTCTAATGTGCTTTACTATTCTTGAGGTGAAATGTGTTACATATGCCTGTGAATTATACAAAATTACATACCGTAAAACGGGGTAAAGTTGGCAATCATTTCTTGAATTTACACAGCCTAGCTCATCCAAGCACTTCCGGTATACTGCACAGTGAAAATGACTTTGTTCTACTGGAATCACAGGCAGTCGCCTGGACTGACTGTACAGTCTGTTTAAAATTATGTATACTGAATATCCATTGACTGACACAGGGTTGTGCCTGTGCTGGAATTTGGCTTTAAAATGATGTTTCATATGTCTTGATATCTCTATCCAATCCAAAGACATAAGTAAGTAAGTAAGTAAGTAAGTAAGTAAGTAAAATTTTATTTAAAGTCGGAGGTGATTTACACGAAACAAAAAACACAAGCTACGAGAGCTTTTAGCCGACAATGAACTAATAACAAAAATTGATGAGTATGTACAAATGAAGAATATGATATTGACAATGAATGTCATCATGATTAGCTTTGTTAAACTTACAGATTGTCTTTCAGGCATATAATACAAGATCCACATTGGCATTCTTTAAAGTTTGATTTTACACGGATAGACTTTTTAAACAATTGAAAAGATTCGCTATGTTTCATTTGACAAGGCATATCATTCCATAAAACAGCACCCTGATAAGCCAATGACATCTGACCATATCTGATAGAATTGAACTTTGGCACAACCAATTTAAAATCATCACGAAAGGAATATTGGGCATTTTGTCTTTCAAAGAAATGAGATTCGATAGGTAGTGCTAAATCATTGAGGATTTTGTAGACATGTTCTACTAAATAGAATTTCCTGTAAACATGGAGCATTTGTTTATCAGCCATTTTTAAGAGTACATTGTGACTAGAAGTGTGGTCATTGCAGACGAGTCTAAGCGCCCTTTTATTCAACTTTTCCATTTTCTTGTCATTTCTTATGTTAGAAGTGTTGTATACTACAGAGCAATAAACAAAATTAGACATTATGAAAGAGTCATAGATGTTTAATTTACATTGATAGTTTAGGTATTTACTTAAAAGCAGAACAGAACATTGATTTGTCTTGCTGCCTTCTTACATATTATTGATACATGATGGTTGAAAGTCAGTTTATTCTAGATGGACACCAAGAAGTTTAACTACTTTTTCAGATTCGACTGTATTACCATCAATGTTGTATTTTATTGGGATATCTTCTTTACTGAAACATATTGCTTGGAATTTTGAGGGATTGGCTTTCATAAAATTGTTCGTAAACCATGTCGTAGCAGCATTTGAGGCAGTTTCGAGCTTGATTCTTATGACATCTGGATTTGGGTGCGAGAAAGACAGAGTATTATCATCAGCGTAATTGTACACATTACAAAAGTTCTGAATTTGGAATAAGAAGTCATTGATAAATATATTAAAGAGTAATGGGCCTGTCACTGAACCTTGTGGGACACCTGTTTTAAGAGCTAACCAGTCACTTTTAGCAGCTCCTATTTTAACCCTTTGTTTTCTTTTAGTTAAGTAACTTTGAATATAAGCACATGCGTTATCAGAGAAACCATACGCATGTAATTTTATACTCTGGATAGTGTGTTTTTGTAATGCTATTATTTATAATTGGTGTCATTGATATACTTAGTTGTTTGGCACCAATTTTTAGAAACTTAGGGGATATTTTATCAAAACCGCTAGCCTTTTTCGGATGAAGATTATGAAGTTTCTTGAAAACTTGGCTTTGGCATACAGCTGAGAAATTGAAAGGGTGAGTTGAAATGTTATCAAGAGCGGTATTTCTCATATGCTCACTTATTGACTTTATACTAGGATGACTTTTATAATGCTCAACTAAGTTCTGAACAGTCATGTTTCTAACATGTTCAGGTTCACATGTGTCTTGGGTAACATTAATAAAGTAATTGTTAAAAACATTTGTGACATCAAGCGTCTTGCTGACCAGTGTCTCATTATGATATAACATTATGTTTTGTTCACTAGATTTAGACTTGTCTGTGATGAATGGTTTGACAACTTCCCAAAAATGTTTTCCATCTCTACAGTCTGTGAAATTACAATTCTTATCAAAATAATTCTTTATTGAGGTCTTTTTAAGTTTGTTAACTAGGTTTCTTTGATTTTTATATTTTTGCCAAGACTGCTGAGTTTTAATTTTTAGATATTTACGATACAGCCCAGCTTTCACATTAATTGCCTTTCTAAGTGTGATACCTCAAACATTGATGATACTGAACATAGAACTTTGAGAAAATGCCATTTGAATTTTCCACCATTGCAATGAAAGAACCAAAAAAAAACAAGAAGGATGCCCTATTTAGATAATTTAAAATCAGTTTTTGGTTAAGATGGTCTTAATAATCAAAACAAATTACTTTCGCTAAAACGTGGTACCAACAGCTAAAAATCATCAAAATGTGACCTTTTGACACATTTTGCTAATTTCTGGAAAATACAGATTGTCTACTTTGAATTCATTTTGGTGGAGCAGGTCACAATTATATAGACCAAAACAACTTGGTTCAGAGGCCCCTGTGATTCATGCGCGTGGCTTACCTTCCAAGAAACAGGGAGATCAAAAGTAAGTTCAACGCTATCACTCCTTCGATTCATTTCCGTTATGTCGAGGAGCTTCTGTCCCGTGGCCGACATAGCATTAGCCAGGAAGAAGAAAGGGATACATAGCAAATCTGAAATTTAAGAACAAAAAGATTAAGTCACTTTTTTTAATGCATTTAAATGCGAATTACAATTCAGCATTTTTACAAAAAATTGTGTGTATAATAAATGCTGCATAAATACGATTGCTATACATTGCCTCGCGCACCATTCTGAGGGCATATATAGGAGAAATATGCGTTATAACTTATTTATACCATGATTTCACAGATTTCTTCAAAAAGGCCTATTTATCACCAGCCTAAAGGCTAATACAACAATAGTAAGATATATATAAATACTGTTGATCAGCCATATAGTGGTGTAAATGATTGAGGCCTGATCAATCATGATGCACTTATATCTAATCTAACATATTAATCTCATTGATTATTGTTATCATTAAGAATATCAGTGCTTGTAAAATTTTTCAAGTATTAACATGTTTTAAATTACATCCGCGTATGTCAAATGCCAATGCAGAATTATCAAGTCTAACTGTCTAAGACATGCTGTGTCCTGTCTCATTCAGCACATCCAGTGAATAAATGAAGGATGTAACTTTGGCCTGGTCTGATATAAATCCATGACTATCCATGTAAATTTGTTTGCCACCCCACTCCTCCTCAGGCTTCACATATTCATTGTACCAAGGGCAATTGTTATTTTCAAGCTATTTACTATTCATATTGCTACCTTCTGAGCAGCCCTTTTCATATTGCTACCTTCTGAGCAGCGCTTTTGAGCAGTTTTCTGGAATTAGCGCTATATTAAGTTATTATTAGTATTATTATTATTATTATTATTATATAAAGTCGACCGAATCAATAATATAGATAGAGAGAATCAGACTTGGTGATGGAAAACGGAGCATATCTCAGCTTCTGTTCAACCAATCTTTATTATCTAAACGCCGTTGGAATCTGCATAGAAGACCCAGTTATAAAAAATAAGCACTAATCGATTATCTGAAGTAAAAAATTTGACAAATTGTAGCTAGATTATAGCACTAAGGTCAATATTTAGCACCCTGAAAAGCTTTACGGATTGAACTGACGGCTCATCAATGGGAGGCCTCATGACAGGATACACCCCCCACTCCCTTTTCTTATTCCCGTAATATCAGCTACCCCCCACTTTACCCCCTCTTTGCCCCCTGCTTACCCCCACTTGCCACCCGCTAGCCCCCACTTACCCCCAGTTGCACCCCACTTGCCCCCGCTTATCCCAGTCTTGTCCCACTTGCCTCCGACTAGCCCCCGCTAACCCCCACTTGCCTCCTGCTAGCCCCCGCTTACCCCCCACTTACCCCCACTTGCCTCTCGCTAGCCCCTGCTTACCCCCACTTACCCCCTCTTGCCCTCCGCTTCCCCAACTTGCCCCACATAACCTCCTACATTCCCCCAATTACCCCATCTTTCCCCTCAGTCACCCCCAAATAACATTTTCTTATGTTAGTTTTACCCCTTGGGGTTGGGGGTGTATCCTGTCATGAGGCCTTTTTGGTAAAAAAAAAAAGTGCTATCTAGTTCCAAGTGTCGACAAAAAAAAAAAAAAAATTTGGTTGAGCCCGGTCCAGGCACTGTGACACATCTTTCACTCAGGGCATGAAATTCACACAAAAGTTATTCAAAGGCCTAAAATGGCTTGAAAATTTGACCATCAAACCTGAGTAATTCACAATTAAGAAATGGATGGATTATTGGCGCTTTACGTCCGGTATTTGTGCACTTGGTAGCCTAATTAGAACAGGAGTAGGACACAGCAATGAGGCGACGGACGATTGACAGACGCGCCCAGCAATAGTCCGGTTGACCCTGCAAGAGCTGGTTTCGAACCCTGGACCCAGCGATTGGCATCCCCAGCATGCAACCACTGAGCTAGACCCCCCCCCCCCCATCAAAACTAACATACCTTGAAGGTGACATTGTTGCGGCTGCCAAAAGGGATTAATTCTAAGTACAATGCAAGCTAAATGTCACGGATGCAAAGAAAGGAGGCGATAAAAAAAAGTTTACATGGAATTACTTTGATTGAAAAAAGATGGTGAGATGATTGCTGGTTACAAAGAGTGAACAGTGAGAGTAATTGGGGGGGGGGTAACATAACACAGCAATATATGGAGTTATCTTTTTGTTTCAAAAAAAAAAAAAAAAAAAAAAATAGAGTCAAACACTTTTTGCAAAAATTTTGCGCGAAAACGCAAATATCTCATAAAGTAGAAGAGATATCAGCAACTGGTTTTAACCACTCCTATGACACTTTGTTTCTTCATCTTTTTGTGCCATAAATTTTGCACATTTCTCAATGAGCAATACATGCCAATGACTTAAAAAAGTTTTTTCAAAAAAAATTTATTGGAAAAAGTTTTGAAGAAAACCCTTTGATATTGCATAAACCTGGTCCCAGAACAAAACGACTGGGTGAAAAAAAAAATGGTTTGTGAAACTTGAACGATTCCCCTACTTATGCATTTTGCCACCCAAAAAATGTCAAAAATGAGGGGTAAAAAAATTTTAAACTTTCTTTGGAATTTAAAATGTACCTGAACATGAAAGTTCATTACAAACGAAGCATAGCTGCACTTTTTCCACGCCAGTACTATAATCGACTGCGACGCTATGAGGAAAAGAGTGAAAAATGTGCTTTTCGCAATTTCTTCAATAACTTAAAAACCGCAACGGGGATTTTGATGAAAATTTGCCAGAAAAGACTTCAAATGTGTCATGTTGCCTCTGTAAGATTTGGAAATTTTAACTTTAACAGTTACCGAGTTACTGATTTTTAAATATGGTATGTTGAAGAGCCCCCTAGTGGCCAAAATCTACATGGAGATTCCGAGGTAAAATGTTTCACTACATTAGTAAAGAGGACCAACAGAACAATCACTCACAAGAAGAACAGCTAAGTCAATGCATTTTGTAATTCAAAAAATAGATAAAACCTCCTTTTTTCAATTTTCTATGAAATTTCCTAAAATCTTTAGGAAACTGGTTAGAAGCCTGGAAATGGCAGCAAAAGATGCATTGTAGTTGGGTTCATATGTCTATCAAAAAACATTTATACCCTAAGAGGGAAAGATTTTGAATTGTGACCATTTTTCCAAAAGTAGCGTTTTACAAAGCCCCATCTAAGCGTGCAACTCCTGGCACTTGTTACATGTTATAGGTGGCGCTGTGGCATGGTTGGTAAATTTTATGCCTCCCCCCCCCCCCAATTTCTGCATAGATGGACTGAGCAATTTCCCTTCTTTATGTTACTGTCATTTTTAAACAATTCAAACATTTTCAATTGCCTAATTATGAGATTCATCTCAGAATTGGGCACAATAGCTTGCTGGGCTGGGGGGGGGGGGGTTTCCCAGACTTGGAGCCACAGAATTCCTTGGTTACCTTTATGAATAAGGTCTAAATAATTATTCAAAGCAGTCAACATCATAAAACTTGTTCTACAGGTCCAGTTGCTAGGGAATCACAAGGGAATTCCCGTTTATTGACATTTGAATTTTGAAAGCAGCAATCTGATTGGCTGATAAATAAAACCCCTGAATTCAACAATTCATAATTGTCCAATGTAATAATTTTTTGTAGAATTTTTGTCTTTGAGCACCACTCAATTTTCCCTGAAAATTTTGTGAAGATAAACACAGTGCATCACCCTTTATTATTGCAATTATTATTCATATATAACTATATTATTGGTAATTATACTACCTAAGAAATCCTAATTCTTATCTTTGTCTCATTTTATGTTTATCATAAATTTCTAGTCTACCCATCATTATAATATTTATTTTGTTAGCCTCTATAGCCCAGTGGGCACTGTAGTAGAGGACCCCACCATAGATCCCGTGACCACTTGAGTGGGAGCAATTTTTGAATGTTGATCCAAGTTTATGAGGTCAAAACAAAAAATTTTGGCCGGGGCGCCCCTCCAGAAAGTGCGGGCTAACTCCACCAGGCGGCCATTTTGAAAATGGCCGCCAATAATCAAAATTTTGTTATATCTCGGCTTCTAATTGATCTAGGATGATGATCTTTGAGTCAAAATATATGTTTTTGGGGTCAATAAGTTCAATGGCCACCATTAGAATTGTCTATGACCACCACCAGGTGGCAGAATAAAAATATTTATGAGAAACATAGCTAAAATACAATATATTTGGGTCAAAACCTAACACACATATGCAGAATCTGTAAAAGTGAGCAAATGACTGTTAAATTATAATATTTCCATACCTCCCAAAATTGCATAGTGCAAAGGAATCATAATGTCACTCATCAGCAGGAAAAGTATAAACTGCATGAGTTTGTGACCTCATAAAATGCGCAAAATACATAAAATAAACTGAAAAATGTCATCGTAAGTATGTGTCATTATCGACTGAACACTTAGTTATCATTGTCAGAGTCCTCATTTCTGTCATCTGTGCAGCTATCTTCAGGCTATCTAAACTCTATAATTTCCACCTGTGCAATAGTATCATTGAGATTCTCTGTCAGTTCAGGTTTGGAATAACGAAAGTGAGTGCATTTGTCCTTCAAGGCATCATCAATGCCCAAATAAAATGGATTAAGGTCTGGTTGAAGTAAAGGGGGATCAAGAAATTATCATACAGAACATAAAATTCATGCAAATCCTAAACCTTGGTGTTGTTGCCATGGACTTCTGTCTGAGGTTCTTCTATTACAGAGCGATTGTCTGACTGATTTTGTCTCCGTATTTGTATTGGATAGTGAAGAGAGTCATCTGGAATGCCTTTCTTGGCTGGAGGCCCAGGATATGGCTCTGTTGTACAATAGTTAGCATGCCTGCCTTGTACCATTCAGTATGGTGAGTGTTGGTGAGCAGTTTTATCTGGACTGAGCGCTATATAAAATATACTATATTTTTATTACTATATTATTGTCTTGCCAAAGGACGTCTTGTTAATCTGTGATTCCTTGCCAGTTGCCTTTTTCCAATATCACCATCTTGCCACCATCAAAGAAAGCCGCAGTTGTGCCGCAGACAGAGTTTACATACAGTGGCACACTATTTTCAGTAACTTAGTTTGAACAAAGGGAATGACAGCTCAATGATGGTATTCCTTCTCTGCAACCCCAGTGTGCCACTAACCCCATTAGCCACATATACATTGACATTTTCATGACTTCAGCATCATCTGAATCAACCACATCAGACCCAAGATTGTCATTTTCCCCAAATCTGTGAGCCAAAAATGAGAAAGGGCAGTATCATCTTCAATATGGCAGCATTTCTGTTCCTACAGAGAGATTCTCACTGTTCCTATGGAATATATCAGTTCTGTGTTATCAAAGGTTACAGACAAAGCAGTCAGCTGCCTCTTCAGAAATATCAGAAGCCTTGTTGCTTCAGGTGCCAAACAGTCTACTCATTTCTCAGCACGATGGGGAAAGCTATCTATACTGAAGATTTCTCTGAACCAATTCACATATTTCAAATGCATGCATACCAATCATTCACAATGTCAGATCAGTTTGGCTGCATGTGGATCTTCATATCACATAAAGCTTGTCTGACCAGGCATATGCGGTTCCATCTTGTTTGTTTGCCTGTTCTGCTGATGGAACTGCTGCACGCCTGATCAACCTCAAGTCAATTATTGCTATGTGGCCACAACTAATCTCATAGGGCGTCAAGATGGAGAAAATCTACCATTTTGGATTTCTGAGTTGTCACTTATGTATTTGCATCTATGATTCATCCGTCTTCAAGTTCTACTTTTTTGTCATTCTTTATTCTCAGTTTCTGTGCCTCAGATTTTTCCCAGTCTGTGTAGAGTCTGTGGGTTCTTTTTATGCTCACATGAAATGATTTGCAGAACAAAAAAACTGCCTAGGGCCATCAGTGCTTGTTGTTTCAAAATCTTCGCAAGACTGTCCTCAGTAGGTAGAGCAAATGGAGCACAGTTAAATCATTTTGCCTTTTTGCAGCCAATCAGGTTCCACTGGGTTCCACTGTCATTATGCACTTAAATATTCACAGAGATCATTGGGTCTGAAACCTAACTTGTCATGATGAATAAACAGTATGATATCCATAAAGCTGCCGACAGGAGGTAACAGACAAAAACATAGGCTGCGCAGCAGCAAACCTTCAGCGAATAACACCTTTAGAAGATTACAATAATATTATAAAATTGGTGCGTTTACGAAATTGCTTAGGTCTATAGGTATGCAATAGCCGTCGAGTAGTGGCCTTCCATTATCTCAATTTTTCCAATGATTCATAAAGTGTTATACGCATCAGAAAGCACTGCTAAATTGCATAGGTGATTTGTTTAGAAACATGCATTACTGTATATGCAATAGTGGGGAAGTTTTGGCTCCGATCTAAAAAAAATTATTTTAAATATTTTTTCTCAATATTACAAAAACTATAGAATAGCCATTTGTCAGACCATGAAAAGGCACAACTAGACCATACAAGCCATATGTGTACCTAACTTCATCCATGTATATGGAATAGTGACCGGATGTTGGGCCAGAAACAAAAATAATAATTTTTATGTTTTTTTCAATATTTGAAAAAGTATATAATATTTCCATCAGACGTTTCAAAAGGCACAACTAGACCATATTGACCATATTTGTACCAAAGTTCATCCATGTACATGCAATAGTGAGCGAGTCTTAGCCCAAAAAAAAAAAATATGTTTTTATATTTTTTCTCATTTTTTCAGAAAGTATAGAATATCTGTCAATGAGACCATCAAAAGGCACAACTAGACCATATAGGCCACGTGTGTACCAAATTTCATCCATGCACATGCAATAGTGACCGAGCCTTGGCCTGGAAACGAAAAAAAAATTATTTTTATATTTTGTTTCATCCACATACATTCAATAGAGGCCGAGTGACGGGCCGGAAACGATCTATCCGCCCGACCGCCCATCCGCCCGCCCGCCCGCCCGCCCGGCGGACGGACAGCATTTTTACCCAAGTGATTACAATACCTTCTTCGAACTTCGTTCGCTGAAGGTAAAAAGCCTGTGAATGGATTCAGAAAAATCTTCAGCAGAGCAGCAGATAGCTTTTCCAATCCTTTTGTGCAGCTTGAGCTGTTTGGCAACCTTTAAAGTAACAAGACAGGCTTCAGATATTTCTGAAGAGGTTATTAACTGCTTTGTCTAGAACCTTTGTAACACAAAACTGATATGTTCCATAGGATCTAGCTGTAAGAATCTCGCTACAGGAACAGAAGTGGCTGATCACAAATGCAAGCCTATTGAGCTGATACTGCTCTTTTTCAATTGCTAGCAGATTCGGGGAAGATGGCAGTCTTGGACGCTGAAGTCATGAAAATATCAATTCATATGTGGCTAACAGGGTCAGTGGTACACTCGGGCTTCAGAGAAGGAATACCATCATTGAGCTGTCATTACCTTTATTCAAAATAAGTTGCTGAAATTAGTGTACCACTGTATATAAACTCTGTCTGCTGCACAACTGCAGCTTACTTTGATGGTGGCAAGATGGTGATATTGGACAAGGCAACTAGCAAGAAATTGCAGAATAGCCAGAAGTCCTTTGGCAAGGCAATAATATATAAATAACAATATGGTATGACTTAATTTAGTGCCCATTACAAATAAATCTGCTCACCGGCACTCACCATACTGAACGGCAATCATACCAATCATTATAGTGATAACCTCTGGACATGACCGGAACGGAGTTTGAACCCACATCCTCAAATGTACAAGGCAACTATTGTACCACGGAGCCATATCCTGGGCCTCCAGCCAAGAAAGGCATGCCAGATGACTCTCTTCACTATCCAATACAAATACGGAGACAAAATCAGTCAGACAATCGCTAGCCGTAGTAGAACCTCAGACAGAAGTCCATGACAACAACACCAGGGCCTAGGATTTACATGAATTTTATGTTATGTATGGTAATTTCTTGATCCCCTTTCACTTCCACATTAACAAACCAGACCTTAATCCATTTTATTTGAGAAATTGATGATGCATCAAAAGATGAATGCACTTACTTTCGTTATTCCAAGCCTGCACTGACAGAGAATCTCAGTGACTCTATTGCACAGGTGGAAATTATAGAGTGTAGATAGCCTGAAGATAGCTGCACAGACGACAGAAATGAGGACTCTGACAATGATTACTAAGTGTTCAGTTGATAATGACACATACTTACGATGACATTTTTCAGTTTATTTTATGTATTTTGCGCATTTTTATGAGGTCACAAACTCATGCGGTTCATACCTTTCCTGCTGATGAGTAACAGTATGATTCCTTTGCACTATGTTATTTTGGGAGGTATGAAAATATTATAATTTAACAGTCATTTGCCCACTTTTACAGATTCTGCGTATGTGTGTTAGGTTTGGACCAAAATATATTGCATTTTAGCTATTTTTCTCATAAATTTTTTAATTTTTTATTCTGCCCCCTGGTGGTGGTCATAGACAATTCTAATGGTGGCCATTGAACTTATTGACCCCAAAAACATATATTTTGACCCAAAGATCATCATCCTAGATCAATTAGAAGCCGAGATATAACAAAGTTTTGATTATCGGCGGCCATTTTCAAAATGGCCGCCTGATGGAGTTAGCCCGCACTTTCTGGAGGGCGCCCCGGCCAAAATTTTTTGTTTTGACCTCATAAAGTTGGATCAACATTCAAAAATTGCTCCCACTCAAGTGGTCACGGGATCTATGGTGGGGTCCTCTACTACTGGGCACACAACGTAAACCCCGACGTCGCTAATTGGCGGAAGGCTGGTCTGTTTGTCACGTAGATATTTTTGGTAGAGATTATGTCGCCCCAACGTGAACACGACATTGGGGTTTTTTTATAACATTACCACAACGTCGCAAGCTAACCTCGAACAATGTTGTAAAACGTCGCCACAACGTTGCATGCTTCCCATGGGGTATTTCTTAATTAGTTTTTATCATCTTACAAATCCATATTGTTTTATTACCTATTCTCAGTATTTCACTTATCTTAAAGTTAGTAGGCCAAATAAGTCCACTGATTCAAGGTAAAATTCAACTTGCAGTCATAGATAATGAACTGATATAGGGTGGGGACAAGAATCTTGCACCAAACTTTACAGGAGGATATTTTCAAAAGTAAATGACAGAGTACAATGCAAATTGGCATGAACTAAAATAATGTTATCGTATTATAAATACGAATGGAAGCTGATTCATGCACCATATTTGCACCGATTATTTATTTAATATCTTGTATATTTCAAGGAAGACTCAGTGCAATCAATTTTACCGAATTTTGAAATATTTCGGAAGAAAAAACTTGAGGATCTCTAGCACCAAATGGCATAAGAAATAAGCCCAAGGGGTCTATTTATTACCACACACCACTCCTTCAAACTCTCGGTATTTTGGGACGTTTTTACCCTGTTTTACAGCACTCATGGCTCATCTCACTCAACTCAATTGATTTGACCTGGTCTTCTGTAAAACAACACAAGAACCCAATCGATTTGGCCTAGTCTTTCATGATACAATGCCAGAGGACAATCAGTCATGTCTACATATAAACTGGATTAACCTTTTTTGCTTATGCATCATTAAAAAAAATAGAAAGGTTAGTCTTATGTAAAACTAGGTTTCAGTGGATTGACTGAGTCTTCCACAACAGAATCTGAGTGGCACAATGGGACATTATGAGGTAAAAAAAAACAGTTAAACCTGCTTTAACTGAGTCTTCTGTTGAATTATTCCCTCCAAATGTTGTTTGTTGTTCAAGCTAAAAAGGTCAAAGTGGTTTGACTGAAGTCGACTCTATGAATCTGCCACAAGTCTAGTGGAAGACTAGGTAGGGATGCGTAAAATTCTTTCATTCTACAATGGCTTGCCAATGTTCAAGAAAACACTTCTACCAAGCAACATATTCTTACCTTTCCACGTTTTGGTCTTTAACAATGTACCGGGTGGCCTCTTCGCGACAGGGGACAGCGGACGATACACCAAACGTAATCTACCGAGGAATATCCCGTGGTTGTTCTGGCACAGCTTGTCTGGAACAGTTAAAGCATTCATTTGTCCTAGATGCTTCAAATGTTTTTCAACATGCTGCAACAGGAAAACAAAAAGTCACAAAATCATCAGTGATTAAATTAAGGCATCCAATACTGACAAAGTGACTATAAATCTCTTGCTCTCATTAATGGACAATAGAAATTGCACCTCACATGGAGAAACAATTAGGGAACTCAGCAAGTTTACATCACAGCAGAAAATGTCTGTAGATTGAAGGATACAAAATTATATCATTATCTTCAAAATATGTGATAAGTTTTAGATTTCACCAAAACTCATTTCATTATAGGCAAATCAGGGGCCTATGGGAAAGCATCAATTGGATGGAATTCAAGAGGTTAAGTAATATTCTGTACAAATTTTGTGCCTTGACAGTGACCATGGAAATTTATTTACCTGAGATGTCTTGGAATGATTTATTGAGAACTGAACAGTTCTGGCAGCTTGTAAAGCGTATCCAACTCGCAAAATGTTCCAAAGGTTAGAAAGCTGGAATTAAATAATGGATATTAAATTCAACAATTTGTAGTCCAACTGAAAGAATAAGAAAATCCATTTTAAAAAAATTAAATCCGGCAATTTTTCAGGAAGCAAGAACAGATACTAAAAAAAATAAATTTTAAAAAGTAATGTTAAATTTGTTGGAATTACACATTTTGTGTCCTAAAAAGCCCCAAGCCTTGAATCACTGATTCCTGTTTCATGTTGATTAAGATTTAGGCCCCCTTCACTATTCTATTAAAAAATGAAGATGAAATCAAATATTTATGAAATTAACTAACCTTATTCTTAATACTGAATTTTTGATGAACATTCATAAATTTAAAAAAATGAAATAAATACAGCTGTATTTCAGAAGAAGAGGTTGATTGACCTACTTCTGCATATTTTAAAAAAGCAATATTTTTTTTCAATGTCTTTAAGTAGTAAATCAAGGAAATCAGTTATTTTTTGTCAAACAAGGCATCCACAGGTATAGGCAATTTCAGTCCTACATACATTTATTACATGTAAATAAGTCAGTGTAAAACTGTAATAATGCAGTTTTTCAAGGTCTTCATGTATATACAGTCAGACCAAGAATTATTCAGACACTTGCTGTTTTGTTATTGTATTGAAGGAATTACAAAGTAAGCAATGAAACATGCAGTCAAAATCATATTTGTTATTAAGTAAACCTGTCCAATACAAATTTATTGCGAACTGATTCAAAATCGGATGAAAATAGCTACTTTTGTCAATTTCAGGAACCAGAAATTATTCAGACACTTTTACAATGTTGTAGAAAGTGAACTATTTATCAATATTAATCCAAATATTGCTAATAAACTACCATGGGATCATTGTGGCCACATTGGATGACAGGTGTGATCATCAGTTGAGAAAATTAGGATGCATATGTGATATAAACATCTGATTCAGTTTATCACATTTTCTTGACTAATGTGACTGAAATCTGTCAGATATCATTTTGAAATATTTCAGAATATCATAAAATAACAATTGTTAACTGTTCTATCTAAGTAAAATTAATATACAGGCTTATACTTGAAAAATTGTATGCACTTTGGTATTTTGTTTTTGGCTCCAACCGTTTCTGTATCCTGGCCCATTGAGCCACTGCAATCCATCAAATCACTTAAAATAAAGTTGCATGGCCTTCCTAAAGTTGTTCACTCTATTGAGTATACAGGATAGCCCATTTACACCTGTTGCTTACAAATGGTGTGCCATACTAAAACTATATGTGCCTTCATGGAGAAATCTCCATTGGAATAGCATTGAGGCCGAAGAACCACATTTTTGCCCCCTTCCGGAATGAAGTTAAATGTGCCCAATTGAGTTGCTGTTTGACCATGCATGGAATATAGCTTGAAATAGATATGAATCTTGCTTTCTGATAATTTGTTAGATTTTGGTGCCATATGGACATGTTTTTGTTTTAGTAAAATTCGACAAGTAAATGCAAAAGCATATTGAACTTATTATGCGGCCTGTAATGTTTCACTTTGTGACTCAAAGTTTTAAGAATACAATTCTAAGGTAAACTAAAGCAATTTGAATCAATAAAAGGCATGTCTGAGGTTAAATAGTGCATGAAAATGTGATAAACTTGACATATGTTTATCTCCAATATTTATCCTAATTTTCTCAATTGATGGTCACACCTGTCATTCTATGCAGTCATAATGGTCCCTAGGTAGTTTATGAATGTTATTTTGATATAAATACTAACAAATAATATAATAGTAAATAGTTCACTTTCTACACCATTGTGAAGTGTCTGAATAATTATTGGTTCATGGAGTTAACAAAAGTAGCTTTTTTCACCATATTTCAGGCCAATTTGCAGCAAATTTGTTTTGTGAAGGTTACATCTTAGAAATGATAATATTGACAATTGGCTAATTCACATATTTAACAGTATGTCTGGAACTGAAATGTTTTGCATTTTAGCACCACGTATCAGCCACCAACCATAGCTTGTAGCATACACTTTCTCTATGTATCAACCACAAGCAATTTGTGTCAATTTTGCCAATCAATCAACAGATCAAGCAGTGGGACTCAGTCTCAGATGATTGAATCACACAAACTGCTGTGAGCAATTATAAAAATCAACACAACCGTGAAAATTCTATTGATTCACCATTTTCAGACAGATGCTAGTACAGTTAGATACACTATAAAATAAATTATCATTTATTGCCACAACATTGCTCTCAAATTTCGAAATTTGTTGTCCACAACTTTAGAGAACTGGTGGCACAATGAAAGTATCTATCTTCTAATTTGGCATACTATTACGTCAATTTGATTGAATTATAAATGCATTTATGATTAAATTTCAATGGTATTTAATGATTGACCTCAATCTGAATCTGTCAACATGGTCAAGGCATGTCACTTCTGTTTCGGGTCAGAAATTCCAACAATCGCAAAAGCCATCTAGGCCTAACTACACTGTCCTTGGCCTGGGTAGTCTACGGCATGACCAAGGTGAATGGGAAAGGTCTACAAATTACTGCGCAAGCATATAGGCAAGTCTTAAACTTTTCGTTTAAGTCTTAATTGTTTTATCAATCTGTCAGTGTCACTGTTTCAGTCAATTTCACTGACAACCTGGGACAGCAGTCACGAAAATCACTGCTTACAGAACAAATCCACATATAGATATGTTACATGAGTTACTGAGAGAACTTCAGAAACAAAACTTGCATTGCCAATATTCTGTAGCCACACAAAAACGAAGAAAATCACTCAGACATTAGCCAGCGGCGGGGGGGGGGGGGTGGGGCATGCTGTCCTTATAGTTCCCTTTTGCAAGTGCATTATCTTTGTCATTGGGTGTTATTTTGGATTTAAACAACCAGGATAAAAAGCTAGTGTCACAGAGAATTAATTTGTGATCACAGGAGCTTAGCTCAAGGCCTGAGGAATGTTCCATCCGGCCCTGTTGTCTGATGATGTGAGCGACAATAGGGTTCATGTCTTCTGTTTCACAGTGTAAACAAACTGGCAGTCACATGGAGCTGTCAAAAAGCCAGCTGCAAAAGACTTGCTTAAAGGGACTGAATCAGACAGATAGTGAAGGCGATGCATATGATTCACTTAAGAAGAGTGACAGCATAGAGATTAACACATCAGCTAAAGTTTTGGACAGTTGGGCCTCACTGATAATCTCTATCATGGTGACAGCGTCACCCGTCATGACCATGATGGTGAGATTATTGGTTCCTTGCAAGGCTTTAATGTTGACAAGGGGATGATCTTAGTTAATGAACCACTCTGCTTTGTTGTCTCTAAAATTCATAAACCCCCAAAGGATGAACTCTGTAGGCTTATTGCTGACTTTTATGATGAAGATGTGCTGCAGGACACATCCCGAATGCTGGCTACCAAGGTATCTGAACTTGGTTGATTTAAGAAGAAAAGGGAAGATAATAGCTCTTTTGAATACACAAGGGACATGTGTGACAATAAGACAATTAACAAATTTGTATGAACCACAAGTTAAAGATCCCAATGTTCATTGCCGCAGACCTAGATAGGATGCCAGCAGTGGATGTGGATCGTGTCGATGCAGCTGTACTTGCCTCACAGTTGAGTGATTTGAAAAAGCAATCTAGTGGCAGGATTGGTCGGACCTGTCAAGGGAACTACTCTGCTGTAAGTGAGCTCAAGCAAGTTCAACAAAAACTGCAAAGCCTTACCACTACTGTTGCACAGTTATCTGCTAAACTGAATGCTCTCACTCACAAGCCATCCAGTCAAATTGCTGCTGGAAACCTGAATCTGCCATCTTTTCTGATGACTTTTTCTCTTTTATGTCAATAAAATAGGCTATAGGGCCCAGATAACAACGTGACCATAGGGTATGAAATTTGGGCTCGAAAAACCGGACCATAGTGTATGAATTTCAGAGCACGTGCCGCACATCTGTATCAAAATCCGGTTGAATACACCCCCCTCCCCTGTGGCCCAAGACAACTGCTGGTTCTTCGAACCCAGGGTCTGCCAGATCTGAAAATGTACTGGAACTATGGCCAACAGCGGCAAATGCTGCTAAACTTGATCAGTCATGCAAGAGCATGAGAAGAGACCAGTCCCAGCCAAATGGCCTGGAGTATCTCCATTGTACGGAAATGGAAATATATAAATGTTTACTGGCGAGTTTGTTCCCAGGCGAGTTTTCATATGGCGAGTTTGTGCCCTGGTGAGTTGTCAACTGGCGACTTCTGGCCTGGCGACTTGACCCATACTATGACCGTTCTGTTTGGGTTGCTGTTTGGTGTCTCAATCGGGAAATATACTACACCTGATTTTATGTCGAAGTGAAACTTTTGTGACAGTTCAATCTGGAATTGTATTTTGCAGGTTTAGTCAATGTATTTTCCATTTTGCAATTTTGATCAGCAGCTGAAGATCCGTCTGCTTCAAAAACAACAAACTTTTCCTTCCATTTTTGTTAACCTTACATATACTGCCACAAGTGTAAAAAAATGACCTTTTTAAGTGTCTTTATAATGGTCTCAAATCTCTATCTTACAATTTAAGTGAAAAAATGTGCGAAAAATGCTAATTTTTGTTGACAAATTTTTCAGTCATAAAGTTTGACTGTCTTTGTCTTGATATATACCAAGATTTCATAATAATTGAAGGAATCGTGATATTCCCTATTGTCCAAAGTTTAAAATGACATCTGGTTTTAATAATTTTCACCAAGATTTGCTCCTATGTGAACAGAACATTGAAACAAAGTCAAGTGGCAAAAGTAAAAATAGTTATTAAAATGATTTGAAGTTCCTATTTGATTTGTCATCTGAGATATTTATGGACATGCATTACATATCAATGTGTTCACAAACACCAGATGAAGGCAATAGACTACATCAAAATGTCCTTCTTTGCATATTTGGGATCACACATGGGCCTACAAAACATGAAGCCACTGCTTTTCACCTCTTGATGTGTGAAAAAAATATGTAATTTTTCTAAATAACTTGCATTTCGTCAATTTTTGTCACACAGGTCTGGAAGTCAAACTCATTATGCACAGATAGTTATATTGAAACGTGTTTCTGTTTGCTTCTTTGATATCAGCCTCCATGTTAGAATTTTATTTATGAAAAATGCAATTCCTTGGTCCGAGATAAACATATTGGAAATATAGGTTGTTTTCCTCAGATTGAAGCTTATTTTCTGCTGAAAACGATGGTATAAAAATAATGCCTGTGTAGTGAAATTGGTGAAAATTAGGTGAAATACAAGAGCCCGCGACTTAGGACGACAAATGTTTGTCATTTTAACCAAAAAATCATACCCATCTAGTCATCAGAGTTTTTGATGGACCATCATAAAATTCAAGTATATTTATAAGTGGTATTAGAGCAGCTTAATTACTGAAGCCATAGACCTACAGACAAATTTATAATATTTTTGGGACACCCCACTAAGAGAGCTCTACAAATAGGGATGTAACTTCCAAAATAAAAGAGTGGGTGCATTTTTTCCTTCAAAATTTATGCACTGACAAATTTTGCATCCGATAGGCTGAAATTGAAATTCAGTTGGTGTAAGCTAGAAAGTGGTGATCTTAAAGCATGTCTCATGGCTTATGCAGTGAGGAAAATAAGTATTTGACCCCCTTACCATACTTACTGGTAAGCGCATTGCGCTTGCTCCAAAACTCTGAAATTTCTCAGGTAGATCTGGTCCAACATCAGAAGACAGGTAATGTCTAAAAATTAAGTGAAAAAAGTATTATGCTATATATTTGAATAAGAATCCCAATAGTCTTCGGAATTAAGTATTTGACCCCTTTGTTTGCAAACGGTTTATAACTGCACTTTTAAAAAACAATCACTTAGAAAACTATTATAACTGAAATTGATTGCAATCAAAACATATTTCAATTGCTCTTCCAAATTTCATTTAGCTTTTAAGTCCTAAATTGCACCTATTATAATTTTTTGGCAATTTCTTCATTTTGAAGATGCATAGTTGAAAAAAAAAATCACAAGACACTAGAGACTTTATTTTTGACGGTCACAAGTCTGGTCTTGGTACACAGACCCTATGTAATGATCCATGAGTGCAAGAACCATTTTAGAAAGTCCAAGACTAACCAACAATGTTTTAGAACAAGCTGTGAAAGCAGTTTACACCTCTACCAATATGAGGTAATGACAAGTACAATATGTCGCAGTAGTCCGAGATAATGCAGTGCGGCCATAGTGCCTCTGTTGCAGAAGAATCATGCCAAATCTTGCTTAGAATTTACAATTGATCACATGGATCAATTTTCCTGATCATTGGGGTACTTAAAAACCAGCTTTGTCATGATTCTTCTGCAACAGAGGCACCATGACAGCACAATGACAGCACTTCATCACCTCGGCCTACTGGGACATATTGTACTGGTCACTACCTCTGCTGACAGAGTTGCTAATTGCTTTCACAGCTTTTGCTCAATTATCATTGGGCAGTCTAGGTTTTTCTAAAATGATTTTAGATCTCACTGACACCTGTGTAGGAGAGATTAGCGTGGCACTGCATACCAGAATGTTCCAGTGGTGATGTCTTCCTTTGTTTACTTACACACAATGGCATCAATTATTGAAATGTCCACCCCTTGATCACTACATAGGGCCTGTGTACCCAGACCAGATTAGTGTCAGTGAAAAATTATGTCTTTAGTGTCTCAGGATATTTTTCTTCAACTGCATATCAAAATAAAGAAATTACCAGAAAAATTAATATAGTAGGTGTTACTAACATCATTCAAAATTAAAGTTATAATAGTTTTCCAAGTGCTTGTTTTGTGAAAGTCTGGTAGTAAACAATTTAAGAAGGGGTTAAATACTCATTTCAGAAGACCATTGGGATTCTTTTGCAAATACATTACATAATAATGCTTCTTTCACTTACTTTTTGTGCATTACCTGTCTTCTAATGTTGGACCAGATCTACCTGAGAAATTTCAGATCAAGAAAGTCTTGTTTTATTGTGTATTGTTGTGTCTGGGTACCAGTCAAAATCAATCATGGCCGCCAAAATCATGATTTTTCAAAAAGCATGTGCCAATCAAGCTATTTATGCCTATTTATGTCACAGGAAAGACTGGACAATGCAGGAAATGTTGTGAAAGACAGTAGGATGAGGAATGTTGACGTTCTGGTTGCTTTAATATTCATATCTCTTTGGGTTTTGGTTGGATTTCCGCTGAAACTCAGTCATTGAGTAATAATATGAGTATTTAACTGTTAATTCTTTGGTCTTGAAAAGCACTTCATTTGGCCAGGGAAAAAGTCGGGAGTTTGTGTCCTACATGCCAGGTCTTGCTCTTTGAGAGTCAGACTCAGCGACTCACTCTTAATGTGTTTCATAATTTTTTCTGATTTGTCTCTCCAAAGAAAAACAGTTAATCCATCATATTCAATATTGCTGTTAGCTGTTTGAATGAAGCGGCATTGGGCTTGTACTTTAGCAATTCAGTTACTGTAGAGCAGTAGAGTGTAGATAGAGCCAGGCTGGTTGGATAGCAACAGCCAAGGTTACTATTGGTCGAACCCAACAAATAGATGATTTGCTGCCATTGGCTGAGCCAGGCTCATTTAATAGCCATGGCAAATTGGCCATGCCAAATGCTATAGGTTGATCCTCATGGGACGTGAGAAGCAAGGATGAAGGGCATATGTGCATTTTGCTACCAATTTCTTCTCAAATTCTATATTTTAATAGTCTTTTTGAAAAAAACAAAAGCAATTATACATGGTTTTTGCCAATGCACTTTTAAGAAATGACAACTTTTTAAAAATAAAATCTTTCAAATTTTCGGAATTATTTTTTGCATCCACGATAATTATATTCTAAATTGGCATTTTTCCTGTTTTCACTCAAACATTTTCATTTCATTGAACATTACCCTGTCAAGACTAATCCGTCTACAGTAGCCTGCTGTACTTTAGAGCATAAACGAGCAGGCCACAACATTTCACTATGAGTACTGCCAGTCAGATATGCACTTACATGCATTTCTGAGGAAATCCAGCACAGTCCTACTGAGTTGTGCAGGGCACCAACCTGATGACCAATTGGCCCAGCGGCCTAGAAGCCACTTTGATAACCATTTTCACTTTGAATTTTGTGGCAGTCAAGAATGCACAGGTAGATTTGTGATGACTAATGAAGGCTTTTCAAGCAGCATATTCATGATGACATTTCAAGGTGTGAAAGTTGATTGCACCTCAGGATAACACTTCAGATGCATCACAATTCAATGCCAAATATGACACTTCAATAGCAATCATACCTGCAGTCAGTTAGGGCATTGATCCAAAGATGTGGCATTAATTTATTGGGTGACACTAGGGGAACTGGATTGGGTGTATTCAGGGCCAATTGCCGTAAATTACACTGCTGAATTTCCGTGAATTACCAGGTCCCCGGTTCACTTGGCACGTGGGTGAGTGAAATCTTTGGTTCATAAGACCAGCCCCTTTTTTACTGTCCTCGGCAAACGGTCCAGCGGGAGTTTTGAAGGCTGCTACTATTAATTGATATCTTGAATATTAAAGTAAACAGTAAATGGCCAAGGTTCTTGTTGACTTTAATATTCAATTTTGCTACATGGTCTGAAACCTGACATTTGTTTTGCAAATTTCATATTATTCAAAATTATGATAACCATGTCTCCAATACTGATGTAATATAGAGGAATGTCACTGGCACCAACTCCATGTTAATCAATGCACCTTCAATATAATACCGAAACGACTACCTTTGAATCCTTGCATTCCTGTAAATTTATCCAGAAGAGAGACACAAACCAAACAATGAATTAATCTATGTAATCGATGTATGTGTCACTATCGCAATCTATGTGACAATCCATCCAGATGACTATGTCTACACGGCTAAGTATCCCTATGAGAATAATTATCTTGGTGACTATTATCTATATAACTATCAATTAATCGATCATTCAGTCAGCCAGCCAGCTGCAGTAGACCTGTCTATTAAGGCTACCCTATGAAGTAACACTTGTTGCAGACTGGCAAAGGGCAATGATATAGTACAAAATTTGCAAATTACTTGAAAGTCCTAATAATCTTAGCTGACTTTCTCCTAAACTATTTTAATCAATTTTTCACAGCTCACTGTCAAATCGTTTCCAAGGGCAAAATTTTGTCTTTCAATTATGATTTTTTCAGTTTGGTTCTTCCAGTTTCACTGTTTTCTGGCATTTATTAACTGCATGCTGAACAAGATTAGCAACCAAAATCTTTCAAACTCACTTTTTCAGACAAATAAACACGATGATGGAGTTTATTACTTAGTTTCAAGCGAGTTTCTTGTTTCTTTTCAATTTTCTATATTAACTACAGAAAAATAACATGGGATAGGGTGTTTTCCTGACCTGACTTGCTGCTGAGTTGAACTATGTACCTGCATGAACATGTAGCCAAGTTGCTCATGGAGATGTCTAGCAAATTTTCCTTATATTGGTTGTGATTCTTATATTTCGTGTCAATTCAACAAATGGCTCCCCCTAAACCGATTCAGAATGCTTGATAATTTACCTGGATCAAGGTTTTACACCAGTGCTAGATTGTATCAACGCTTAACATGGGTTATCCTAAACTTTTTAACTCCTATAACTAATTTTTAACAGGGTTACTGTGAAAATAAATTGGCCATGTTTTAAGCTGACCTCATCACTAAATTATTTTCACAGTAGACCTGTTAAAAGATAAGTTATAGGAGTTGACCACTTTAGGTTAACCCGTGTTAAGCGTAGATTCAATCTGGCACAGAAAGCACAAATCGCAAGCAATACAGTGATATCTTGAATAATTTCTCTGAAAAAAATTCATGAAGAATTTTAGATTTTTGTCAAATTGTTTCCAAACATTTGAAGGGGCATGTGACTCAATCAATGTAAAACTAGAGACATGCAATTAGACACCATGTTTTTAATGTAGCCCAAGTGTTATATTACATTTTTTCAGCCACCTCAGCGCTCAGTGCATATATGCCTCCATTTCACTGGTTGTTGAAAAAAATTGAAAATTGCAGTATACTAACTTTTTCTCCCAAAATTTCTCAGTCTATATAACAAGTGGAGATTTTAAAATATCTTAGTTTGTATCCTTTGGTGTTGTATCTGCATAGATTTTCAAAAATTGTTGTTTCTATTTGAAACAGGCATTATCAGAAGTTTTTGCAATTTTCAAACTTCCTCGACAACCTTTGATATGGAGGCAAATGCACTAAGATGGCTGAAACAATACAATATAACGCTTGTGCTACATTAAGAACTCGATGCCTAAAATTTTGGAATTCTCAAGATTTTACACTGAGCTACTTGCCTTCAAATTTGTGGACTTCATGAATTATTCACAGAAAATCTATTTTAGACATCAGAATATTATTTGGGATTTGTGCTTTCTGATGAGAAACCTTGATTCTGGTAAATTATCAAGGTATTCTGAATCGGTTGAGTGAGAAAATTTTCTGAAATTTTCTGAAATGACACAGAATTACTCATCAACCAAAGCATGATATATTGAACTAAATTATGACTATCCTTGTGTTTTAATCCGACATTTAGGCAGAGCAGTATTACAATTGCGTGATAAAGATTTTAAAATATTTTAATCTAATGTGTCTTATGTTTCATCACATTATTATGATGTCGGCATGTTTATGCCCTTATTTTAGTCGTTTTTATCAGGCAGCAAGAATAGTAAGCAAGATGTTTCCAAATAATGAAGAGCACCTCAGGCTTTTGCTTGTACCTCCTGTAAGCTCTTAAAATATGGTTAAGGTCCACTATGATACAGAGCTGAGCTTGAAACGCATAACTTCAGGCAAAAAATTCCTAGTTTAAACATGGATTTATTGACTCTCAACAAGTCATGATTTGGAACAAAACATGGCCCCTGATTCCACATGTGAACCCCAAATTATGTCTTATTGATGAAAAGGAGTTAAAGATACGATAAACAATATAATTTCCATAGAAAATAACTGTAATTTCATCTGTAAAAATACTGATTGTGGCTGTTGGCTTAAGTGTGCAAATACTTTTTGACATCAAAATTCACTTTTATTAAATTTTCCATAAAAAAATTATTTTGGCGGAATATGAAATGCATATGATCCAACCTGCTAACACCACTCGAGAACTAAGGACCTTTTTTTAAAATCATTTTGGCACTATTTCATGAAATGCGATGAAAAATCAGTGTGCAAATAATTTCTGTGTTGACTATATGAAGACAGGTGTAAATACCTAAGTTAAGATCCATCAACAACTTTCAATGACATTTGAGGGAATCAGCAGTGCCATCTTGAAGGAGATGGCATTACAAAATATCCATTCCACAACACTCACAGTGATTGCAGAGCAGACCCCTATATGAATATAGGGGCGACAATAACGAATATCATAATGATGGCTTCATTGACGAATCAGAGGCGCCAAAGACGCATGTGAAAGATTGTTGTCAGGCAATTTGCCTGGGCTGCAGGGCAAGCAACTTTGCTGCCTTTGCAGACGATGGTGAAGCACTCATCTCACACCGACTAATCCGTATGGAGTTCAGAATAAAGATGGTCACAATGACTACTGAACCAAGAGCATCTAATCATGCTATAAATTGGTTCAAAACACTTTCTTGCAACCTCCAAAGGTGAATAAGAAGCATCGGGTCTTGTCAACAGCAGAGAACCATTATACGTTCGGAAATTGTTTCGGCCGATTTTAGAACCAAGGGGTTGATATTCAAACATCGAGCCTGGTGGCACAAGTGGCTCACCTCCAGATTTTCTGGAATTTCGTCCAGTCTATGGGTGAATTGAACAACTAATCCGTGGACATAGTATGTCCTATACTTGCTATCATGTGGACATTTCTAATATTTTTGGCCCTAAGGGTGGTTTTTCAGGTCATACGGCCCTTTTTGCCAGATTTTGCGGGTATTAACCACTTCAGTGTCCTTTAGAATGTCATCCGGCTTTTGCTGGCAACACAGCATCTAGTACCTGATAGTTTCATAATACACAAATATAGTAAGTGTCAAAAAAAGTTATAATGCGAGCCTGGATGTCATTTTAGGGGATTTCATCAGAACATACGGTCACAATCACCATTTGTAACCCTGAAGTATGGCATGACCAGATATTTTTCCTATAAACTCACCATTTCAGAAGATCTTTGAAAATTTCTTCCGCAGTCGGCCTCAAAAATTTAATCAAAAAACCAAACTTTTTGAAGAGCCTTAATTTCTTGAAAAACAGTCTATGCAACCATATTTATAGCCTACAGTCTGAATGACTAGAAAAAGTCATTTCCATTAATATCCAATCAGAAAAAACTTTCACTGCTGCACTATAAACCACAAGCTCCCCTGATGGAAATGCCCAGACAATGGAACAGCGCCCCTAGTGGAAATGCCTAGAACTAGGGACCTGCAACCTGAAGAGCCTTGTTTAACCCCTTCACCAGCCACATTTAGCGAATAAATCATAACAGGTGGACTTTCTCACTCTGCCTGCATTGTTTCAAATAAATTTGTTCAGTTCAACTATTGACTTGCAAACTACATGCTTAACACATGTCTGACTTTGTACGATTTCCTTGTTTTTACCTGTGGATCCGAGGCTGTATACGAAGTCTTGTTATAACTTCTAGGGACTTCCAGACTGGGATTCCTTCCACAGACTACAATAGCAAGAGTTATGGCTGTAAATTGAAAGAAGAAAAAGCAAAAAATAAAGTAAATTTCAAGAAATTTCAGAAGTAAATCGAGATAAAAACTGAAAGATGGCTTAAATATATAGTTGAAATTCCTTTTTTGTAAATCCAAAATTATTACCTTATATGACAAAACGTTTCAGACCTCCTATCTGTGTCCTTGTTCACATGAATCTGAAATTCTTCTGGATGTTGCTGTTATTCACACTTGCTGGTGTTGTTGGCCAGTGCTAGTTGGTGTTGGTTTGCTGGGGTCCCCTCCTCTTTTTCAAGATGCTGTTGTATAAGTGGGGAAGATGGTAAGCTTGTCATCTCTGTTCATATTTTTTTCCTGTCTGCTTATCCAGATAGCCTCTCTAATACTGCGGGTGTTGCTGTTGTCATCCTGACTGAGAATCCTTGTCTCCGTCCAGTCAGGCAGATGATTTTGCTGCATCATATGATCGGTTATGGCAGACATGTGAACCTCTGTTGCTGATTGGGAACGATGGGATCTTGTGCTGACTAATGATCTGGCGGCTGATTCGTAGCCATTTCTGTGTTCTGCTATCCTCTTGCTCAGTTTCCTACCTGTCTCCCCGATGTAAGCTTTATCACAATTTCTGCAAGACACCTGATAAATGACTCCACACTTTTCTTCTTTGTCGATTTGATCTTTGGATGTACTATCATTTGGCTGATTTTGTTGACCGGTCTAAACGTTGTTCCTGTCTTGTGTTGTTTGTAGGCCCTTCTGAGTCTTTGTCTGACACACCATGAATATTCTTTGTTCTTGGTTGTCTTCTGCAGCTGCCGGCTGGTTCTTCTTCGCTTCAATTTTTCTGTTTGTGTCTTCAATCATCCATCTTGGGTATCACAGAAGACCAAAGCTGTTTTGATGGTTTCTATTTCCTCCTTCCTGTCTTCTTGCACTGGCCAACAACACCAGCAAGTGTGAATAACAGCAACATCCAGAAGAATTTCAGATTCATGTGAACAAGGACACAGATAGGAGGTCTGAAACGTTATGTCATATAAGGTAATAATTTTGGATTTACAAAAAAGGAATTTCAATTATATTTCATCTAAAGGATCCAATGAAACTTTTCTCTCATATGGCTTAAAGATATTATAAATTTGACTAGAATAAACAGTAACAGAAACATTTTAAATGAAACAAATGCAAACACATTGTGAGCAGCCATTTTTTGTAATTTAGAATAAGTTTGTGTAATTTTTGTAATTGACAGTGAAATTTAACAAGTATAAGCATTAGAAACAGAAATGGATAACAGTTGGAATACTGACATCTGTTGCCGATAGAGACAAATTGTATCGTGACTTAAAGAAAACTTCTGTCTCCTCCTTGGATCATGAATCTATAAAGTTTAATTTAAATTCTTATGACAAAATACTTAGACAATGCATCAGGAATGCTAAAAAGAATTATTATCAAAGCTGGTCTGTAACTTTAAATCTGACATTAAAAAGACATGGAGTTTGAGTAATTCTATTTTAAACAAAGATGCTGGTAAAAATAACTGTCCATAATCCTTTAATATAGATGGCCATTTTGTTAGTGATTTTAATATTATAGTCAATGCTTTTAACAAGTGCTATGTCGAAATTGGACCAAACCTTGCCAGAACTATTTTACCATCAAACGATAATAATTTTCAAATGTATATTCACATCCTTCTGAGAATACTTTTGAATTTAAAGAGGTTTCAGAAATTGACATCATTAAAGTCATAGATAATATAAAACCAAAGACATCTCAAGGTATAGATCAACTAACTAATAAATTGTTAAAATTAATGAAAAATTAAATAAGCAAACATATCGCTAAAATTATTAATTAGTGTTTCCAGACAGGTATCTTTCCCGAAAAATTAAAGATAGCCAAAGTTGCACCCATTTTTAAGAAATGTGATGACACCCTTTCGAAAATTATCGCCCTGTGTCTTACAAGGTTTTCGAAAAAAATTTTATTTTTTTTTTTAATTAAAATCCTTCAAAACAAAAACATGTACAATTATCTCACAGGATTACAATTATACCTCATATATACATATCTGTACCCAAAGCACATTTAATACTGTATTCAAACAATTGTCCCAAAATTTATTCAAATATGTCCCGTAACTAACATATATATTTTGTTATTATAACAAATATCTCCCTTAAATAATCACCAATCCACCATATTTACAAACAAATTCCCAACATGAAATTTCAGTGTGAAACTACCACATTTGAAATATAAATATCTGACTTTTACCAACATCATAGTTATCATAGTTATACACATTTAATTAAATTTCCCAAAGCAATAATATAATTAATCATTAGTCAGAAGTTGTTATTTGACTAACACCATCAATAATACATATCAATTCCGAACTGAATATACAAACAATCATTCCTCACAACCACCAATTTACAGGAACCAACATATAAGTACATTTTCAAACAGAATGCTATGATAATCATCTCCTTAGCATATTTAATCATTCATTTAAACAATATCTTATCTATAATTATTTTACCATTTAGATTCAAGTAACTGTTTTAATTTTTTGAATAACTCTTTTTCTTTTTTGATTTTTTACAATTTGATAAGGTTATAGTATGTACTTTAACTTCTCTTTTAATCCATTTATATAATTCATCGACATTTAACCATTCTTTATCAAATTTATATCGATTCCTCCTTTTCCATATGTTCCATCGTGCCATTGAAATGATCATGTTAGTGATTGAACTATTTATATCCACCTCCAATAAACCAGTAAGTACAATTCTTTTATCCACATTAACACACAAAAAATCCGAAATAAAACTGTTGATCTTTGTCCACACAAAATTAACCTCTCTACAATCGTATAGCAAATGTTCTAAATTTTCAAGTTCAGTTGTACACAAGCAACAAAGACCATCAGAATATTTCATCTTAGCTAACTTTGCTTCAGTGTTAATTTGACCGTGAAAATAGCGCCAATTGAAATCAATACATTTTCTAGGTATAATTTGATTATTGAAATTACAAGTGTACCACATGCCAAAGTCTAATTGTAAACCTCCGAATTTTTTCATCCAGTACTGTTTTGATTTAATTTCTGTATTTTTATTAAGTAAAAACAAATCATATAATTCTTTGCTGGAAAGGTCTAAAAATGGAGGTATATTTATTGCGAGTGAGAACACACCCACGCGACCACAGATGGCATTCCCACGCGTGCAAGCTTGGCCCTGCCATATATTGTACAGCCATGCGCGTGGATGTGCATTCACTCGCACGCGTGAAGCTGGGCAATGCCATCCAGCGCACCTATTAGCGTGCGTGGCAATGCGATCCAGCGCACCCCAAGGCTCCCACGCTGATATTGCCTACTCAGGAGTGCTACTGAGCACATATTCAGGAAGCTAGATAGTGTCATCCAGCGCACCACTGAATGTGTTCTCAAGAACACCACTGATGTTTCTATTTGTCTATCTATCTATCTATCTATCTATCTATCTATCTATCTATCTATCTATCTATCTATCTATCTATATCTGCATAACTACCTGCATAACAATATATCTATCTATCTATCTATCTATCTATCTATCTATCTATCTATCTATCTATCTATCTATCTATCTATCTATCTACCTATCTATCTATCTATCTATATCTGCATAACTACCGGCATAACTATCTAACTATCTATCTATCTATCTATCTATCTATCTATCTATCTATCTATCTATCTATCTATCTATCTATATCTCTATCTATATCTCTATCTATATCTCTAACTGTATCTTTTGACCTGTCGAGCAGCCTATCAGCCCTATCTCTTTAGTTGCTGCTGTGCAAACTATTTCTACTCAACATTTGCTGTTATAGGGTTGCATGGCTATGCTACAGTCACTCACTTTCCACATTTTTATTATCAATTTAAGTCATCAACTCACTGATGCAATATACTGCCATCGATCACTCATTGAACAGCAATGTTAACCTCAAACGCCATTTAGGCCCAGAGCTACTGTGCGCTCGATCACACTTCCAAGGGTGCGCTGGATCACACTCCCACATAGCACATCCAGGAGTACAATAATGTGCGCTCACTCACAGTATCATGATTCGCACTGTCACGAGTGTCTTGTATTGCATAACCACTCGAGGTAATAGATGACACCCTCAGGAGTGCGAGGGATAGCAGGGTCAGGTGTGCGCTGTATTGCACGCTCAGGATGCGATGATAGCATCCTCAAGAGGAAAGGTGCGCTGGAACGCACATTCAAGCGCTTGAAAGTGCGCTCAGTAGCACTCCTGAATGTGGCAAATGCCACAATAAATATATATGAAAAATGCAATATCTTTGCCATTGTGCATTTTGAATCGTGTTGCCAGTATACTGCTTCTGTAACTGTCAACCTTTTCTTGCTGCCTACAGCTTTCAGCATCACTTATTAACCTCCCTGGTAAACTTGCTTTCAGCTTTTGAATATCAAATATGAAACTTGCCTTATATTGCAACTTTCGAAAAAATATAATATTTTACTGAAAATGAAATGTTTAACAAAAGTCAATATGGTTTCAGCAAAAATCATTCCACTGAATTAGCTGCTATAGAATTAGTAAATGAATTAACATTAGAAATTTATAATAATGAAGTTCCTATTACTACAGTTGAGGTCAAAAATTTTCATTAAGATGAATAGGATATAGTTAAAGATGTATTACGTAAGTACAAACTGGTCAGCATATCTGGCATTTCTGTCCCTTATTTCTTACACATTGAACTAATGAATTTGGCTATAATTGGTCAGTTTCACTAAATCCCTTTAAAAGATGCAGCATTAATCTGCACGTTGTCCAAACTTGATGGGTCGAAAGTTTGCATACACTCCAGGACCATGGTAGTATTATGCCATACCTATGTCTCCTATTCAGAAATCCTTGACTTTTATCCTGGTACGTTAAAACAAAGGTTCAGAAAAATTATTCTCAAAGTATTTTGGTCACATTTGTAAATTAAGTACATACTGTTTAAGGTGGCTCGATACTCGTGAACCTTCCAAGATAGGATTTCTTAAAAACAGTTTAGAATGATCCAAAATATAGTCTATAACAAGGATATGTAAACAGAGTGGACTGGTCGCTACCAGCCTTTAAAAAAAATATTTGGGGTTATGTACCAGGAAGTCAGTCCACGCAAACCTGAAAAACTAAAATGTTTTCTTATTTTTCCTACTGTGAAGTTTGTTCTGCCTTTCAGTGGTCATGCATCCCATATTATGCAATGAAGCATGAAATTAAAGAAGACACCTTCATGGAAAAGGTGATTAAAATTTTAAAGAGATATATTTAGTTTAAAGGACTTTCCAAGGGGCTAGAATAAACATTTTGATTTTGACAATTTTAAAATTTTTATAACCATGGCGCTAAAAAAAATTGACGAGATAGGATTTTTCATTTCTTTGTCATTTATTTCCAAAAGTAGTTGGGAACAACATGATGATATAGACAAGCCTTCCTACCACACTTCAAATTGATATATAAACATTTATTTATATCACAAAGTCGTTTTTGAGAAATTAGACCTGCTTGCCAAAAATCGCATGTAAACATTTTCTGTTTTGAGTATCAAGTTTCGGCTGTATATAGTACTCTTCATGGCGCATCTAATGCTCTAAACTAGAAGTCTCTAACTCTAATAGAAGTGGTGCAAATTGCAAATGAAGCGGCCAATGCATGAAATTCTCAGAATTAAAAAATATCTTGAAGCAGTGTCAGCACAGTGGTGACGTTATGATAGATAGGGCCTGCCTGGCTGCGCGGGAATGTGCTCAGATGACGTCATTACATGAGTAGCGAGCCACCTTAAGCTGCCCACCCCATATAAGTATCCCATAGCGTATATGTGAGAGAATGAGCGCATTGTAGATATTCAATAAAATTTCTGTTGGAAGAAAACGTTTCAGTCTGTTTAGAATTCCAAGTGTCTTTGATACCTTCTTTGAGAGAATTTCACCATGCACTTTCCATTTGATATTTTCATCGATTCTTATGCCTAGATAATTGAAATCTCTAACATATTCTATTTCATCCTACTCTTAAGACTCTATCTCTTCGACTGTGATGTGACCTCTACTCCTCCATCCCTTCTCTTGCCATACCCATTATATTCTGCATGAAGGTTCTCGCTGATATTACCTTTGTGTGTGGCTCATAAAATGCCCGCAAATCCTGTCTTATTTCTCCAAAATCTACTTTTTATATGCCCTTCTCACGAAATTCCTTCATGCACCTCTAAGACGCCATCAATTTGACACTCTCTTTACTTGCACAAACTCCCCCTGATCTTCTCAGTTAGCCAGTGTCTTTCGGAGGGAGGCTGGGCCACTAAAGCAACAGCCACAGTTGCCCTGTGCTGTGATCAAGCATTTTCGCGGCCTTTGCTCCAAGCACCATCACCTGAATAGCAAATTTCTTCTCCTTAACAATGTTACGACGGGACTTATTTCTTACATCACTTCATTTATCACCCCCATTGATCTTCAATAGGCCCTCCCTATTTATACCCACAATAATGTACCAATACCCACCTTACAGACACTCTCAGTCAACCTGCCTGCGATAGAGTGATAACTGTAAAGGCAGTTTCATAGATAGAGATACATGCATAGACAGATAGTTACACAGCTATATGAATGGATAGACAGATCGATATAGATACATGTGAGCATTTCAACCTCCTTATTTCCAATCTCACATTCCATTTGTAGAGCAAGCTCGACCTGTCAATTGCAAAAATGGTATAAAAATGAATAGTTCTTGCAATTGTCGATAATATTACTGCAATCAACCCATCAGATGCACACTGCCTGCCCAAAAGGTCATTCAAACAACAGATCTGTAATTATGACTCCCCAATGCTCCTGTCCCATACTATCTCCATGGGCTTTCTAGTGGTTATCTATTACCAGATTTTGATAGGACACTCTTTTCTGAGGCATGTGGAAAAGTATTGCCTTAGTTTTGGAGACGTTAAGTGATAGTCTGTTTAATTTTAGCTATGCACTAACAAAACTAAGTTCTCTATTAAGTTCTGTCTCAAAGTTATAATTAGTTGTATTTAGAGTAGTCGACATGGCAGTATCATCAGCATATATAATGGCATCAAATAGGGTAGTGGCTCTGTCTATATCATTAATGTAAATTATGAATAGAAGGGGCCAAAGAATGGAACCTTGGGGAACCCCACATTTAATTTTTCCTAAATCAGAGTTAATACCATCAAAGACTACATATTGCATTCTATTTGATAAATAGCTTGTAATAAGCTGAAGTGCTTTCCCATGAAAGCCATAATACTTCAATTTATAAAGAAGTATATCCTGATCCAGTGTATCGAAGGCCTTCGAGAGATCTAAATAGATATTAATTGGAAGTTTGTTGTTATCCAAATCTTGAGTAATTCTATCAACAAGTTCAAGAGCTGCCAATTCTGTTGAATGATTTTTACGAAAGCCATATTGGCTATTGAAAAGTAAATTTTGCTCAGTGAAGTATTTGTACATTTGGTTATGCATGATTCTCTCAAAGACATTCGATACACTTGGTAAAACCGACACAGGTCTGTAGTTACTGAACTCATCTACAGGACCCTTTTTATAAATAGGAGTAACCTTCACTATTTTTAATAGGTCTGGAAAGATCCTTGAATCTATACTTTGATTTATTATCTTAGTAAGTGGAACACAAAGTTCATCTATTATGTGTTTTAATAGTTTGTTTGAAAGTCTATCACATGCTGTACTGACTTTGGGTTTTAGTGAATCAATTACTTTTAAAACTGCTGTATTTTCAACCTCATCAAATTTAAAACTGCATTGATATTCTGAGTCTAAATAGTCTTTAAAAGTCTTATGTGTAGTTGTGTTTATCTTTTCTGCTAAGTCTGGACCAATATTAATGAAATATTTGTTGAATTCATTCGCAATTTCTAAGTTACCAGTAATATTAATTCCATCTACTTTGAATACTTTTGGGAAGTCTTGCTTTTTGTTTGTTTTATTTATAATCTGGTTAATGAGTTGCCAGGTTTTTTTAATGTCACTTTTGAAATTCCTAAAACACTTTTGGTAGAAATCTATCTTGGCTTGCCCAATGCATTTCTTTAAAATGTTATTGTAAGTTTTTAAGTTACATTTCTTCATATAATATGAAGGATCATCAACTGATGTGAGTTTTAATTTCTTAGAGGCATAGATATGGCATAATACTACCATGGTCCTGGAGTGTATGCAAACTTTCGACTCACCAAGTTTGGACAGCGTGTAACCCCTTCCCCAGCCACATTTAGTGAATAAATCATAACAGGTGGCCTTTCTTACTCTGCCTGCATTGTTTCAAATGAATTTGTTCAGTTTGAATTCAATTATTGACTTGCAAAGTAACTGCTAAACACTTGTCTAATTTTGTCTGATTTCCTTGTTTTTACCTGTGGATCGGAGGCTGTATGCCTGATCTTGTTATAACTTCTGGGGACTTCCAGACTGACTCCTGGCACAGACTACAACAGCAAGAGGTATGGCTGTAAATATAAGTAAATACAGATAAAAACTGAAATATGGTATTACAAATTTAATTAGAATCAACAGCAACAGACACATTTTAAATGAAACGAATGCAAACACAGTGTGAGCAGACATTTTTTGTAATTTACTGAGAACAAGTTTGTGTAATTCTTATAATTGACAGTTTTTCAACACTTTTGTTAAATTTTCCGAAGGTCAGTGAAGTGATTGTATAATACACCGGGGGGGCTTATATAACAATAATTGTGATATCACCAGTATGTAAAAATGGTTGTGACGCAATCAATATGTAACAATGTTTATGACATCATCAGTTAGTAAACAACCAGTCACGTTGAATCCAACTGCTTGTCTGGTAGTTATTTAAACGTTACATTGATTTTGGATAACTTTCTCTGCAGATTAGGTAATACCTCATTCAGAAATGGGTCAACGGAAAGGTGAAACTAAATGACGGAGGACGCAGTTTCGGAAGGCCCATTCTGAGTACAACACATACCAAAAATCAGAGACATTGGACCTGACTAAACCTAGAGTGAGATTGGAGGAAAATCGGTATGCAGATATGTCCGCAGTTGCTTCCAAAGTGAGAAACGAGGATTCCTCAGGTTGATTGATTGATTGATTGATTTTATTTTGGTCTGTTATTTGGAAGTTACAGAAATGAAGAGACAACATATAAAGTAACTAATAAATAAAAGATCACGGATGGCACACAAAAGTTACATGAACTTATTTCCAAGTGAGCGTCAGCATGCAAAAAATGAGCTTGTCCGGAGGTATGATTGGATGTCACTGAGACCAAAGAGGCATATGTCTTATCCAGAAAGTTATGTGACAAAGGATGATTCTGAAGGTGATTATGCCATACTACATCTTCAGAAAACAGCCAAACTTTGGAATCGAGTAGTACTGGAGTACCAAAAATTTGCTCCAAAGTGCAAAGGTCTATGGCTGGCAAATGCAGCAAATGTGGCTACAAGTCAGACAAAGTCAAGTTATATGATGAAGTAGACACTGGAAGAAGAGGTAGAAAGGCAGCTGCGCCAAATGTGAGGCTCCAAATTGCTGGGTCGAGGAACAGCTATTCAGCATATTTTAACATCCTTGAATTTGGACCTGCCTTCAAATGTCAGGTCTGAAAAAACGTGAGATCAAAGTGATGAAATCTTCAAGATCAATAACGAAGGCATGAGAGATCTGAGAGGACACATAAGACAGGTTAATGCCATGTTGGGAAGACCACCGGGACTGCTGGACGCTGAAGCCGACGGCACCTACAATCATCGTCTGGGGTCTGCTGGGTTAACTCAGGCCACATACCTGGTTGCAGCAAATATGACTTCTGCAAAGAAAATCGTCAATTGTAAGACCTACAATTGATTATGCATCTTTGAGGTGCAAGAGAGAGAGAAGGCCCGCGTCGCCAGAAATGCAAGGCAATCTTCCGGTCAATGCTGTAATTAGAATTGAAAAACTCTACTTGGCTCAATCCCTGGCTGACCTTCACAACGAGATTTTAGTCTTGATTACATGACAATTGATGGGGATTCCTCTGCAAGAGCTTTGCATGATGGAATTCAGCAGCCTGATGCAAATGTAGATTGTAGAATGCAAGGTACAATACTACACAAGGCATCTGCAGCAATTATTGATAAAAAAAAATTCAAACTGAAAACTTTAGTCCTGGGATGTTTTTAGGCAAAGCAAAGGCAGACAGGGCGGACACTCAGAAGCTGCTGGCCTTTGACATTGCACAGAGAGACGTACCGCAAGGCGTACCGCAAAGGTCCACTCTTGGGCCGCTTCTATTTATGGTTTTTTGTTGACGACCTTCCTATGTATGTAAGTAATGTAAGATGTACTATGTATGCTGACGTTACAATGATATATGTAAATGGTGTTGATGTTAACAATGTAAATAATTCCATCAATGAAATTTTAGGTTAATATTATTGAATGGTATAATGCAAATAAATTGGTATTGAACACTGATAAGTCAAATGCTATGCTAGTTGGCAGATCGGTTGATGATGAATTAAGAAAAGAATTTTCTGTTTCTCTTTATGATTCACAACTAGAAAACGTAAAATCTACTAAATATTTAGGAGTTTATATTGATGAAAATGTTAAATTCAATATTCATATAAATGAACTTAATAAAATGTTGTCATCAAAATTAGCATGGTTTTCTAGGTTGAGGCGTATTGTTCCTAAGTCTGTACTCATTTTAACTTATAAGACATATATTCAACCCATTTTTGACTATGTGTGTCCCGTTTGGGGTTGTACTAGTGCAAATATTAATGTAATTCACAGAATTCAAAATTGGGCTGCACGTATTATCTGCTCAAATTTTGATTTTATAAATACTAGAGGTATAGATCTTGCAAAAAGTATGAAATGGCAAACAGTATCAGAACGTATCAATTATTTTATTAAGGACTGTAGGCTGACTGGAATCTTATAGACCAACACAAACCCGAATGGTCATTGATGACAAGCTGAATGGAACACAAAACTCACAGCTGGTGTACAAGAAATGTATGCAAAGAGTTCACCACCTTCGGATGCTAAGAAACATCAACATCGATCAAAAAATTTTAACACTCATCTACAACTCATTTGTTGAATCAATTCTTTGCTTTTCTATCACCACCTTCTACGGTAATATTTCTTGTCAGCAGAAGAATAAAATGAAGAAAATTGTAAAAGTATCGATTATATTGGGTGCAGATGTTACATCTCTCAATGATTTTTATAACAAATATGTACTTCAGCAGGTTAAAATAATAATGAAAGATGACAAACTCCCTTTACCCTTTAGATATGTATCTCTGAGATCAGGCAGAAGACTGGCTCTGCTTAAATAAGAACAACTCGTTTCAAAAATTCATTTGTGCCATCTAGTATCAAATTATATAACCATCTCACAAATTTAAGAAATGTATGACATATATGTAACTATGTATGAATGTAATCCCTGTATAACTGTGATATTTTGACTGTGATCATGATGCATGAATGATAGTATGGGCTCGCTCCGCAAGAGTTTCTCATTGCGAGATTAATAAAGTATATCTTATCTTATCATATCTTATGATACACGCATACGATGAGAATTTAAAAGAAATATATTTTCTTTAAACTACTTCTGCATTGATAGGCCTACTAATGTTTGATAAATACTGTACAAAGTGAACAACCTGTCAATTGCATCGCTCATCAAACCTTTGACATTTTTATCCTGACAAATACACTACACCAAAAATTATGATACTTCCAAGTTAACCATGGAAATGGAGTGTGAATGTAAAATTATGTTTAAAAAGCACAACTGTGATCAAAGGGAAAGACTGGTTGCATTTCACAACATTAGCACTGACATATCGATATTCAGTAACAAGGAATAAATCAGTTCTATCCTTTTCTCTACCCATTTGAGTGAGATTTAAAGTATGCAGACTGGTCTTCTTTCAGTAGCATGTTCATTTAAAAGCATATAATTATATATATCACCGAGGCAAAGTTTTTTGATACACATAAGTGCCCTTTCGCACCAAGCTCTGTTTGCAACATTAATAGACACCTTGTGTAGATCTTGAGAAAATTCTAAATTTGTGAGGATGTAGTGGATAACAAGTAGCCTAGCAGGCCTACCAACAACCCTGTTGGCAATTAACCTTCTCTTTTTAATTATGTAACATTGCCAGATCTTCACCTCGAGGATTTGCTTTAACTTTCCCATTGTAAATGAAAGTCTGTTCAGCGAAGGAGGAACTCGCTCTTGAACAAAGAGAGAGGACAACTCTCAGAAAGATCTTGCTTCAAACCCCCAGCTAAAGCCAAAATTCGTACTGAGTTTCCCTTCGCTGGGCCAAAGACTGGAAAAATATGCATTGAATTATAACCCAAGAGCAGATAGGATCCTGGTCTAATCGCATTCCCTTTCCTTGTCTCTCTGCAATCATCATTCATCATTAAGTCTGAAAACTTCAAAAGAGAATGCTTCAAAATTGTCACCAAACGGAACCAAAGGAATGTCTCACTGGACTCATAATGTTGTCCGACAAAATTTGTTTCAAACAAAGTCTTGAACAGGACATCAAACTTCAAATCAACTAACAATGTAACCCCCAGCAACAACAGTCATGAGGTCAAGGATCGTGGGAGATTAATAATTACACGGAAAGACACAAGCGAATAACTCAGCACAATTAGTTGAACCTGTCAAATATATCCTATGTTGTCCAGATTTAAAACTGTCTTTTCACAGATTGTTGAATCATGCATATCGATGGTGAAAGTGCAAAACCTCGTAAGTAAAAAAAAAGCTGTTTTTCAGAAATTGAAAAAAACTGTCAAGTGTCTTTTTTTATGGTAATGTTTATTAATAAGTGAGTTATGGCCAACTAGATACATAGAAAGTGACACCCTGTTGTAGCAAATTTTTTGTCAGAGGTCGTTTACCTCTTGCATTGATGTTACCATCAGATGTGATTGAAAATGTCGACTTACGAGGTTTTGCACTTTCACTTTCTACCCGTGCAAAACCTTGTAACTCGATCATTTATCACACTTTAAAGCAACTTGCAGCATTGAATATACTTTCAATCTAGGTATATAAAGTGAAAATTATAATTTGCCTATGACAGATTGCAATAACAAATTTTATTGAGTGGCCACAATGGCAAGAATGAGGAAAATGACATTTTTTACAAATTTTCGTGCACTCTCTTTTTCAATAGCCGACATCACCAAAACAAATATAGGGAGTTAAATTTTTTTTATTAGGAAACTTGCTGGGAGTCATAAAAAAGTAACACAGTAATTGTTTTTCAAAAAAAGTTGAAATATCCCACAATATGTGCTTCAAAGTTCTGATTTGAGTTACAAGGTTTTGCACTTTCACTTTTTGAAACATATCGACATACAAGGTTTGGTGAAATCATTCTGTTACCAGTGTGTTACAGCTTACAAAAATAGCAAACTGGCAAGGTAATCAACTGACAACGTGTATTGGATATTAAAATAGTCATTCCACCAAAAATCTAAAAATAGCAAAATTTTGACATACGAGGTTTTGCACTTTCACCATCGATATGTTATGTGAATCACCTAATACAGATATCAGGACCATAGAAATAAAATTCTCATTTAATATCAATTTTCTGCATCATATATAAACACTGACAAACCAATGATCGGGAATGCAACAAAAAGGCAACAAATGGAATCAGAGGCTTAGCCAATCATAGCCAATTAATTATAGCTCTGATATCCGGTCCAAACAATTAATAATAACAATTGTCGATCCTCGATGTTGCAATAAGAGATATTAACGCCACTGTCATGGCATTTCATTTGTATTGAATCCCACAAGATTCAAACATATCTGTGTAACATGTGTATATAAAATAAACTTTGACTATGTTCAAGCAATTGAGAATGTTGTTGACAACTAAATTTAAATATAATTATGCCAATTTCAGAAAACAGTCCTAGACTTCCAAAGGTTCATAACAATCAGTATACTTTAATATAAGTAAGAAACACAGCTTATTGGTTTATACAGTATACATATTATATACTCAGTGCAACCCTCTAAATGATAAACTCTGTTCTGTAAACTCCAAGCATTTATTAACCGGACTGAGAAACCAAGAATCCTGAAGGTGTCGCACGTTTATCCCATGTGTATGACTTGACCAGTAGAGACACAGATACAAAATATTTAAAGAATCCATAATCCCACAACTGTGTAATCAAGGGAAATGCCCAGTTACGAAACAAGTTTGTGAAACCATCCGATGCCTCTGCTGAATGTAAATGGGCTAGGCCAAATGTGCATATTATGGGTGGCAAGACCTCAGTTTTCAATTAAGACCTAAATCTCAAGCGAACATCATAATCCAATTAACACATTTGCCAATAGAACATATGAAAAACTACAAAAAGCAGCATGTTTTCGCATAGCAAACTCTACATAACATATTAGTTAAAGAATTAAGAATTTAAGATCCTCTATTTTCACAGATACATAAACATATTAAACAAGGTTGATATCAGGATTAAAGCAAGCCTTATCTAAAAAGAGCTTCTCTATTAAAATGACGAACGTAGATATTGAAACACCACATTCATGGACATTTTTGATCATTTAGTGCTGCAAAATGACCGCAATGAAGCTAATCAAGAAATGTAATATCTATCAATCAATGACAGCTCGCACAGTGAAAGACAAAGCCTTGTCAGTGTCGACTATAGCAATTTAGAAATACTAATAAAGCAAAATCATTAGATTACCATTGCGTTAGATATTTTTAGATATTATTAGATAATATTAGATATTGTATATATTGTCATAGTATATTCGATTGTAACATTGGTGAATTCACAAACAAACACCAATAGCAATTTGTGTCAATTTTGCCTTCCACAGCCGCATTCAGTAAATAAATCATAACAGGTGGACTTTCTCACTCTGCCTGCATTGTTTCAAATAAATTTGTTCAGTTCAACTATTGACTTGCAAACTACATGCTTAACACATATCTGATTTTGTCTGATTACCTTGTTTTTACCTGTGGATCCGAGGCTGTATACCTAATCTTGTTATAACTTTCTAGGGACATCCAGACAGGGACTCCTTCCAAAGACTACAACAGCAAGAGGTATGGCTGTAAATTGAAAGAAGAACATATGAAAAACTACAAAAAGCAGCATGTTTTCGCATAGCAAACTCTACATAACATATTAGTTAAAGAATTAAGAATTTAAGATCCTCTATTTTCACAGATACATAAACATTTTAAACAAGGTTGATATCAGGATTAAAGCAAGCCTTATCTAAAAAGAGCTTCTCTATTAAAATGACGAACGTAGATATTGAAACAAAGCATTCATGGACATTTTTGATCATTTAGTCCTGCAAAATGAATGCAATGAAGCTAATCAGAAATGTAATATCTATCAATCAATGACAGCTCGCACAGTGAAAGACAAAGCCTTGTCAGTGTCGACTATAGCAATTTAGAAATACTAATAAAGCAAAATCATTAGATTACCATTGCGTTAGATATTTTTAGATATTGTCATAGTAGATTCGATTGTAACATTGGTGAATTCACAAACAAACACCAATAGCAATTTGTGTCAATTTTTGCCTTCCCCAGCCACATTTAATGAATAAATCATAACAGTGAACTTTCTCACTCTGCCTGCATTGTTTCAAATAAATTTGTTCAGTTCAACTATTGACTTGCAAACTACATGCTTAACACATATCTGATTTTGTCTGATTACCTTGTTTTTACCTGTGGATCCGAGGCTGTATACCTAATCTTGTTATAACTTTCTAGGGACATCCAGACTGGGACTCCTTCCAAAGACTACAACAGCAAGAGGTATGGCTGTAAATTGAAAGAAGAATATATGAAAAACTACAAAAAGCAGCCTGTTTTCGCATAGCAAACTCTAGGTACATATTAGTTAAAGAATTAAGAATTTAAGATCCTCAATTTTCACAGATATTTAAACAAGGTTGATATCAGGATTAAAGCAAGCCTTATCTAAAAAGAGCTTCTCTATTAAAATGACGAACGTAGATATTGAAACAAAGCATTCATGGACATTTTTGATCATTTAGTCCTGCAAAATGAATGCAATGAAGCTAATCAGAAATGTAATATCTATCAATCAATGACAGCTATAATTGTGAGAGACAAAGAATTTGAAACACCACATTCATGTACAATTTTGATCATTTAGTCCTGCAAAATGAATGCAATGAAGCTAATCAGAAATGTAATATCTATCAATCAATGACAGCTCGCACAGTGAAAGACAAAGCCTTGTCAGTGGCGGAATAGAACAATGTAGAAATACTACTATGTAAGCTTAATCCTGACCTTTGGAATTCCATAGATGTATAATTTCGTAACACAAAGGTCTGTTTTTGGACTCACCAAGAGCTTTCAGCCATGTCTCATGGCCTTCATCAGCTGTCTGAGCATGCTCCTGTCACATGACTTGACCCTGGGCAGTCATGTGACACATTGAGCACGCTGATGAAGGCCATGAGACATGGCTGAAAGCTCTTGGTGAGTCCAAAAACAGACCTTTGTGTTAGGAAATTATACATCAATTTAGAAATACTAATAAAGCAAAATCATTAGATTACCATTGCGTTAGATATTATTAGATATTGTCATAGTATATTCGATTGTAACATTGGTGAATTCACAAACAAACACCAATAGCAATTTGTGTCAATTTTGCCTATCAATCAACAGATCAAGCAGTGGGACTCAGTCTCAGATGATTGAATCACACCAACTGCAGTGAGAAATTATAAAAATCAACACAACCATGAATATGCTATTGATTCACAACTTTCAGACAGATGCTAGTACAGTTAGATACACTATAAAACAAATAATAATTTATTGCCATGGCATTGCTCACAAATTTCGAAATTTGTTGTCCACAACTTTAGAGAACTGGTGGCACAATGAAAGTATCTATCTTCTAATTTGGCATACTATTACATCAATTTGATTGAATTATAAATGCATTTATGATTAAATTTCAATGGTATTTAATGATTGACCTCAATCTGAATCTGTCAACATGGTCAAGGCATGTCACTTCTGTTTCGGGTCAGAAATTCCAACAATCGCAAAAGCCATCTAGGCCTAACTACACTGTCCTTGGCCTGGGTAGTCTACGGCATGACCAAGGTGAATGGGAAAGGTCTACAAATTACTGCGCAAGCATATAGGCAAGTCTTAAACTTTTCGTTTAAGTCTTAATTGTTTTATCAATCTGTCAGTGTCACTGTTTCAGTCAATTTCACTGACAACCTGGGACAGCAGTCACGAAAATCACTGCTTACAGAACAAATCCACATATAGATATGTTACATGAGTTACTGAGAGAACTTCAGAAACAAAACTTGCATTGCCAATATTCTGTAGCCACACAAAAACGAAGAAAATCACTCAGACATTAGCCAGCGGCGGGGGGGTATGCTGTCCTTATAGTTCCCTTTTGCAAGTGCATTATCTTTGTCATTGAGTGTTATTTTGGATTTAAACAACCAGGATAAAAAGCTAGTGTCACAGAGAATTAATTTGTGATCACAGGAGCTTAGCTCAAGGCCTGAGGAATGTTCCATCCGGCCCTGTTGTCTGATGATGTGAGCGACAATAGGGTTTATGTCTTCTGTTTCACAGTGTAAACAAACTGGCAGTCAGATGGAGCTGTCAAAAAGCCAGCTGCAAAAGACTTGCTTAAAGGGACTGAATCAGACAGTTAGTGAAGGCGATGCATATGATTCACTTGAGAAGAGTGACAGCATAGAGATTAACACATCAGCTAAAGTTTTGGGCAGTTGGGCCTCACTGATAATCTCTATCATGGTGACAGCGTCACCCATCATGACCATGATGGTGAGATTATTGGTTCCTTGCAAGGCTTTAATGTTGACAAGGGGATGATCTTAGTTAATGAACCACTCTGCTTTGTTGTCTCTAAAATTCATAAACCCCCAAAGGATGAACTCTGTAGGCTTATTGGTGACTTTTATGATGAAGATGTGCTGCAGGACACATCCCAAATGCTGGCTACCAAGGTATCTGAACTTGGTTGATTTAAGAAGAAAAGGGAAGATAATAGCTCTTTTGAATAGACAAGGGACATGTGTGACAATAAGACAATTAACAAATTTGTATGAACCACAAGTTAAAGATCCCAATGTTCATTGCCGCAGACCTAGATAGGATGCCAGCAGTGGATGTGGATCGTGTCGATGCAGCTGTACTTGCCTCACAGTTGAGTGATTTGAAAAAGCAATCTAGTGGCAGGATTGGTCGGACCTGTCAAGGGAACTACTCTGCTGTAAGTGAGCTCAAGCAAGTTCAACAAAAACTGCAAAGCCTTACCACTACTGTTGCACAGTTATCTGCTAAACTGAATGCTCTCACTCACACAAGCCATCCAGTCAAATTGCTGCTGGAAACCTGAATCTGCCATCTTTTCTGATGACTTTTTCTCTTTTATGTCAATAAAATAGGCTATAGGGCCCAGATAACAACGTGACCATAGGGTATGAAATTTGGGCTCGAAAAACCGGACCATAGTGTATGAATTTCAGAGCACGTGCCGCACATCTGTATCAAAATCCGGTTGAATACACCCCCCTCCCCTGTGGCCCAAGACAACTGCTGGTTCTTCGAACCCAGGGTCTGCCAGATCTGAAAATGTACTGGAACTATGGCCAACAGCGGCAAATGCTGCTAAACTTGATCAGTCATGCAAGAGCATGAGAAAGAGACCAGTCCCAGCCAAATGGCCTGGAGTATCTCCATTGTACGGAAATGGAAATATATAAATGTTTACTGGCGAGTTTGTTCCCAGGCGAGTTTTCATATGGCGAGTTTGTGCCCTGGTGAGTTGTCACCTGGCGACTTCTGGCCTGGCGACTTGACCCATACTATGACCGTTCTGTTTGGGTTGCTGTTTGGTGTCTCAATCGGGAAATATACTACACCTGATTTTATGTCGAAGTGAAACTTTTGTGACAGTTCAATCTGGAATTGTATTTTGCAGGTTTAGTCAATGTATTTTCCATTTTGCAATTTTGATCAGCAGCTGAAGATCCGTCTGCTTCAAAAACAACAAACTTTTCCTTCCATTTTTGTTAACCTTACATATACTGCCACAAGTGTAAAAAAATGACCTTTTTAAGTGTCTTTATAAGTGTCTTTATAATGGTCTCAAATCTCTATCTTACAATTTAAGTGAAAAAATGTGCAAAAAATGCTAATTTTTGTTGACAAATTTTTCAGTCATAAAGTTTGACTGTCTTTGTCTTGATATATACCAAGATTTCATAATAATTGAAGGAATCGTGATATTCCCTATTGTCCAAAGTTTCAAATGACATCTGGTTTTAATAATTTTCAACAATATACGCTCTTCTGTGAACAGAACATTGAAACAAAGTCAAGTGGCAAAAGTAAAAATAGTTATTAAAATGATTTGAAGTTCCTATTTGATTTTTTTTTCTTCAATGTCATCTGAGATATTTATGGACATGCATTACATATCAATGTGTTCACAAACACCAGATGAAGGCAATAGACTACATCAAAATGTCCTTCTTTGCATATTTGGGATCACCCATGGGCCTACAAAACATGAAGCCACTGCTTTTCACCTCTTGATGTGTGAAAAAAATATGTCATTTTTCTAAATAAATTGCATTTCGTCAATTTTTGTCACACAGGTCTGGAAGTCAAACTCATTATGCACAGATAGTTATATTGAAACGTGTTTCTGTTTGCTTCTTTGATATCAGCCTCCATGTTAGAATTTTATTTATGAAAAATGCAATTCCTTGGTCCGAGATAAACATATTGGAAATATAGGTTGTTTTCCTCAGATTGAAGCTTATTTTCTGCTGAAAACGATGGTATAAAAATAATGCCTGTGTAGTGAAATTGGTGAAAATTAGGTGAAATACAAGAGCCCGCGACTTAGGACGACAAATGTTTGTCATTTCAACCAAAAAATCATACCCATCTAGTCATCAGAGTTTTTGATGGACCATCATAAAATTCAAGTATATTTATAAGTGGTATTAGAGCAGCTTAATTACTGAAGCCATAGACCTACAGACAAATTTATAATATTTTTGGGACACCCCACTAAGAGAGCTCTACAAATAGGGATGTAACTTCCAAAATAAAAGAGTGGGTGCATTTTTTCCTTCAAAATTTATGCACTGACAAATTTTGCATCCGATAGGCTGAAATTGAAATTCAGTTGGTGTAAGCTAGAAAGTGGTGTCTTAAAGCATGTCTCATGGCTTATGCAGTGAGGAAAATAAGTATTTGACCCCCTTACCATACTTACTGGTAAGCGCACTTGCGCTTGCTCCAAAACTCTGAAATTTCTCAGGTAGATCTGGTCCAACATCAGAAGACAGGTAATGTCTAAAAATTAAGTGAAAAAAGTATTATGCTATATATTTGAATAAGAATCCCAATAGTCTTCGGAATTAAGTATTTGACCCCTTTGTTTGCAAACGGTTTATAACTGCACTTTTAAAAAACAGACACTTAGAAAAATATTATAACTGAAATTTATTGCAATCAAAACCTATTTCAATTGTTTTCCCAAATTTCATTTCGATTTTTTAGCCCTCAATTGCACCTGCTATAAATTTTTGGTAATTTCTTCATTTTGAAGATGCATAGTTGGAAAAAAAAATCACAAGACACTAGAGACTTTATTTTTGACGGTCACAAGTCTGGTCTTGGTACACAGACCCTATGTAATGATCCATGAGTGCAAGAACCATTTTAGAAAGTCCAAGACTAACCAACAGTGATTTAGCATAAGCTCTGAAAGCAGTTTACACCTCTACCAATATGAGGTAATGACAAGTACAATATGTCGCAGTAGGCCGAGATAATGCAGTGCGGCCATAGTGCCTCTGTTGCAGAAGAATCATGCCAAATCTTGCTTAGAATTTACAATTGATCACATGGATCAATTTTCCTGATCATTGGGGTACTTAAAAACCAGCTTTGGCATGATTCTTCTGCAACAGAGGCACCATGACAGCACAATGACAGCACTTCATCACCTCGGCCTACTGTGACCTATTGTACTGGTCACTACCTCTTGCTGATAGAATTGCAAACTGCTTTCAGAGCTTTTGCTCAATTATCATTGGGCAGTCTAGGTTTTTCTAAAATGATTTTAGATCTCACTGACACCTGTGTAGGAGAGATTAGCGTGGCACTGCATACCAGAATGTTCCAGTGGTGATGTCTTCCTTTGTTTACTTACACACAATGGCATCAATTTTTGAAATGTTGACCCCTCGATCACTACATAGGGTCTGTGTACCAACACCAGATTAGTGTCAGTCAAAAATCATGTCTCTAGTGTCTCAGGATATTTTTCTTCAACTGCATATCAAAATAAAGAAATTAACAGAAAAATTAATATAGTAGGTGTTACTAACATCATTCAAAATTAAAGTTATAATAGTTTTCCAAGTGCTTGTTTTGTGAAAGTCTGGTAGTAAACAATTTCAAACTCATTTCAGAAGACCATTGGGATTCTTTTGCAAATACATTACATAATGCTTCTTTCACTTACTATTTGTACATTACCTGTCTTCTAATGTTGGACCAGATCTACCTGAGAAATTTCAGATCAAGAAATCTCTATCCACACCTTCTTACCGTTTTAAATTTGATGAAATTTAATGTAACTCATTTTTAATCAAAATGTTTGATTGGTGCAATGTCAAATAAGTTTGACGGGTATCATGATGAGTTTATTTCTGAGTCTTGTTTTATTGTGTATTGTTGTGTCTGGGTACCAGTCAAAATCAATCATGGCCGCCAAAATCATGATTTTTCAAAAAGCATGTGCCAATCAAGCTATTTATGCCTATTTATGTCACAGGAAAGACTGGACAATGCAGGAAATGTTGTGAAAGACAGTAGGATGAGGAATGTTGACGTTCTGGTTGCTTTAATATTCATATCTCTTTGGGTTTTGGTTGGATTCCGCTGAAACTCAGTCAGTGAGTAATAATATGAGTATTTAACTATTAATTCTTTGGTCTTGAAAAACACTTCATTTGGCCAGGGAAAAAGTCGGGAGTTTGTGTCCTACATGCCAGGTCTTGCTCTTTGAGAGTCAGACTCAGCGACTCACTCTTAATGTGTTTCATAATTTTTTCTAATTTGTCTCTCCAAAGAAAAACAGTTAATCCATCATATTCAATATTGCTGTTAGCTGTTTGAATGAAGCGGCATTGGGCTTGTACTTTAGCAATTCAGTTACTGTAGAGCAGTAGAGTGTAGATAGAGCCAGGCTGGTTGGATAGCAACAGCCAAGGTTACTATTGGATGAGCCCAACAAATAGATGATTTGCTGCTATTGGCTGAGCCAGGCTCATTTAATAGCCATGGCAAATTGGCCATGCCAAATGCTATAGGTTGATCCTCATGGGACGTGAGAAGCAAGGATGAAGGGCATATGTGCATTTTGCTACCAATTTCTTCTCAAATTCTATATTTTAATAGTCTTTTTGAAAAAAACAAAAGCAATTATACATGGTTTTTGCCAATGCACTTTTAAGAAATGACAACTTTTTAAAAATAAAATCTTTCAAATTTTCGGAATTATTTTTTGCATCCATGATAATTATATTCTAAATTGGCATTTTTCCTGTTTTCACTCAAACATTTTCATTTCATTGAACATTACCCTGTCAAGACTAATCCGTCTACAGTAGCCTGCTGTACTTTAGAGCATAAACGAGCAGGCCACAACATTTCACTATGAGTACTGCCAGTCAGATGTGCACTTACATGCATTTCTGGGGAAATCCAGCACAGTCCTACTGAGTTGTGCAGGGCACCGACCTGATGACCAATTGGCCCAGCGGCCTAGAAGCCACTTTGATAACCATTTTCACTTTGAATTTTGTGGCAGTCAAGAATGCACTGGTAGATTTGTGATGACTAATGAAGGCTTTTCAAGCAGTATATTCATTGCAAACTACATGCTAAACACTTGTCTGACTTTGTACGATTTCCTTGTTTTTACCTGTGGATCCGAGGCTGTATACGAAGTCTTGTTATAACTACTAGGGACTTCCAGACTGGGATTCCTTCCACAGACTACAACAGCAAGAGTTATGGCTGTAAATTGAAAGAAGAAAAAGCAAAAAATAAAGTAAATTTCAAGAAATTTCAGAAGTAAATCAAGATAAAAACTGAAATATGGCTTAAATATATAGTTGAAATTCCTTTTTTGTAAATCCATAATTATTACCTTATATGACATAACGTTTCAGAACTCCTATCTGTGTCCTTGTTCACATGAATCTGAAATTCTTCTGGATGTTGCTGTTATTCACACTTGCTGGTGTTGTTGGCCAGTGCTAGTTGGTGTTGGTTTGCTGGGGTCCCCTCCTCTTTTTCAAGATGCTGTTGTATAAGTGGGGAGATGGTAAGCTTGTCATCTCTGTTCATATTTTTTTCCTGTCTGCTTATCCAGATAGCCTCTCTAATACTGCGGGTGTTGCTGTTATCATCCTGACTGAGAATCCTTGTCTCCGTCCAGTCAGGCAGATGATTTTGCTGCATCATATGATCGGTTATGGCAGACATGTGAACCTCTGTTGCTGATTGGGAACGATGGGATCTTGTGCTGACTAATGATCTGGCGGCTGATTCGTAGTCCTTTCTGTGTTCTGCTATCCTCTTGCTCAGTTTCCTACCTGTCTCCCCGATGTAAGCTTTATCACAATTTCTGCAAGACACCTGATAAATGACTCCACACTTTTCTTCTTTGTCGATTTGATCTTTGGATGTACTATCATTTGGCTGATTTTGTTGACCGGTCTAAACGTTGTTCCTGTCTTGTGTTGTTTGTAGGCCCTTCTGAGTCTTTCTCTGACACACCATGAATATTCTTTGTTCTTGGTTGTCTTCTGCAGCTGCCGGCTGGTTCTTCTTCGCTTCAATTTTTCTGTTTGTGTCTTCAATCATCCATCTTGGGTATCACAGAAGACCAAAGCTGTTTTGATGGTTTCTATTTCCTCCTTCCTGTCTTCTTGCACTGGCCAACAACACCAGCAAGTGTGAATAACAGCAACATCCAGAAGAATTTCAGATTCATGTGAACAAGGACACAGATAGGAGGTCTGAAACGTTATGTCATATAAGGTAATAATTTTGGATTTACAAAAAAGGAATTTCAAATATATTTCATCAAAAGGATCCAATGAAACTTTTCTCTCATATGGCTTAAAGATATTATAAATTTGACTAGAATAAACAGTAACAGAAACATTTTAAATGAAACAAATGCAAACACATTGTGAGCAGCCATTTTTTGTAATTTAGAATAAGTTTGTGTAATTTTTGTAATTGACAGTGAAATTTAACAAGTATAAGCATTAGAAACAGAAATGGATAACAGTTGGAATACTGACATCTGTTGCCGATAGAGACAAATTGTATCGTGACTTAAAGAAAACTTCTGTCTCCTCCTTGGATCATGAATCTATAAAGTTTAATTTAAATTCTTATGACAAAATACTTAGACAATGCATCAGGAATGCTAAAAAGAATTATTATCAAAGCTGGTCTGTAACTTTAAATCTGACATTAAAAAGACATGGAGTTTGAGTAATTCTATTTTAAACAAAGATGCTGGTAAAAATAACTGTCCATAATCCTTTAATATAGATGGCCATTTTGTTAGTGATTTTAATATTATAGTCAATGCTTTTAACAAGTGCTATGTCGAAATTGGACCAAACCTTGCCAGAACTATTTTTACCATCAAACGATAATAATTTTCAAATGTATATTCACATCCTTCTGAGAATACTTTGAATTTAAAGAGGTTTCAGAAATTGACATCATTAAAGTCATAGATAATATAAAACCAAAGACATCTCAAGGTATAGATCAACTAACTAATAAATTGTTAAAATTAATGAAAAATTAAATAAGCAAACATATCGCTAAAATTATTAATTAGTGTTTCCAGACAGGTATCTTTCCCGAAAAATTAAAGATAGCCAAAGTTGCACCCATTTTTAAGAAATGTGATGACACCCTTTCGAAAATTATCGCCCTGTGTCTTACAAGGTTTTCGAAAAAAAATTTTATTTTTTTTTTTAATTAAAATCCTTCAAAACAAAAACATGTACAATTATCTCACAGGATTACAATTATACCTCATATATACATATCTGTACCCAAAGCACATTTAATACTGTATTCAAACAATTGTCCCAAAATTTATTCAAATATGTCCCGTAACTAACATATATATTTTGTTATTATAACAAATATCTCCCTTAAATAATCACCAATCCACCATATTTACAAACAAATTCCCAACATGAAATTTCAGTGTGAAACTACCACATTTGAAATATAAATATCTGACTTTTACCAACATCACAGTTATCATAGTTATACACATTTAATTAAATTTCCCAAAGCAATAATATAATTAATCATTAGTCAGAAGTTGTTATTTGACTAACACCATCAATAAAACATATCAATTCCGAACTGAATATACAAACAATCATTCCTCACAACCACCAATTTACAGGAACCAACATATAAGTACATTTTCAAACAGAATGCTATGATAATCATCTCCTTAGCATATTTAATCATTCATTTAAACAATATCTTATCTATAATTATTTTACCATTTAGATTCAAGTAACTGTTTTAATTTTTTGAATAACTCTTTTTCTTTTTTGATTTTTTTACAATTTGATAAGGTTATAGTATGTACTTTAACTTCTCTTTTAATCCATTTATATAATTCATCGACATTTAACCATTCTTTATCAAATTTATATCGATTCCTCCTTTTCCATATGTTCCATCGTGCCATTGAAATGATCATGTTAGTGATTGAACTATTTATATCCACCTCCAATAAACCAGTAAGTACAATTCTTTTATCCACATTAACACACAAAAAATCCGAAATAAAACTGTTGATCTTTGTCCACACAAAATTAACCTCTCTACAATCGTATAGCAAATGTTCTAAATTTTCAAGTTCAGTTGTACACAAGCAACAAAGACCATCAGAATATTTCATCTTAGCTAACTTTGCTTCAGTGTTAATTTGACCGTGAAAATAGCGCCAATTGAAATCAATACATTTTCTAGGTATAATTTGATTATTGAAATTACAAGTGTACCACATGCCAAAGTCTAATTGTAAACCTCCGAATTTTTTCATCCTTACTGTTTTGATTTAATTTCTGTATTTTTATTAAGTAAAAACAAATCATATAATTCTTTGCTGGAAAGGTCTAAAAATGCAATATCTTTGCCATTGTGCATTTTGAATTCGTGTTGCCATTATACTGCTTCTGTAACTGTCAA